>CM041779.1:273523257-274123257 GCA_023374045.1 Limonium bicolor
GTGGGTTAGTAACCCCCTCCTTAGTCCTCATTTCCTTAATCTCAGTTCCTTACCTTAATCTCATCTTAACTTATTCTCAGTATACAAACCGTTCCTGGAAGGGAATGGTTGTAGCTTAATTCGAACCTGGGATTTAGGTGATCCCACCGACCCATCTTAATGCCACTACTGGACGGGAGTCCAGCATAGCTGAACCGGCAACCGGCCCTAGGCTACAAGTCCGAAGACAATCCTTAAGCGGAGGGCGGATCTGATTCAGATACCGTCCCCTTTTTCCTTCATGCATGACCGGAGTCGGTCCCGGGTTTCCTCACTCAAGTTCCAGTTTAGAAATCTTAATCACCATGTGCTAGCTAAGCCTTAACGGGCATTAACCAACAACCACCAAACTTAACTCTTATTCTTAACTCAGTAAGTACTAAACTTGGTTAGTAACAATCTTAAGTCTCGCGGGTTAGTGTAAAGATACACAACACAACGAGAACAAATAATCTGGTTGCATGCTTTATCTTGTTTTAGTCATAGCAATAAACAGATAGCACACACAAGCCGAGGGACACCTCGTTAGCAGCTGGTCACAAGAAGGATTGTACCGTTCACCGTCGATCGTTGTTTGATTAATCTTCTTCGGGTCCCAATTCACAAACCTAAACATTCATTCATTTTTAGGTCATTAGTTGTTTGCACCTTACTTAACTCACTTAGTCCCTAAGGATTCCCCTTCAATGACCTCTCAAGTCTTTGCCACTTAGCTTACAAGCTTAACTTTAAACATTAATATTTATACTTAACTTAACTTAACTTAAGCCCTTAAGTTCTTAGGGTCACAGTCGTTACCACCCTACCAAAGGTATACCTTATCACCATTTATCATTCTTAGAATTCAAAATTTCTTCTTTTTTTTTAAGTGTTAAGGGCCGTCCGACCCACCGTCCGACCCACCCTCTGGGTCGGACCATTCCAGTAACTTTCGGGTTTGAAAAACCCTACATGTCCGACCCACGTCCGACCCAACTAACTGGGTCGGACCATTCCAGAAACTTTCCGTCTTCTAAAACCTCCCATGTCCGACCCACGTCCGACCCAACCAACTGGGTCGGACCATTCCAGAAACTTATTTGCCCTCTAAAACTCACCCGTCCGACCCATGTCCGACCCAACCAACTGGGTCGGACCATTCCAGAACCTTTCCCTGGCGTTAAACAGAGGCCGTCCGACCCAAACTTGGGTCGGACCCCTGGGTCGGACGCCACCAAAACATGCCCAAACTTTGCCAAATCTTCACTAAACCTTTCCTCAAGCCATCCAATGTGTTCTAACATCATTTAGACCCTTAAACCCACCTTAGAGCATCCTCCAAACACATTAAATCATTCACCAAGATCCACTTTAATCATTATACATTTTTTTTGTAATAATGCTAACACTTGTAATGCCTCCCTCTAGGTTTCTAGGTGGTGGTTCATACCTAATGTAACCAATATGCCAAATGTTTTCCTCACCACTATAACATCATCTCCCAAGCATCTCTCACTATCTAAAACTCTCTCATGCATTTACTTAATGTTCCTTCACAACTTAAACTTCCATCCTTAACACATTTCCTTTCCTTCCTAGTTGTATCAACATTTGCCTAAGTCCTAAATACTCAAATACATTCTCTTGATTTCTAAATCCCTTCATAGTAATACCTAAGTCATTATAACTCATTAAACACCTTAAAACTCACCTCTTTCATCGAGACAACCTCTAAAACTTCCTAGTACTTCCTTAGTCATGAAATCTCCTTAGAATATCTTAATCACTTAAGTTCTCTTTAAATTTTTGCCATGGGTTCTCTAGTACATAGTACATCCTAACACTCGGTTTTTTCTCCATCAAACAACCAATACCACTCAAATTCTCATCACAACACCTTAACACCACAATTTACACACCACTACACCACATCATCTTATAGTGCATAAACTTAAATGCTTGGCACTTAGGCCCTTAATGACAATATCTTAACCACTGAATTTCCTCATATATTTGCCTTCAACCTGCGAATACACACAACAAGGCTCCCATTGAAATAAAATGCTTCTTGTAATTCATCTCCACATTGTTTTAACTATCTCTTCTTTTCATTTGCTCTTTAGTCACAAGTTCACAAGTATAGTCATTGTTTCTCCTAGGTTTTATAACACCTTCCCAATATAAACTCTACACTAAACTCATCATATACCTAAATCCCATCCCCTTAAACAACAAGACATCTTAAGGTAAGTATTTTACCTTGTTCTCTCACAAGCTTCACAAGCTTTTCTCCTTAGACTTCTCTTACCAAATCTCGGTCACCAATATAGTTCTCCTTGCCAATGTTCTAAACAATGTCCAATAACTCTAATGAGCACTAAACAAAACACTTACCTTAAGGAATAAAACCTAGGTTAAAATGTGTTTTAAGGTTTTGAATTGATTGCTTTACCTTAGTTCCTCAAGACAAGCTTGGATATGAAGCAAGAAGGACCTCCTCTCTCCTTTGAAGAGTAGAAAAGCTAGAACAAGGCAAATGGAGTCCATGAGTACTAATTTTCGGACATGTGAAGAAAATGGTGGAAACCTAGATTTTCTTACACTTTCTTTACCTTAAGAGAATGGAGAAGCCAATGGAGTCTCCAAACTTGAATTTCCTCCTCCAATGGTGGTTTGGCTTGGCACCAAAATGAAGCTCTTGAAGTTTTGAAAAGATAGAAAAGGAGCTTGAGCTAACTAAGAAGAATATGTATTTTGTTTTGGATTTGGAGCTAAAATGAGCAAGATGTGGGCAAGGCTAGATGGAGCTAGCATGGAGTTGTTCTTCACGTTAATGGAGAAGGGAGAGAGCTTGAAGAAACCGTGGGAAACAAAGAAATGAGGAGATGAGGAGAGAGGTAAGTAAAATGTGATATTTATGTAAAAGGTAAATAGTACTTTTGCTTTATAAGTCTTATTTGCTTTCTTAATTGCTTAATAACTCATGAAGGTGGTGACTCACCTCCTAATAAACCGGCCCCCTTTTAATAATGAGGGTACTTAAGTCTTTGTTGACCAAATGTCTCACTTATATAGACTTATGTTATAAACTAGCTTAATTAATTCACTATTCACCAAAACAAGGCACATTGTTGTGAAATTTTTGATTTCCCATTGATATAGACTTCCAAATGTGATACTATATAGTACACATGTTAATTAAAGAGTAATGATGGACATTTAGCCATTCAAAACTCATTTACAAGACAATTTTTCAAAAACGTGCTTTAAGACTCCTTAAAGCACATTTTGTGTTTTAACTTGTTTTCAAGCTTGGTTTTCTTTGGTAATTGATTTAAAATGACCATTAGGATATTACTAAGGTCTTAGAACAATATTTGGGTACTCTCCCATGTCTCTCCAAGCTTAGAGCACGTTTTTGCTTAAACTGCTCTTTTGGTGTTTCCTTATATTTTCTTTGATTAGAAATGTTTCTTAATGTTTCTAAGGCATTATTTAGCCTCCTTATATCTTAGTTTATCATTTAAACACCATATCTAAGTTTGGGGTATTTCAATCTACCCCCCTTAAAAGAACTTTGTCCTCAAAGTTCACACATGTGCTTAACCATTCACGGTACACAATTCTCTTAATCTTAATACCACATCTTATATTCACATTCACACATCTCAAGACTCAAAGGTCAATCTCAAATACAATACATAAGTATTATACATAACTCAAACTTACACCGAAGTGTAGCAACTTACACAAATTCACATCTTAAACAACCAACAAACGACAAACATGATCGTTTCCTAACTCAAAAGCGAGGAAGCTCTACCCCCCTTAAAAAGGGGTACGCCCCGTACCCTATACAGACGATCTAGTCAGTAAATAAAGAAGGGTACTTCGCCCTCATCTTATCCTCTAATTCCCACGTGGCCTCTTCGACATCCTGGTTAGACCAGAGAACCTTCACCAGTCGCACTGACTTGTGGCGAGTGTCCCTAGTCTTGCTCCAAGATTCTCTGAGGAGTCTCCACGGATCTCATATTCGGTTCTAAAGTCAACCTCTCAGGTTCTAACACATGGGAGGGGTGGTGCATGTATTTCTTTAGCTGTGAAACATGAAAAACATCATGCACTTTACCCAGCTCAGCAGGTAAATTCAACCTGTAAGCAACCGGGCCCACCCGCTCCGTAATCTCATAAGGACCAACAAATTTCGGGCTTAATTTGCCCTTCTGCCCAAACCTGAATACACCCTTCATCGGTGAAACTCGCAGAAATACCTGGTCGCCCACTGCGAACTCCAGGTCCCGTCGTCGAACATCAGCATACGACTTCTGCCTATCTTGAGCAGCTTTCATGTTCTCCCTGATTTGCTGAACTTCAGCCTTAACTTGTTCTAAGTACTCTGGTCCTATAATGACCGTCTCACTCGACTCATCCCAGCAGAGCGGTGTACGACATGGTCTACCGTACAACGCTTGAAAAGGTGCCATCTTGATCGAAGCGTGATAGCTGTTGTTGTATGAAAACTCGATCAGATGCAATCTGTCAATCCAACTGCCCTGGAAGTCTAAGGCACATGCTCTCAGCATGTCCTCGAGTGTCTGAATAGTACGCTCAGTCTGACCATCTGTCTGAGGATGGAACGCGGTACTCAGCTTGAGTTCTGTACCCAACGCTTCTCTGGTAGCTCTCCAGTACCTCGAAAGGAATCTGGTATCTCTATCTGACACTATGGTCTTTGGTATGCCGTGATGTCTCATGATTTCTTTCTCAAATAACTCAGCTAATTTGGTCACCTTCCAAGTATCCTTCATCGGTATGAATCGGGCTACTTTGGTAAGGCGATCCACCACCACCCATATCATGTTGAGACCTCCCCTAGCAGGTGGAAGCCCAACTACGAAGTCCATGGAGATATCATGGAACTTCCACTCCGGAACTGGCATCGACTGTACCATTCCGCCCGGTCGTCGGTGCTCGAATTTCACCTTCTGGCATGTGAGACACCTCAAGACGAACTCGGTAACATCTGTCTTCATCCCCGACCACCAGAAGTATCTCTTCATGTCTTTATACATTTTAGAGGCTCCCGGATGGATGGAAACTGAAGAACAGTGTGATTCTCTAAGTATACGGTCTTTCAGATCCGTGTTGCCTCGTGGTATGCATAACCGGCCCTTAAGTCTGATCAGATCATCATCATGAAGTCTGAAGTCGTATTTCTGACTCTCAAAGGTACCATCTGTCAGCTTCTGTCTGACCTCTCTCATGTACTCATCTGTCCTCTGAGCCTCTCGCACCTCATCAACCAAGCTGGAGAAAGAAACTAGCGAATGGAGTGAGTGTGCTCGACGGCTCAGGGCATCTGCTACAACATTGGCCTTCCCTCTTTGTATTGGAGGTCAATGTCATAGTCTTTCAGAAACTCTAACCATCTCCTCTGTCGAAGATTTAACTCCTTCTGAGTGAATATGTATTTCAAACTCTTGTGATCGGTGTAGATCGTGACACTAACCCCATATAAGTAGTGGCGCCATATCTTCAAAGCGAAGACTACAGCTCCCAGCTCTAAATCATGTGTGGGGTAGTTCTCCTCATGTTTCTTCAACTGGCGTGAGGCATATGCCACCACCTTGCCATGTTGCATGAGCACGCAACCCAGCCCTCTGCCGGATGCATCACAATAAACCTCAAAGCCCTCTGTACCGTCTGGAATGGTCAGAACCGGTGCAGTGGTCAGTGAGTCCTTCAAGCGCTGAAATGATCTCTCACAGTCAACTGTCCACAAGAATGGTGCGTCCTTCTTCATCAGACTGGTCATCGGTTTCGCGACCTTGCTGAAATCTCTAACAAACCTCCTGTAGTAACCTGCCAGACCGAGAAAGCTCCGGATGTCGGTAACAGTCTTCGGCCTTGGCCAAGTACGTACGGCATCAATCTTTGCTGGATCCACTGCGATCCCAGCATCTGAGATGACATGACCTAGGAAAGAGACCTGGTCAAGCCAAAACTCACACTTGGAGAACTTAGCATATAGCTGGTTCTCCCTCAGTATTTCCAATACCCTCCTCAGATGTTCCTCATGCTCAACCTTAGACTTCGAATATATCAAAATGTCATAAAAACCACAACCGACTTGTCCAGCTGCTCCCGGAACAAGCGGTTCATCAGATCCATAAACTTCGCCGGTGCGTTCGACAAACCGAACGGCATCACTGTAAACTCATAGTGGCCGTATCGTGTCCGGAATGCCGTCTTCTCAATGTCTCCCTCCTTAATGGCTATCTGATGATACCCCGATCTGAGATCAATCTTGGAAAACACAGATGCTCCCTTCAACTGATCGAACAGATCGTCAATGCGGGGTAGTGGGTACTTATTCTTCACTGTCACTGCATTCAGCTCTCTGTAGTCGATGCAGAGGCGGAGACTACCATCCTTCTTCTTCACGAAGAGGACTGGCGCTCCCCATGGTGACACACTTGGTCTAATGAATCCCTTATCCAACAAATCTTTCAATTGTTTTTTAACTCAGTCATTTCTGCCGGAGCCATACGGTATGGTGCTTTGGCTATCGGTCCGGTACCAGGTAGCAGCTCGATGGTGAACTCTACCTCCCGAGTGGGTGGCATGCCGGGCAGTTCCCGTGGAAATAAGTCGGGGAACTCCGACACTACCGGTAAGTCGGGGTCGAACTCAGGGTCTCTCTCTATGTCCTGTACATAGCAGAGGTACACTTCTTCCTTTCTCCTTAATTTTATGCATTGCCATGGCGGTGATGATCTTAGTCGAAGGCTCTCTGGGCCTCTGGCGGTATGATATTGTTACCCCAGACGGACTCCTGAGCAGCAATCTATGCTCGGCGCAGAGGATACGTCCCTTGTGCCGCTCCAACCAGTTCATCCCGAAGATAACATCAAATCCTAGCTTACTGAACTCAATGAAACTGACTAGAAAGTCTTCTCCCTTAATTCTGATTGTGGCTCCTCGGTAGTAACGAGTGCAACGAACCTTCTCCTTAGACGGGAGCGTAACCGTGAAGTCGGGTAGCTCATCAGCGTCTAGCCCCAACCTGCTCGCAAATGATGCCGAGACAAAGGTATGCGAGGCCCCTGAGTCGAAGAGAACTGATGCCTCAATCCCATTAATCGGAAAGGTGCCGGTGAGGATAGTACCGCTGGCGTCGGCCTGTGCCTCTGTAAGTATGCTTAATGCACCTTCCGTACCGAGTCCATAACCTAATTGTGTTCACAAGCTTCATGAGTATTGATGGTATAACAAGAGTCGTAACAATTTATATGAACAACACTGTTATTTTATTCATGACCATCCTGTTTACAACATGTGCTTCAATCTTACATCTCATTCCTCATCTCATTCTAACATTACATGGCTAATATTGTCTAAAGGTTAGGTTTAATCTTCCTGGTCTCATATGCGTCGCATTGATTACTGCTGACGGTGCTGTTGCACTTGATTCTCTTAATCCCATGGTTAACATCCTTGATTCTCCTCCCAAAATTACATCACCTGACTTAAGTACTATCTTATCTGCACGGTCCGCACGCTTCTGCTCGCCGTATAAAAATTCTGCATCATCTCCAATGGACCAAGACACTACGGGTATCCCTCTTTCGAGAGACTCCGTTGTCTCGTCCTTATCCTGGGTGTCCCAGTCTCCCATCTTTCGTAGAAGTTTACAATGCAAATGTCTGCCTGGATGTCTGGAATCGGTTCAGCTTCCAACTGCTGAGCGATTTCCACGACTTGTGTAATAACTGGATGGAACTGTTCGGGTATTCCCGGTGGTGAGACTCCATTTTGCTCCCTCATGGTTTGGTAATTCTTGGCATACGGATTCCAATCCTTGCCCAAGCTCATCATCTTTAATTTCATCCTTGCTCCCCCTGGGTACTCGGTGTGTAAAAACCTCCCGGTCCCATTCCTAGTTGATTGCATCTCCTGATGATGGCTATTTGTGCTTCGGGTGTCAGGTATCCCCTTAATAAAATCATACCTGGGCGGATAACCTGACATTGTTCGGTTGGAAAGTCTATGGTTTCGATGTCGGTGTGCTCCGGGTTGGGTGTAGGCGGTATTGGGTAGCAAATGTTGAATCTCCCTAAAGTGATAGTAGGTTACATCTTACTTAAGTTCTAATCTCATCTTATTCTTACTTAACTCATTTATTCACCAAACATGCATGATAATGCGGTAAGCAGGTAGTTTTTATTACTAAATGGTTATAGTGGTACCTGGCCTCGATGAGGGCTCAGGCTCATCGTCCCGGTCCACCATGTGTAAAGTGGGCCCCGTCTTCTGGGTCACCCGTGGGTTCTTGTCCGCCGGCTGCTACACCTTCCTCTGACCGTCAGATCCAGCTCCCTGATCGGTCTTGCCCTTACCCCTGGTATCGGGCCTATAGGCTCTGCTAGCAGGGTTCCGGTAACACTCATATGCTCGATGCCCGTAGACTCCACAAAAGTTGCACTCCACCTTGTTTCTCTTACAGTCGAGCCCGGGGTGGTCCTTGTGACACCACCTACAAATGAAGCGTCGCTGGTAGCCACCACCGGCTCCCCTCTCAGTCTCAGATCCTGATGATTCACAATGTCAATTCTCATATCTCAAACGGTTACTAATTTATTTCTTACATCATTCATTGTCAGTTTCCTTACCCTTTGGCGCCTTAGAGCGCTGGGGTGTAGCTGCAATAGCATACGTCAACTTTAATGGCTCTTCCGAAGCCTTCTCCTTTTCCTCCTTCCCCTTTGGGTTCTGATTTTTCTGGGCCTGAGGCTGGTACTTTTGTTTCTTGTACCCTCCTTGCCCTTGACTTTCTAAGCTCTTACCAACACTCTTCCTCTTTGCATTCTCCTCATCCCTCAGCTGGACGGTTATCTCAACCTTAGCAGCGGCATGATAGCACTCCTGCTTTTCCATAGTATCAGTCACACTTATTTCTCATAATCTAAATCTTACTCATTACTTACTCAAATCTCAATCGTTCTTATTACCTGCAAGGTAGTGTAACTCGTCGGCCCCATGCCGTAGCGGAGTCGATGGCTAAGCCCGCCATAGAAGCGGTCCACCAAGATCTGGTCAAATATCCAAGACCTGGCAGAAGACGGAGCAAGGCAGTGAACTCTGAGTAATACTCGTCCACTGTCATCTTGTCCGACTGCTTAAGCGCATCCAACTGTAAGCGCTTCTTCGTCTGGACATGGGGGGGTAGTACTTTGCTAGTAGCAAGGTGGTGTACTGCTCCCAGCCGAACTCTGGATTGGCCACATGCTCGGCCCTCACCAGCTTCCACCAATCGCCTGCCGCCCCCTTCAGATAGAAAGCAGCTAGGCGCACCTTGATCCCAGCAGGGACATCAAGGGTCTCGAAGGCGGTCTCCAGCTCGGAGATATACGCCTCAAGCTTGGCGGGATCGGTCTCCCCCTTAAAGTGCGCGGGTCGAAGATCTGCTAGACTCTTCACCCAGTTTGGTTCCCTAGGTTATGGCGGTGGAGGTGGTGCACCCGCACCGGGCTGATAGCCCAAATGCATAAATGCGGCAGCTACGATCTCTGCGATCGTCTGCCCTCCAGGTATTCCTGAAGTATCCTCACCCTGGCCGCGACCTCGGCTTCCCCTAGGACGTCCTGCCATCTGAACAAGCATAACTCACATTAGATTTGTATTCACCACTGTTTCGGTTAACGAATTTATAACGTCAGTAGACGATAAAGACGATCCACACTTATTAGTGGTCATCTGACTCTACTCACTCTAACTTCTCACACCCTTAACCCATCACTTATTCCTTAACTTATATCCTGACTCGGCGGTTACTCATGTCCGGTATTTCTTGATCAGAGCGTAACTACGCTCTGATACCACTTTTTGTAACACCCCATCCAAAGCCATTCGTGGTTATCGCAAAACTGAACACTTAATCGAACACGTCGCAGCGGAAATAAATAACACCTGGACCTTGCCACGGTCTGATCGTTAGAATATACCGGCCTTAACATTTACAATACTTATCCAACTCAAACATCACCAACCACAATACCATAACCAACCGAGTACAAGTATCTTAAACATAATCCCATTCTTACATCAGTTTAATATAAACAGTCGGGTGCACAGGCGCAACCCGAACTCAAAATAAACATCCCACCCTAAGTCTAACCACTCCTACTCTCGTAGTGCGTCCTCATGGGTCTCTTACCTGCAAGTGTAAAAATAGCCCCCGAGGGGGTCAGCACGAATGCTGGTACACCCTCTCATGGCCCCCAAGCTAACGGGGCTACGACGACTAATTGTCGATAGCATGGAAATTGATTACATACACATGCATAATATGAAATGCAATAACAATAACCACAGATGAACATATATAGTTCACAACCAATGAACGACTCAAGCGTTCCCTTAACAAGTGGGTTAGTAACCCCCTCCTTAGTCCTCATTTCCTTAATCTCAGTTCCTTACCTTAATCTCAATCTTAACTTATTCTCAATATACAAACCGTTCCTAGAAGGGAATGGTTGTAGCTTAATTTGAACCTGGGATTTAGGTGATCCCACCGCACCATCTTAATGCCACCTACTCTGGACGGGAGTCCAGCGTAGCTGAGCCGGCAACCGGCCCTAGGCTACAAGTCCGAAGACAAGTCCTTAAGCGGAGGGCGGATCTGATTCAGATATCGTCCCCCTTTTTCCTTAGCATGCATGACCGGAGATCGGTCCCGGGTTTCCTCACTCAAGTTCCAGTTAGTAGAAATCTTAATCACCATGTGCTAGCTAAGCCTTAACGGGCATTAACCAACAACCACCAAACTTAACTCTTATTCTTAACTCAGTAAGTACTAAACTTGGTTAGTAACAATCTTAAGTCTCGCGGGTTAGTGTAAAGATAACACAAACACAACGAGAACAAATATATCCGGTTGCATGCTTTATCTTGTTTTAGTCATAGCAATTAAACAGATAGCACACAAGCCGAGGGACACCTCGTTAGCAAGCAGGTCACAAGAAGGATTGTACCGTTCACCGTCGATCGTTATTTGATTATCCTTCTTTGGGGTCCCAATTCACAAACCTAAATCATTCATTCATTTTTAGGTCATTAGTTTTGCACCTTACTTAGCTCACTTAATCCCTAAAGATTCCCCTTCAATACCTCTCAAGTCTTTGCCACTTAGCTTACAAGCTTAACTTTAAACATTAATATTACTTAACTTAACTTAACTTAAGCCCTTAAGTTCTTAGGGTCACAATCATTACCACCCTACCAAAGGTATACCTTATCACCATTTATCATTCTTAGAATTCAAAATTTCCTTTTTTTTTAAGTGTTAAGGGCCGTCCGACCCACCGTCCGACCCACCCTCTGGGTCACCATTCCAGTAACTTTCGGGTTTGAAAAACCCTACATGTCCGACCCACGTCCGACCCAACCAACTGGGTCGGACCATTCCAGAAACTTTCCGTCTTCTAAAACTTCCCATGTCCGACCCACGTCCGACCCAACCAACTGGGTCGGACCATTCCAGAAACTTATTTGCCCTCTAAAACTCACCCGTCTGACCCATGTCCGACCCAACCTCTGGGTCGGACCATTCCAGAACCTTTCCCTGGCGTTAAACAGAGGCCGTCCGACCCAAACTTGGGTCGGACCCCTGGGTCGGACGCCACAAAACATGCCCAAACTTTGCCAAATCGTCACTACACCTTTCCAAAAGTCAGCATCCAATTGTCTAACATCATTTAGACCCTTAAACCCACCTTAGAGCATCCCTTCAAACACATTAAATCATTCACCAAGATTCACCTTAATCATTATACATTTTCCTTTGTAATAATGCTAACACTTGTAATGCTTTCCTCTAGGTTTCTAGGTGGTGGTTCATACCTAATGTAACCACTATGCCAAATGTTTTCCTCACCACTATAACATCATCCCCCAAGCATCTTTCACTCTCTAAAACCTCTCATGCATTTACTTAATGTTCCTTCAACAACTTAAACTTCCATCCATCAACACATTGTTTCCTTCCTAGTTGTTTATCAACATTGCCTAGTCCTAAATACTCAAATACATTCTCTTGATTTCTAAATCCCTTCATAGTAATACCTAAGTCATTATAACTCATTAAACACCTTAAACTCACCCCTTTTTTCATCGAGACAACCTCTAAAACTTCCTATACTTCCTTAGTCATGAAATCTCTTAGAATATCTTAATCACTTAAGTTCTCCTTTAAATTTTTGCCATGGGTTCTCTAGTACATAGTACAAATCCTAACACTCGGTTTTTTCTCCATCAAACAACCAATACCACTCAAATTCTCATCACAACACCTTAACACACAATTTACACCAAAACTACACCACATCATCTTATAGTGCATAAACTTAAATGCTTGGCACTTAGGCCCTTAAATGACAATAATCTTAACCACTGAATTTTCCTCATATATTTGCCTTCAACCTGCGAATACACACAACAAGGCTCCCATTGAAATAAAATGCTTCTTGTAATTCATCTCCACATTGTTTTAATACTATCTCTTCTTTCATTTGCTCTTTAGTCACAAGTTCACAAGTATAGTCATTGTTTCTCCTAGGTTTTATAACACCTTCCCAATATAAACTCTACACTAAACTCATCATATACCTAAATCCCATCCCTTTAAACAACAAGACATCTTAAGGTAAGTATTTTACCTTGTTCTCTCACAAGCTTCACAAGTTTTTCTCCTTAGACTTCTCTTACCAATCTCGGTCACCAATATAGTTCTCCTTGCCAATGTTCTAAACAATGTCCAATAACTCTAATGAGCACTAAACAACACTTACCTTAAGGAATAAAACCTAGGTTTAAATGTGTTTTAAAGGTTTTGAATTGATTGCTTTACCTTAGTTCCTCAAGACAAGCTTGGATATGAAGCAAGAAGGACCTCCTCTCTCCTTTGAAGAGTAGAAACAAGCTAGAACAAGGAATTCAAATGGAGTCCCATGAGTACTAATTTTCGGACATGTGAAGAAAATGGTGGAAACCTAGATTTTCTTACACTTTCTTTACCTTAAGAGAATGGAGAAGCCAATGGAGTCTCCAAACTTGAATTTCCTCCTCCATGGTGGTTTGGCTTGGCACCAAAATGAATCTCTTGAAGTTTTGAAAAGATAGGAAGAGGAGCTTGAGCTAACTAAGAAAGAATATGTATTTTGTTTTGGATTTGGAGCTAAAATGAGCAAGATGTGGGCAAGGCTAGATGGAGCTAGCATGGAGTTGTTTCTTCACGTTAATGGAGAAGGGAGAGAGCTTGAAGAAACCGTGGGAAACAAGAAGAAATGAGGAGATGAGGAGAGAGGTAAGTAAAATGTGATATTTGTAAAAAGGTAAATAGTACTTTATATGCTTTATAAGTCTTATTTGCTTTCTTAATTGCTTAATAACTCATGAAGGTGGTGACTCACCTCCTAAGAAACCGGCCCCTTTAATAATGAGGGTACTTAAGTCTTTGTTGACCAAATGTCTCACTTATATAGACTTATGTTATAAACTAGCTTAATTAATTCACTATTCACCAAAACAAGGCACATTGTTGTGAAATTTTGATTTCCCATTGATATAGACTTCCAAATGTGATACTATATAGTACACATGTTAATTAAAGAGTAATGATGGACATTTAGCCATTCAAAACTCATTTACAAGACAATTTTTCAAAAACGTGCTTTAAGACTCCTTAAAGCACATTTTGTGTTTTAACTTTTTTTAAGCTTGGTTGGTCTTTCTTTGGTAATTGATTTAAAATGACCATTAGGATATTACTAAGGTCTTAGAACAATATTTGGGTACTCTCCCATGTCTCTCCAAGCTTAGAGCACGTTTTTGCTTAAACTGCTCTTTGGTGTTTCCTTATATTTTCTTTGATTAGAAATGTTTCTTAATGTTCCTAAGGCATTATTTAGCCTCCTTATATCTTAGTTAATCATTTAAACAACATATCTAAGTTTGGGGTATTTCATACTTGGTTGTTTACAGATATGCTATTCTTCAAGTCCTTGCGCTCCTTGAGCATTGTTCACTCTATACTTAGCATTATACACATATGGTGGTTGCTACTAAACTTACTACTCTTCCGGTTTTCTACAATTGCTATAAAAGCTTCCTTTTATCGTACTATTCTTATTCAAATTGTTCCTTGGCAAATAACAACATGGTCACACTTTAACATATTTCTAGAGTATTATTCACATAATTACTGCTGCTCCCGCGGCCTCACAATATCGAGAGGTATCCCCAAGCTTAAGGTGGTGGTTCGTTCTCCGCTCTATTCACTTTGAAATACCCCTAAATTAATTTAAATTAATTTAGTGGATTTCTTTATTAAAAAAAATTAATTATGATATGGAATAATGAATATTAAATTATTATATGAGTTGTGAATTTATATAGGGGTTTTCTCCTATTTAACCCTAATTATTATACATTATTATATAGTATTATGAATTTAATAATAAGATTTATAAGTCATAAATCCTGGGAAAATTATTAAACACTCCAAAAATTTATAAAGATTTTAGGAAGTGTTGGAACATTGTTTTGAAACATAAAAGTCAATATAAAATTCTAGAAACCTTAAAGCTTATTAAGCCTTGCTAGAGTTGACTTTTTGAGAATGGTCAAACCAGGCCATGAAACCTATACCAATAAATAGGTTATGAAAAACCATGAAGATCGATAAAAAGAACGTCAAAACGGATCATCCTAGCCAAAGTTATGCTAGATTGAAGTTTTGAATCAAAATTTTAAGAGATGCCACGTGTCACTCTGTAATGGGTCGCCCACACTTAGCCGATTTCTTTCTTCCTGATTTTCGGAACCGATTTCCTTTACTTTGCCCTAACTTTAGATGGCTATAATTTTTACATCTCTCAATATTTTTCCATGCTGTCTTCACCATTCTCTCTCTCCTACAATTCCTCTTTCCAACCATTACTCATACAAACCCTAAATCCTTCTGAGTCAACCGGAAAATCGAGCCAAAGTAGCCACCTTGCGAAACTGTTTCCAGAATTCCAGAATTCCCTTCGTTTTCAGGTAACTTGCGTCAATCATAACTTCTTCGTTAATCACCAACAATTCAATTCTTTAGCTCGTTGTAAAGATCTCTAATCCCTCTACAATTTTCGTGTTTATGCCCAAGTCTGATTCATAACCAGTTGGGAGATATAGAGGTCTAAAGTTTCGGTTTCAACAGCACATAAAATAACACCGAAACAGAAAGGTAAACTCGTGTTTTGTAACTTCAATATCTTTCTGTATGGTGCGAGTTAGGATTAGTTCTAGTTATCAATGTGTAGAGCTAAGTTTCATCTTTCTATTGAGCCAATTAACAAAGCCTAAATCGATCTGTACAATAACTTATAGATCCTCGAGTTGGCTTCACGAACTGATCGGAAGTTCGAGTTTTTTCCAGAATCCGTTCTCGAATTCTCCTCCGATATTGCAATTCCGGTAAGTGTTTCCTCAAATTCTTCCGTTGTTTGCTAATCTATACTTCATTTTCGACCAAACCCACGTGACAATTTGTTCAATTATGCATTATTTTGAGAGGAATTGTGGAAATCGAATTCGTAAACCTCAAACTCGACCTAACTCGAACTCAGAATCGTATTTCGTGTATACTGCATTATAATTGGGGAAACCGGTACCAATAGAACCGAAATTTGATTACGAATCCATAGAAACAAGAATCACTCGATTTCGTTCTGTAGATTAGGAGATATTCGTGAATTAGTACTCGCCCTGCTCACTGACTTCGCTGATGAACTCGCGATACAGGGGCTGTCCGATCTCGTTCTAAGAGATTGGACGGCCAAGATTAGATCTGGTGATTATAAGTTGTTTAAGTTTCTATAAAAAAATCAGTAAATAGCTCTAACTTGTTGATTTTAGTTAATGGCCTTCGCGATGGTATTTTGACTTGAAATTTTAACCATAGGTTCCTTATTTTATCTAGTTTATATTGATGTAAATTATTATGGTTTTGGAGTTTTTAAACATAAGTTATGATTTTTACAAGTTACGGGTTTTCTGGAATTATTCGGTTAAATAAAGAAGATATTTTTATGAAATAAAAATTTTATAATATGTATAAAATGTTATAGTTACTGTATATTAAATTTGGGAATTTTTGGGGCAATGGTAAAACAGTTTTTAAAAATTGTGTTTATGAGTTTTTCATAGGAATAACCTATAATATAAGGTTTTTAATGTAATCAAAAATTAAAGTATGGTTTGTTAATTTACTTTTAAGCTGGGGAAATAAAGGGAACTAAATTAACATTTATAACAGTAAGTTTATAAATGTTTTTGTATTAGCTTTTAAGAGAAATGAAATTATTTACATATATGTATTTTTACTTACTTAGTAGGAACTTATATAAATTAAGGAATTTAATTATCCTACATTTTATTTACTATGGGAGTTAATATTTTAAATAAACTAAGGAACAAATATATATATATATTATTTTTACACATTTATAAAAAGGAATTAAGGAGTAACTTATAGTAAATCAAGGACTAATTAAATTACCACTTATAATAACTAAACATTATAACAGCTAGAACCCTAAGATATGGTAAAAGAAATACTTTATGAAATATAATTAGAATACAGTTTAAGGTTGTTTTAATAAGATAGTTTAAATATGATAAATTACAAGGGAATGTCTTAGTTAATTTCCAATACGGCTATACTTATACATATGTAATAAATAAGGGAAACACTTTATTTAAGCCATAGGTCGGTTGTAGTTATGCCTAAAAGATATTAAACATAATTAAATACAATAAACTACATAAATAATGTTTTGAACAAATCCTAGTATATATAAATATATACACATTTAACATAAATAAAATTAGATACCTTATAGGAAATATAATACGAAGGAATTAATAGTTAACTAAAAAAACCTCTACATAATGTTAATAGATGAATATTATATGAGGTGGTATTAAATTATAGTTATGTATTAGGCTTAAGAGTTACCGTTGAGTTTCCAAGGTTTATATATAACCATATTAAAATACATGTATAGTATTATTTGTCAACGACCAGGATGTAAATCTTAAATTGGGATTAAGTAATTAATAAGTTAAAACTTAGGAAAAATTGTGATTACATAAAATGTTGTACAAATAGATCTTATTCCATAATTAATGATAAGCAAATGTAATACGTTACATCTAGATGTTCTTATTATATAAACCATAGTAAAATAAGTAAAATACTTGTACATCTAAACGTGAGGTGGATTAGTAAGTCTATATTTAATCATTTCTTAACATTTATAGTATTGAGTAATAACTTAATATTTTAAGATAAAATCATTAAAAGGCTTATGATATAAAACGATATTAAACTATGATTAGGAGATTAATCTAAATAATAATCCTTAAGTTTCTTGAATTAGTTAAGCCATATAAAATACATTTATTACCAATATTCAGGATGTGAGTTTATAAATAAGTGATGTACATAATATTTAAAGATTTACAAAAGGTTTGCAAATAGAAATTTGATACTTAAAGTCATTGAACCTTTAATTAGATGAAACTAGGTTACATAAGAGATTATATTGGTTTACCTTTTGACACTGGAGTTATTAATGTGTCATTTGAGTATGTATGGGGATTTTTCATAATAGATTATCTTATTAAATAATTAACAATTTCACTTACGAACCAAAATTTAATTCTTTGATAAATTCTACCTTATGTAGATATATTGTCCATCCTAAATACAATAAATGGAAATTAATTTATTAAGTTATACCTTTGAAACCTTTAGGTTTTGTAAACAATTTAAAACGTATTTAAGACTTAAGTTTAGTGAAGTTTAGTATAAAAGGTTATACATAGCATATGGAGGGAATGTGTGTAAAAATAGAACATTTAGGAAATTAAATGTAAGTAAGGATACATAAAAGGTTATCTTAAAACACCTTATTATATAGTTATGATAAAGTAAATAATATACCCTGTGGATACAAATGTAAGAGTTCGATGAGTCTAAGTTAATTATAATATGGTTATTTCAAGATGAAAGTAATTTAACATCTTATGACAAGATTTTTAGATGGTTGTAATTAAAGTTATTCTAAACTAAAGATAAGATAAATGAGTTTAGCAACTCAATTAAGTTATAATAAAATGCGTCCACAACACTATGATTCCATATACAAGATGTAAATCTTAAATAGGTTAAGGGAAGACTTAAACATAATGGATTATCTAGTAGATATTGGTAACTTACATAATCATTTCATTGTGAAATAATAGTATAGTATTCTAAGATGAACCCATCATAGGTCATAATACAATGTTTATTCTGAATTAAGGATAAAAGTATTGAGCCTAAGTTTATTATTGATATTCTAAGATTGATTATATAATATAAAACATTTTATGATATAAAGGTCTCAAAAGTTTTAAAAGTGAGGATTATGGTTAAGTATGAATAAAGTGGATAAGAGTGGAACAATTAACAAGTGTTAGAAGAATACATTCCTTGGTCTTACAACCTTGAGTAATACAACATTCTCAGACAAGTCAAAGGTTATACATAACATTTAAGTGAGGGATTAAAAGACAGTTGGGACTTAGAAATAAGAGTGAGGAGTTTATTTAAGCTTAACGTAGGCTACCAGTGATTGATGATAGACTACCTTTAATATTCTTCAGAGTACTGTTGATTGTTTCCGCAAGTTGACTAGACTGCTACACGCGTTATCCATGTACGATTTCTCGTACTCAGCTTGTGGTGTTTTGGACTTTATGGAATGTTTTGTACGATTTCTCGTACTACGTTATTTTTGCTGATTGACTTGTGGAACGTTTTGGAAAACGCTAACTGACTTTAAGAGGAACTTCTAAAAGGAAATGGTTGTGTGACTGACTCAGCTTGTGTGACTAACTGAGCCTTGGATGTGGAACTCACTTGGGTATTGGTTTCTTCTACTTGGTGTCCCGTTAGACATTGACTGTTTAGGGTTTACGCTTCTGCACTCTATAGGACTGAGTGTTTTGGTATTGCTCGGGTAGTTAGTGATCTAGTGGGAATTTGGAAAAGGTCAATCTTGGAAATCTTTCTTTCGATGTGCGCGCGTCTTCAATGGTAACAGCAGGGGCTGTATATCTGTAACACCCATCCAACATTACACATAACATCAAACTGCAGCGGAAAATTCACTCATCACATTACTTATTTCAATGGTGTTACACGCTGTTAACCACCCACGTGGCTAACACACTGGTGGAACGGAAGCCTTTAATGACGGTGGTTTAATCACGGCTTTAACAGAAACCGTAATTAATATGAAGGCCGGAGTTAATTAATGACGTTTATTAAATTAACCGTAAGAAATAATCGATCGGAGGTAGGCGCGCCTTTTTTAGGACGGACTTTAGATGACGGTTATTTGTGAAACCGTAATCTAAAGTCCCGTGTTGACGCGCGCTTTACGGTCAACGGACTTTAGATTACGGTTTTACTAATAACCGTCATCTAAAGTCCCCACCCACTGATGGTCAACGACGTCGTCTTGACCTGACGCCAAATATTTCCCGCATTATTTGATTTTTTCGACGCCGCGCGTAATCTAAATTACAGTGAACGACGTCGTCTTACCAGCTTATTTTAGATTAAAAATAACTTTATATTAATGTGTTACATTTGTTTGATCGAATAAGACTCATGGCTCAATGGCCGTGGGTACATGAGTCAACACCATCGATCTTGAGTTCGAAACCCAGCATAGGCCAAATAATTTTCGCGCTATTTTATTAATTTCGTTACACTTTAGATTACGGTTCTTTAGGAACCGTCATGTAAAGTGTGACTTTACATTACGGTTTTCATGTAAACCGTAATCTAAAGTCCTTTTAACTACAACATTTGCCCGTTTACTCTGCACACTGTACTTACAGTAACTCTTCTTCTTCTCTTCGCGCTATCTTCCTCACTGAAATCGCCTCCTCTCTCCTGTCACCTTGCTAACGGCCATCGCCACCATCGCTCCCACCACCCTTTGTCACTCCCATCGCCGTCGGTCACCACCCATCTACCACTGGTCTCACTGTCGACCTCTCTATCGCGTATTGGGTATGCGATCGATTGATTGTCGTTTTTTTCTAACTTTGTTCATATACATGCATTTCGATTGCAAGTTCTAACTTTGTTCATATATTTGTGCCCAGATTCACAGTTAATTGCAACCTAGTTCGTGGGCTGATTTCTACACTACTTGCCCACTTCGGTGCTTAGTAACGGTAATTTTGCAAAGCAAACTGTAAACTGCTGTATTTATTTATTCTTAGCATTTAGTATTACAATTAATAAATAATAGTATAGTTTTAAAAATGCTACTACTTAAAACTGCCACAGGAAAGAAAGTAAGTTCAAGTATATTACCGATTCCTGAAAATAGCTCATTTTCAACTGCTCAATCTGCTATGCCAGATGCTCTCTGTTTGATTCACAATCTGTGACAGGAATCAACAATGCTATTGTTATAACCACCAGAAAGAATAAGATGAGTTTCGGTATTTTAATGGTTCTAGAATGACTAGTTTCAGTCCTTCAATCTGAAGTACTGCAGAGAAGGTCATAAATAAACTTCATTTATAGTAGAAGAAGATAAGTTTATGTATGTTACTAGTTCTAGATGGTGCGTGCAAATTTGACTTTGATAAAATTGATTTGGAGACATTAGAAATATAGGGGAGATGCTGTCGATTTTTTTCCGCGGTTTAGCTAGCATTTAACCTTGATTTTTTGATGAATTCTAATGTTGTCGTTTTTCATTTATGCATCAGGACTACGACTTTATTTTGGCTTCCGACCTCAACCGTCTTAGCATCGGCTAATCGTCTACCAGAGGTAAGATTTACATATATACATATAATATTTGACAAACTACCAAACATAGTTATCCGCCCAAGATATACCTAATAGAGGTATATCTTCGGCAGTCCCTGTCGGGACTGTCCATGATTGTTAAATCTCACACCTAGGGTGTGAATGTGTTTTTAATTGTACTTTATTGATTATTTCAGCAGTATCTCTTTATTGTTCTTCGAATGCATATATTATTGATTAATATCATAATATCGTGCATTTGAAGAACTGTAGGGAGATGCTGCCGAAATTTTCAATAAATTACATATTAAAAACACGTTCACCGGTGGGATTTAATACTCATGGATGGATTTAGGTTGATAAGATACAAAAGTGTAAAGACTCTGCCACGGGTGACGGTATGAAATGGCTGCCTTCATATAAATAGCTAGAAGGAGATGGAACGTTCGTGGATTTACAGCGGAAATTTGGACGACAAGTTTTTAGAAGGAGTTGATAAGTTATGCACGGTGTTGGCGAACAATCTGAAACCTACAGACAAGGGATACATATTTTGTCCGTGTATCGACTGCCAAAACAATCTGAGATATCGCGGCGTTGAAACAATTAAGGAACATCTGATCCGCCGCGGTTTTACAAAAGATTTCCAAGACATAATCCGATGGCATGGTCAGAGTGCGTTCGATGTTATTAAGCCTGACGAAGGGGATAATGGTCAGGCAAACACAGAAACAGAACTTGGAGATGATACAGTTGCTGGTGACCCAGAAGACGTTACAGGGAACGTTGAGCCAGATTTCTGGGATGATGACATGAGACTATGCTCGAAGATGTGGAACGACATTACTCTAACACGCCAGACAAGCATGAAAATTTGTTGGATTCATCCAAAACACCGTTGTACCCCGGGTGTGACCCTACAAAGTTAAGCAAGTTGAGTGTCGTCCTCAAGTATTCAACTTGAAAGCGAAACATGGCTGGAGTGACGTAAGTTTCACTGACCTCCTGGAACTATTGAAATACGTTCTTCCGGTGGACAACGTTTTACCAACGACTACGTACTCAGCCAAAAAAATGATGTGCCCAATGGGTATGGGGTACCAGAAAATTCATGCTTGTCCAAATGGTTGCATGCTGTTTTGGAAATCGGATGAATTTGCTGAAAGCTGTTCAGCATGTGGAGCGTCACGGTATAAGAAACAACAAACTCACATCAGCGGTAGTAAGAAAGGTTCACCAGCTAAGGTACTGTGGTACCTGCCCATCATTCCAAGGTTCAGACGTTTGTTCTCCATTGAGAAAGACGCAGAGAATCTTCGGTGGCATTCAGTTCACAGGAAAAAGGATGGCAGATTAAGACATCCCGCTGATGCACCACAGTGGAGAAACATAGACGTAAAATTTCCTGAGTTTGGTAATGAACCGAGAAACCTAAGGCTAGGCTTGTGCACGGATGGGATGAACCCTTACGGTACTTTGAGTAGCATACACAGTACCTGGCCAGTGCTTTTGGTTATTTACAATCTACCGCCGTGGTTATGCATGAAACCAAGACACATCTTGTTGTCTTTGTTAATATCTGGTCCAAAGCAATCGGGCAACAAAATTGACGTATTCCTACAACCTTTGATAGAGGATCTACAACTCTTGTGGAATGAAGGGGCTACGGTTTACGACTCATTCAGTAAAGAGGACTTCAATTTGCGTGCCATGTTGTACTGCACAATCAATGATTTCCCCGCCTATGGTAATCTTTCAGGCTATTCAATCAAGGGGGCGTTGGCGTGTCCGATTTGTGGTGAAAACACTTGTAGCATTCGCTTGAAACATAGTGGGAAAACCGTGTATATGGGCCACCGAAAAATGCTTCCAAAAGGACATAAGTATCGAAAGATGGCGAAAGAGTTCGATGGGAAAACTGATCACAGCATGGCGCGCCAGCCTTTGACAGGTACAGAGATTTACAAAAAGTTGGATAATATTGTGAACAACTTCGGGCCGCCAACCAAAAGTGGTGAAAAAGTGTCTGGAAAAAGAAATCAATATTTTGGGAACTAGAGTACTGGCAGCATCTGGAGGTTAGACATTGTATCGATGGGATGCATGTCGAGAAGAACGTGGGTGAAAGTGTCACTAGCACTCTTTTGAACATAAAAGGAAAGACAAAGGATCATTTGAAAGGAAGAAAAGATTTAATTGAGTTGGGCATACGCACAGAGCTTGGCCCGCAAGAACGTGGAAAACGCACATTCTTGCCTCCTGCCTGTCACACTCTGTCTAAAGAAGAGAAACATAGTCTATGCAGTACCCTTTACAACATCAAGGTGCCATCAGGTTACTCCTCAAACATAAGAAACCTAGTGTCCATGACAGATTTCAAATTAGTAGGAATAAATCTCACGATTATCATGTCCTACTTCAAGAATTTTTGCCAATTGCACTACGTGGGATCTTGCCGGATGCTGTCAGACACACAATCACAAACGTCAGTGTCTTCCTCAAATCCATTTCGTCTAAGGTTCTTGATGTGGACACTCTGTCTAAATTACAAAAGGATCTTATTGTGACAATGTGCCAGCTGGAGATGTATTTTCCTCCATCGTTCTTCGACATAATGATACATCTCCTCGTGCATCTTGTAAGAGAGATTCTGATGTGTGGTCCTTTGTACCTTCGCTACATGTATCCGTTCGAAAGGTACATGGGTGTCCTGAAGAAGAAAATGAAGAACCGTCGTCACCCAGAGGGTAGTATTATAGAGGGCACTATCACAGAGGAAGTTGTAGACTTCTGCACCAATTACCTAGAAGGTGTCGATACCATTGGACTTCCACGTTCTAGACACGAGGGCAGATTGAAGGGTGTTGGCACGGTTGGAAGGAAACTGAAAAGAATTGACATAGACACTCTTAACAAAGCTCATTTAGTTGTGCTAAGTCATCTTGAAGATGTTGAACCATACTTTGATGAACACTTGTGTGTTTTAAGAGCACAATATCCAAACATGAGTGACGTTAGACTACAAAATGAGCAGAATAGGACATTTGTCCGATGGTTCAAAGAGAGAGTGTTGTCCGATCAGTCCACGAATGTGCCTGAACTGATTAAAGTAGTTGCATTTGGACCAAATCTGGATGTAATTTCTTATGAGGGGTACGATGTCAACGGATTCACCTTTTTCACAGAACGTCAGGATCAGAAGTCAACGAATCAAAACAGTGGTGTAGAGCTTGAAGCTTATCAAAACTTATATGACATCGGTGTCGTGGGTCATAGTCCTGTCTCGGTACAACAATCATATTTCGGTGTTATACAAGACATCTGGGTATTGGACTACAACAGCTACGAAATGTGTGTTTTCCGCTGTAACTGGGTTAACAACAATCATGGCTACCGTGAGGAGGAGCATGGTATGAAACTGGTTGATCTGTCTAGAGCTACTCCCACGGTTGAGCCATTCGTTGTTGGGACGAAGGTTAAGCAGATATTTTATGTAACTGATCCCTGTAATCCTAGATGGTCTGTTGTGCTTAAAGGGAGAAGAGGAATAGTTGGTGTGGATGGTGTGGTTGATGAGGATGAGTATGATGCAGAAGATGAACCTCCAACTGTTCCTATTTCATTGGAAGAGGCTGAGGTCACAGGTCATCGTGAGTATATACGATCAGACCATAACGAGGGAATGTGGGTTGAGAGATAATGGTGTATGTAAGTTATTACTATAAAAATTTATATGAAATTAACACTCTTTTATTTATTGCTTGTTTATGACCATTATGAAATGCTTAATTTAATTCAAATTGTATTTCAATCCTTGCAGGCATGGCTGATCAGGACATGGCTGATGAAGAGTTCGATTTATTTTGTCGTGAGGAGGAGGAAAATGAGCAGCAAATGGTACCGGTCCCATCTACATCTGCCGCTGCTGCTGTTGCCCCATCCACATCTGCCGCTGCTGCTGTTGGCCCTTCCATGAGTGCACCTTCTACGAGTGCTACTCAGAGACCCAGAGGTAGAGGTCCGACCCGTGGGTTGAAACTGCAGAAACCGGATCAGATTAGTCTTCTGTGGGACCAGTATGGGAGGTATGGTGGGGGCAGCAGGTCAGAGTTCGCTAGTATGCTAGGGACTCTGGCCAGATCACATTGCTGCATCAACCACACATGGAAACAAGTCCCGAAAAAGTAAAGGAGACCATCTGGAAGAAGGTGCAAGAACGGTACAAGATCCCAGAAGAAGTGAAGAAGACCGTTCTTTCTTTGGTGGCCGGCAAAGCTAAATCATTCCGCCACTACTTGGTTGAGCATTGGATCAACAGGGTGCCCCCACGTGAGCCTCCGCCGTATGTTGTATACAATGGCATGATAACTGAAGAGGAGTGGAAGGAGTTCGTTGAGCGGCACGCCACCCCGAGTTCAGGGTATGTTTGTGTGTACTCTTTTCTTAATTAATGCTCATAATGCTTTATCCCTGATTTTCTAATTAATTTCCTGTTGTACTTTCTTAACAGCAGTACAAGAACAAGCACGACAAAACCGTGAAGCTAATCTCTACCCCCACACCATGGGACGAAGGGGATATGTGGGCAGCCTCGAGGGATGGAAAGAAGCTGGTTTGCTGACACGGAGGAACGAGGATGGAAGTGAATGCCCGATTGAGGATGTCTCTGAGGCGAGGGGGTGCAGATGTACATACTGGGACGCCAGAAAACGACCAGCGAAGGTTAGAGGATATTTCCTAATGCTGCGATGGAACAACTGGCAAACCAAATTGTAAGTATTTGAAAGTAGCTGTTGAATAATTTACTTATATACTCAAGTGTTTGTTGATCTTAAATCTCGTCATTAACTTCTTTGAAAATTGGACAGTACGATGCGGCACAGAGAGGAGAAGTGGACTTACACGCTCCTCCTTCTCAAGACGACGCGCTGAATCAAATGCTTGGGAAGAAGGATCACCCGGGGCGTGTTAGAGGATTTGGGGGAGAAGTACGTCAGAAGAACGTATTCCCGCCATCTGCTAGGAAGGGTCAGATGAGTGCTGCTGAAGTCGAGGCGATGGTAGAGCGTAAGTTCGCTGCTGAGCGCCAAGCTAATGACGAGAAACATGCTGCTGAGCGCCGGGCTATCGAGGAGAGGCTGCAGGAAGCGTTGAATGCGATTGCACATGCGACTACTCAGCAGCAGCAGCTAGATCCTCCTCGAATGTCTTCCTCGTCTAGTTGTGCTCCGGCCGCTGACCCGTACCCGTTTGCCAACATCCAGGTTAACTTTGTTTAACTATTTTTCTTCTAAAATAAAGTTATTTAAATAGTATTAGATTGGACTCACTTATTTATTTCACGTATTATCTCTGTTTATTAAAGGAGCAAAAAAAATGTCGTCTCCAAATACCATTAGACGGGCACCCTGTAGATGCGGCCTACGGGACGGTGTTGCCATCAGGTCCACTCACGCTCATCAGTTTCATACGTCTACCCCCATTCTACGCGCGTGTGACCTTGGACCTGATAGTTGATGGATTTGAGCATGCATACCTTCCGATGGCGATTGACAACAAATGCACGCTGATCGAAGCGAAGGGAGACATATTGCCCTGGCCAGCATGTTATATTGTTGTCACCGATGAGGTAAGACTGTTTGACAACCATTTAGTATCTAATAAAATGCATTATTTAGCATTAAGTGTCTAATCTAATCTATTATAGATCCCTGAGCTTCCTCGCCGCGTAACCCGGCCCAGACTAGAAGAGACCAGCGCGCCGGCGAATCCTGAGATCCCTGAGGTTCCTCGCCGCGTATCCCGGCCCAGAGAAGAAGAGATCAGCGCGCCGACGAATCCTGCCAGAAGGGTATGTTCTAGATAAATGTTTAATGTTACTATAATAATCAATTAGTAATTATCTTTACATTTATGCTTTACTGTTTGTGTGTGAAGGGTAAGAATCCAGTGAGTCGGGGTGCGAAAGGTAGAATCCAGCGCCCGTTCGGGGTCGCACCAGGACTTCTGAGGCGCCTAAAAATAAGCTCGCACTGCCACAAAAACTTGTTAATGTTTTGGGGGCCAAGCAGATGAATCTCTACGACAAGATCATGGTGAAGTCATCTCAAACTAACAACTTCATGATGACGCTTCCAAAGTCGATGTTTCACTACGAAGAAGATATGATGACGGCAATCAACTTTGAGGACATCAGAGAGATGATGTGTGGAGATTATCTGAACATTAACATTATTCAAGCTTATCTAAAGTAAGTGTTCTTTCCTCATACTGTAAAAACATATAGAATAAGTATCTATGAAGTTGCATTGGCTAACTTTTTATAGTACATGTGATATAATAGATGTCTGCTTGAGAGAGTGTTGAGAAGGACATGACATGCGTTACTGCGGTGTGCCCGGAGCGTTTATCGTACGACAATGTCACTAGGGACCCTGGGAGGTTTTGTAACTACATGATTCATGTCTTCAATGTTGTTGATCAACAGAATAAATTATTCATTCTAATGCCGTATCACCAACGTGAGTTCTAATATAAAATTACATACTAATTAGCTAACTTTGTTACCTTCATTTCTCATTTCATTTTGTATTTGACATTGTAGCCACCACTGGGCTTTGTTTATATTCTGCGCTGCCACCGCTACTCTGCTCGTTCTAGATCCACTAGGGCAGTGGAAAGAATTCAACACTGAAGACTTAATCAAAGAGTAAGTTTTTATTACTATTTAATTGTTTGTAAGTTTTTTGAACCAAAATTAATGTACTTGTTCATTTTGCTAAACGCTTTTGTTAATATATGTAACAGTTGTTACAAAAAAACCCCACTGGGAGAGTTTGGTGATTTGACCGTCGATTACATCAAGGTTTGGTAATTCATGTATTTCATTCGTGCTGCTATTATCTTTGTACAATTGTTTTACATTTGTGAATTTTGGTGATTTAGTGCCCTACCCAAAAGGATTCTAAGAGTTGCGGGTACTACGTGATGCGGTATATGTACGAGTTCTGCGGGTACTTCCCAAGTTTTAAGAATGATATTGACAAGGTAATACGAACGATGTCTTGTATTTAATTCTTTCGGCAGATTTTTTGTGTCTTTATCTTAATCTCATTATGTGTTCCATTCCTTTTCTTGTTGCAGATTAAAGAGCATTATGCCAAATTCAAGACTTATGCTCCTGCCGACTTGTTGCATGTCAGAGAGAGCATGGCAGCCATGTTTATGAGAATGGAGTGGTAGACTAGCTAGCTGCTGCTGTAACATATATTTTTTTTTAGTTGCTGCTCTGATTCTGTTAGTTGCTGCTGCAACAGATTATATTGTGTAACAGATTATATTTTTTGTTAGTTGCTCTGATTCTGTTTGTAATGAATTATGCTAGCTGCTGCTGTAACAGATTCTAGCTGTTGTATTGAATATTTCTGTTGCAATTGTGCGCAGAAATGAATTTGCAATTGTTATCTCTGTTGCAATTGTGTAACAGATTGAATATGTTACAGATTTTCGATCTGGTGCTTTATTAGATGTTATCTCTGTTGCAATTGTGTAACAGATTGAATATGTTACAGATTTTCGATCTGGTGCTTTATTCGAATGAATTTGTGTTGTTGGTATTTGATTCAGGTGGTTCAATTGTGCAGTTTCTGCCCTCTGTTGCTTATCTGTTACAATTCTGTCTCTGTTGCAATTGTGTAGATTTGTAAAAAAAAATAATAAAAAAAAATTACACTTTAGATTACGGTTCTAACAATAACCGTAATCTAAAGTCCTTTGGGCGCGCGCGCCAAAACACTTTAGATTACGGTTATTGTTAGAACCGTAATCTAAAGTGTCGACTTTACATTACGGTTATTTGTAAAACCGTGATCTAAAGTCCTTTGGTTCGCGCGCGCAAAGGACTTTAGATCACGGTTTTACAAATAACCGTAATGTAAAGTCAATGACACGCGGGCCGGAAAAGGGCCATTAATTACGGTTTAAAACCGTAATTAAAGACGTCGCCATCTTTATTGACGCCCGCGTAGATTACGGTCCAGAACCGTAATGTAACACGGTTTTGGACCGTAATTAAAAGCTCACGTTCCACCAGTGACAAGGCTAATACATGTACTTTGTATCGGTCTGATGGACTAGATTCCCGAGCAACTACACAATACAATCCTTATTCCATTTCCAACATTTATTATATACATACATTCCCACTGTACCGAGTATTTACAAACTAATGCCGATAACAATTTCGGTCTTACTACGCTTACAATGCTTACACCATTTAAATGGCTACCCATGCATAAACATCTACCCCGTCCTACTCTCGAACGGCTTCCAGCTCCTTGTACCTGAAATAGAAAAGGAGAGAAAGGGTGGCCCCCAAGGGGCTCAGCACCTTTGCTGGTATGGTAATCCGCAGCCCACATGCTACCGGGCCACGCACAACTAATTGTCGTCTTAGCATGCGATAGATTATATTTAAATCATGCATGCAACTGTAACACACAACACAAAACATTTCGCCTCAATGGGCTCAACAAACGGATAATACATCCTTACTTGATGAGTCACTCATGGTATTCATTATCCCTAGAGTGTTCGTCCTCTAACGGAGCTACTTCCTTAATAGACGACACTTACCCTTAAATCGGGTTATCCTTAAACGCCTCTTGTCACAAACTGGGATTCATTTCCATGATCCACACACTCCATATCCTACAACATATCACATTCCTCACATAACAAACATAACAACACTTTTCTCATTTCGACGTACACATGATAACATCGCATTGATTTTAAACATCTAGCGTATACATATCATAGCATAGCAAGGGAAATTGCCTAGCACAATAACAACACAAACACCATAAGATCGGTTCACACAAGGAACCTTCCACCATAGTTAGTATACATAGTGAGCCTAGAGATTATTGCCAATCTCATGCTAAGCTCGTTACCAACCTCGTTACCGTCCAGTTATATCGAACGGTTAACTTAAACCCAAGGTGTGTCGGATATAGTAATCCCAAGCACACCGAAATAACATTCGTATGCCCCTGTGGCCCGACGTGAGTCAGTAATTAGCTTTGGATAAGCTAAGGGAAGGTAGAAACCAAATTGGAATACAACCTATACATACACCAAGAGAGCCGAACCGGATATGACATCGACTCCCGTCCATCACACGCGTGGCCGGAACAACCGGACTCCTTACCCCCCCCCCCCCCCCATTAGTACATATATACTTATAAATAAGTAGTTAGAGATCCATTATGGAGCCTACCACATCCACACACCATACGGTATCATAACCGAGTTAAGCACACAAGGGAGGTTCACACACTTGCATACAACAACAATATCCATCTAACTCACACATAGCCGTGGTTAGAACGTTCCCAAGGTTTGGGTCGTTAACTCCGAATACCGATCACTCATGTGTTCCTAGATTTGGTTAGCTAAGGTATATCACATATTTGAGGTTAAATGGTATCGGAGGCCAAATTCGCCACATAAATGAATTACTATAAACTCATTACATGTTCTAATCTTACAAGGTGGCAAACACTCAGAAAACACATTGGCATACAAGCCGGTGTAATCCGGTAGGACACAGGTTGCAAGAAAACCATACCTGTCACCGGAGTCCACTTACCACGTCCACTTATGTTCCTCGAGCAATTCTCGAACAACTGATAACATTACATATACGTTTATTAACATCGGGGTTGCATGATTATTTAATGTCTAATGCTTATAATTTTTCCCCGTTAGTTTAGTTACATAACTTTGCATTTTTAACTTGATTTACTTTCACATTTTATTACAACTTTTCACCTACTTAATTGTCATTAAAACTCACCTAACATGTCCTAAACAACCTTAGAACACCATTAACCATCAATCCCCAACATTACACATCATTTCCATACCTTAAACATTTAAATCATCTTACTTAACTTAATCTCTTAAGTCCTTTTATAATTATTTTTCTAATCATCAATACTCTCTTAATGGCATACCACTAATACCACTTAACATTATTAAAATTAATAACTTAATTTTTTTTTAGGTCCGACCGACCCACCGACCGACCCACCCCCTGGGTAGGTCGGCTACAGAGAACATCCAAATTCACAGTTTCAGCCCGACCGACCCAGACTGGGGTCGGTCCCCTGGGTAGGTCGGCTGCAGAAACTTCCCTTTCATTGTCAAACCTTCTCCAATTTTTTTCCTCAAGCCTTCTAATGTGTTCTAACATCATTTGGCACATCAAACACACCTTTAGCCATGTACTAAATCTTTAAATCACACACCAAAACCATCTTATCATTCACAAATTTCTTACAAAATTCTTAGCACTTGGAATGTTTTCTCCTTAAGATTTCTAAGTGGTATTTCACCAATAATGACCACTATACCAAGGTGTTTCCTCTACACCTTAACATCATCTCTCAAACTTCTTTTCTTACTAATTAAATCTCCTTTTTCACATCTTACCTAAACATCACTTCTTCCTTATTCATCAATCATTACCTATACCTTATAATAACTTCTCCAAGACTTGACACACCCTAGAAACACTCATTTGATTTCTAGAACTTCCAAGATAATGCCTAAATCCTTGTAACACCTAATGCACGTTTTCTTCCTTAGTGAAACATTTACTCATTCCTAACAATTCCTAGTTCACCCAAGTTCATTCAAGCACTTAAAACTCCTTATACATTTTACAAATTTTGCCATGGGTTCTCTTAGCACATCCTTATTCCAAGGCTCATAGTTTTTCACCATTAAACACTCAAGAACACCTAAATCCATCAAGAACACCATCACACACAAGACTTCACCAAATTTACACTACATCACAATATAGTGCATAACTTAAATTGCTTGGCACTTAGGCCCTTAAATAGCATGGCTCTTAGGCCCTTAAATTGCTTAAACCTTAAACACTGAATTTCCACAATATATAAGCCTTTGACCTGCAATACAACAAACAAGACATATGTCCTTTTACTAGTCTCCTTGAGAACATTTTCCTAAGTCATGTACCATTAGCTCTTTAGGTAGTTTTTAACAAGCATTATTAGCTCTTTTCTACTAAGGCATTAAACCACATTAGGTTAGTATATTTACCTCTTTTCCACACAAACTTCTTTCTTGTTTCCTTATAAAACCGGTAAGGTATTTGATTCCTTGCCCAGTTCTAAACAATATACAAACATCATAATGAGTATTCAAGCTTTAGGCTTCATCTCATTGTAATCCCTAGTTACATATATTATCTTAGGGCATTAAAATGGTTGTTTTACCTTGGAATGGAAAGAGAGCTTGAATGAGTATCAAGAGAGGACTCCTCCTAGCCCTTGGAAGATTCAAATGGAGCTAAAACAAGCAAGTAAAAACACCATTGTGAGGTGAATTTTCGGACAACACAAAGCATGGAGGAAACATCATTTTTCTTTGAGTTTCCTTACCTTGAAGCAAAGGAGAACAACAAGGCATGAAAATATGAGCTCAAGCTCCTTCAATGGTGAATCTCCATGGCACCGAAATGAAGCTTTTGATGATTTGAAAAGATAGAAGTGAAGAGCTTGGTCTAACTAAGACAAATATGGTCTTAGAATTTGATTTGGAGCATTAATGAACATTTGTGAGCAATTGAAGTTAGAGAAGAGAGGGGCTGTAGCAAGCTCGGTTCTGGTTGGGAGAATAGAGTAAGAACACGGTGGGAGGCAAGGAAATGAAGAGGAGAGGTGAGAGGTCTCACTTTTGCAAGATATTTAAGCTTAAAAGCAAATAGTAACTTTACTTTATTTCTTTTTCTTTTCTTCTAGTTGGATGACTAGGTTGGTGACTCCCCACCTTTAAAACCGTGGATCCTTCAATATATAACATATATATGGCCTTTGTTGACCAATTAACAACTTATGTTGACTATAACTTAAACTAGCACTATTTGAGCACTATTCACAAAACAAGGCACATATTTGTGAAATTTTTAATTTCCCATTGATATAGACTTCCAAATGTGATACTATATAGTACACATGTTAATTAAAGAGTAATGATGGACATTTAGCCATTCAAAACTCATTTACAAGACAATTTTTCAAAAACGAGCTTAAGACTCCTTAAAGCACTTTTTGTGTTTAACTTGTTTTCAAGCTTGGTTTTCTTTGGTAATTGATTTAATATGTTCATTAACATATTTATAAGATATAGGTATGACCATTAGGTCTTATACAAATTTATCCCAAGCTTAGAGCACATTTTAGCCCATATTGACCTTAAGGTACTTATTTGTATTTTGTTTGGTTTCATTGTCTACCAAGGTTTCCTAAGAACTTAATTAGCCTTATAAAATCATAATTTAATATTATCAAATCTTGATATTCTCTTTGGGTCCTAGCCAAGTTCACTCCAATCTTAGAGCATGTTTTTGCTCAAACCGTGTCTTAGTGTTTTATTGTGTTTTTACTATGGTTTAAACTATACTGATGTTCCTAAGGCACCTTTTAGCCTTTAGATACCATATTTAACATTTAAACAACATACCAAGGTTTGGGGTATTTCAATCTACCCCCCTTAAAAGAACTTCGTCCTCGAAGTTCACATTTCCACGCATCATTGGATTAGAATACTGGAATTACTTTCGAAATTAACTTCCATTACCAAACACTCTTTACATCCAACCTCAGACTTGACGGTCCGGGCAACATATCCACATCCATACATAACCACCTCGTAACTTACTTACATGATTACCTCGGACTCAATGGTCCGGGTACCTTAATAACATTACACTTACATAACAACCCTCAGACTCTCAGGTCTGGGTAACAATACAACAGTTAGACTCATAGGTCTGAATAACTTAACACTTTCGAAACTACCACATTAGGACTCAAGGTCTAAAATAATATTTCTTACTCATACCACACAACATGTCTTAGCATGTATAACAAACAGAAATACATTTTCCATCTCTTCATGGGCTCAAGTCCCATGTCGAGTACATATACACTGTGATCCCGCAGAACCCGGTCGCGATGGACACCTTCTGGTCCCCGTTCCTTTGGGAGGTCAAAACCATCACATACATTTTTAAAATATACTTCTCATGTCACCGGTCCGAAGACAAAGGCTCATACGTCCTCAGCTCGTGAGCAAGCATTACAAAATATTCTTTACTAGGTCAAGTATATAAGATAATCCTTTATTCAAAATATGAATCGGCTGTTTTGGAAATACCATTTGAAATCCTTTTTGAAAACGCAACACAACTCCAAGTCCAATTTATGCTCTTTGTATCTTTCTTAACATGGTTATTTGTGACCACTTACAGGGAGCTTCAAGAGTCATCCAACCCTGATGTGATCAGCATCAGTGTTGAACTATCTTTCCACCCCAATTTGTGTTCGGCTTCCCTTGATCTCATGATAATCAAGTTTCACACCCCCCACTTCATTTTCAACCAACAACTAATTCGAGCATATCCCATTTTCTATCTTTAAATCCTTCTAGTCATAATCATTACATCTCCAAGGGATAGAACTCCGTCTATCAATCATCACCCAAATCCAACTTAATTCAAGTTACCTAGGGAATTTAATTCTCACTAGGTTCTATGTCGGTCCCATACCCCTTCATAAATCACAACGCTGTATATATATACATATTTTTTTAATCAAAATACAATACATGGTTCACATTTATGCACCGTCGGGCTTTTAGTTCCCCGGGAGTTTCTTTACTCCCTTCCCCTTGTACCTTCACACACCACTGTTAACAAAATAACACACTTCCCACAATGGTATTCGCATCTTCTGTGCGCAATTACCACAATTTAACCATGAATGAATGCGTACGTTTATATAACACACGCGCCAACCATCATAACAAATCATTTTTGTGCTATGCACAACATAGTTCACGTACACTTGTACGGTAAAACACAAACTAAGCGGCTTTACGCTCTACCCCCCTTAAAAGGGATTACGCCCACGTAATCAATCACTGAACATTAGCTTAAAATGTTCTGTCCGTCGTGAAGTGTTTTAACTTCCACGCGGTCTATTACACAATGGATTCTGATTAGAGGATCTTAACCATATTAGCGGTTTAGTTCCTAAACCAAGAATTCTCATTGGAGTTTGCTTTAACTCTTAGTTGGTTTCGATTCTGGCCTGTGAGGCTTCTAGGCATTGATGACTAACCATTAATTCATATTCACAATGTATATTCGGTATCTGATGCATGGGCTCACTGGCCTCTGTTGCGCAACTCTGATAATATAGAGCTAGTTTGCCCCATTCGTTACTGTTACTGTATTGTACATCCCCAATTGTCACCTTCATCTTGGTAACAATGGTTTCTCAACCAACGCGTGGTATCTCTTACCGTGTATAAAGCTATGTATTTCACAAGGATTGACTTGTTCCTTCCGACTTACTGTCGGTTGAGATTGAGCTACTACCTAGTGTGTAGTGCTCTCTCAGCTATTTACAGCATTTGGGGTATATTCCATACCGATATTTGGCAGTTAGTGCTACTGTAGTCACTTACTGTTAATCATGTCTCCACATTTGGTTTTGTACATGTATTCTTTCATTGGTGGCGGGCTTTGCATTACCTATGCATCGGTCATTATAACATTATTCCTCCACAATTACCATGCTTCTGATTTCCTAGCTATCCCACTTGATCATTTACTGGCGCAAGTGCAATACCAAAACACTCAGTCATACAGAGTGCAAGAGGCGTAACTCTTTGACATAAATCCCTTATTGATTCGCCATGGAATTCAACACTGTGTTTCATTGAGATTTTGATCTCATAATACTGGCTACTTGTGGCTTACTGCCTAGTTTGTTTGACATCACTTATCTTGCATCTCTACTAAGTTTAACTCATAACTGGTCTTATCTGCTACATTATCGTTTAACAATACTTATACAACGGTCGCTTGCTGCGCACCGTGCTCTTATCTCCTTGTATAGCATCAGCTTATATCATATTTACTGCCATATTAACTTCCACACATATACTTACATTATTCACATTATGGTTCATCACTCATTTGGATGACTACTGAATGCTCCATGAGCATCGATCATTCGAGTCACAAGCCGGCATTATTCAGCTCGGTGTTTCACTTATACACACATACTACTAAGCTAACTGCTCTCTTTCAATAATAACTTCGTCCATCCTTAACATATTTCTTGAACTTGGTTCACATAACTACCGCTCCAGCGGTTTCACAATATCGAGAGGTATCCCCACTCTTAATGCAGTGGTTCGTTCTCCACTCTATTCACTTATATAACATAAACTTCTGCAATCAATCTAATTTATATAACACATTTTATTTGTGGCCTATAAGCCTTATTGCCTTGAGCTGCGCTCATTGTAGGCTGTCCACATACATGTACTTCTTTGTGCAACATTATATAGTTTGGATATCATATTGAGCTCCATGACAAGGTCGTTGCATTCCGTTTCCTTTCATGGGATGCCCCTTAGGTTTGTTAGTCCATCTCCTGACAACTTATATCTAATCTGGGTGTTAATTTCAACCCTTGTGCTTCTATCATGCATTTCGTGCAACAATTACTGATGCGAACACCCTTTATGGATTGCTCCTGGGTGTTACTAAGTTATGCCTTTACATCAAGTTCACACTTATTGGTACATTCAGTTAGCCACGCCTTTTTGCTCCTGATAGTGTAGGTACTCATTCTGGGAGTTTCATCCCGTCCATTGCACTAATGTGTCCACACATTAGGCATCTGCCTTGCCCTGCTTTCCAGCTATCATGTTTATCCCTGAGGATCCTTAAGACATATGCTGTCTTTACTTAACAGTTTGTGCACTTCGCACTTCCTAACTCTTAAACATTCCCTTGAAAGGAATTCACTAATCCTTTTAATCTCGTTAACTTAACTGAGTTCCTTAACTTCAACCATTCATGGTAATCCTTAGTTCTTGTTTGACTTATACTGCTGACCGTAGTATGGAGTCGACTACTTCCCGTGTTTCGGATTCTACTCGTATACATATATGGGGTATCATACTGATACATTGCTACTTACCCAACTAACCTATAAGTAGGTCTGTCAGGCCCACATGCTCCTATTGGAGTGCGGTCGTCCCACAACACAGTTGGTACACTCGTAGTGCCCGTCACACGCCTAGATGAAGTATTCTGTTGTCAACTCCCTTATATTGTCTTGTGACAATATTCATTCCATGCTTCCCGAACTTAATCGAGGGAAAGTTTGTCCACTGTTGTATCCTTGTCAACTGCCCCTGGTTTCACTGGTTTGGTTTAAAGTAAGGTTGGAAAGAAGTGTTGGTTTGAAAGAAAATCTGGTTTTGAAAAGAAAAAGGGTTTGAGTAAATCTGAGTTTGAAAGAAAATTTTCATGGTTTCACAACATCTTCTTACCTTAACCAAGTCTAGCTTCTTGCTGACTGGTGTATTTACAATTACGGGGGTTAGGCTAACGGGCCTTTCCACTGTTATAATGATCTCACTTAACTTCATGGTACTTTACCAACTACTTCGTAGTGGTTATAAATTTCCCGAACAGCCCTGTTATAGCAGCACTTGCTATGGCAAGTGCGCCATGCTAGCTGGCTATCGGTTTAACACATACCGGTTGGGGTATTGTCTTTACCCGCACTGTCATCAGTGGCCTTGTTGGCCCTCACTGATCTTACTGTCTTGGTAATAACTCTCTTAGGTGACTTCTCACTGTCTTCACATGATATTCATTAACTAGGGTGTTTCCTATTCTGGAGACCCCTTTTCTTTTGTATTGTATCCTCTTCGTAGCCCATTCCACGCATTTATCGTGGTTACTGAGGCTTGTCTCTTATTTGGGCACTACGTTGTAGTTCATTTGTCGGTTGATATACCGTTGGTGTATCCCTTAATAATTGTGGTTCCGTAGACACTTGTCTCGGGTTTCATCAATCCACTTCTTGCCTGTTGCACGATTAGTGCGTTGCAAGCTGGTTATTCTCGACTGCTCGGCATGTCGACCCAGGTTGCCAGAAATTCTATTCTCTTATACACCAAATGCTTCATTCCTCGCTATGAAATGCGGTTAACACTGTTTAGATGGAAACCGTCTCCGGGATTTCCAGTTTTTGGGATCTATCGTATGACAGGTCTTCCGTACTTTAAAGGTATTTAATAGCAGCCAGATCGGGTATTCCCGAGTAAGAGTGGACTTCCATCTCTCTGGCGTCCTTTCCCAAGTTATCAAACAGGGATTGTGGAGGGTGGGAAGGATACTGTAGGTTTCCAGTATTCACTGGTAGTTCCTATCTAGCGTATCTCTCACGCTATCACTCAACCCTTAACCCAAAGTACTTAAATCCTAACTCGGTACTTCCTAAGCTCGGTAATTCAGTCATCAGAGCTATACTTCGCTTTGATACCACTTTTTGTAACACCCCATCCAACATTACACATAACATCAAACTGCAGCGGGGAAAATTCAACTCATCACATTACTTATTTCAATGGTGTTACACGCCGTTAACCACCCACGTGGCTAACAAGGCTAATACATGCTAGATTCCTGAGCAACTACACAATAAAATACTTATTCCATTTCCAACATTTATTATATACATACATTCCCACTGTACCGAGTATTTACAAACTAATGCCGATAACAATTTCGGTCTTACTACGCTTACAATGCTTACACCATTTAAATGGCTACCCATGCATAAACATCTACCCCGTCCTACTCTCGAACGGCTTCCAGCTCCTTGTACCTGAAATAGAAAAGGAGAGAAAGGGTGGCCCCCAAGGGCTCAGCACCTTTGCTGGTATGGTAATCCCGCAGCCCACATGCTACCGGGCCACGCACAACTAATTGTCGTCTTAGCATGCGATGGATTATATTTAAATCATGCATGCAACTGTAACACACAACACAAAACATTTCGCCTCAATGGGCTCAACAAACGGATAATACATCCTTACTTGATGAGTCACTCATGGTATTCATTATCCTAGAGTGTTCCTCCTCTAACGGAGCTACTTCCTTAATAGACGACACTTACCCTTAAATCGGGTTATCCTTAAACGCCTCTTGTCACAAACTGGGATTCATTTCCATGATCCACACACTCCATATCCTACAACATATCACATTCCTCACATAACAAACATAACAACACTTTTCTCATTTCGACGTACACATGATAACATCGCATTGATTTTAAACATCTAGCGTATACATATCATAGCATAGCAAGGGAAATTGCCTAGCACAATAACAACACAAAACACCATAAGATCGGTTCACACAAGGAACCTTCCACCATAGTTAGTATACATAGTGAGCCTAGAGATTATTGCCAATCTCATGCTAAGCCCGTTACCAACCTCATTACCGTCCAGTTATATCGAACGGTTAACTTAAACCCAAGGTGTGTCGGATATAGTAATCCCAAGCACACCGAAATAACTTTCGTATGCCCCTGTGGCCCGACGTGAGTCAGTAATTAGCTTTGGATAAGCTAAGGGAAGGTAGAAACCAAATTGGAATACAACCTATACATACACCAAGAGAGCCGAACCGGATATGACATCAACTCCCGTCCATCACACGCGTGGCCGGAACAACCGGACTCCTCACCCCCCCCCCCCATTAGTACATATATACTTATAAATAAGTAGTTAGAGATCCATTATGGAGCCTACCACATCCACACACCATACGGTATCATAACCGAGTGAAGCACACAAGGGAGGTTCACACACTTGCATACAACAACAATATCCATCTAACTCACACATAGCCGTGGTTAGAACGTTCCCAAGGTTTGGGTCGTTAACTCCGAATACCGATCACTCATGTGTTCCTAGATTTGGTTAGCTAAGGTATATCACATATTTGAGGTTAAATGGTATCGGAGGCCAAATTCGCCACATAAATGAATTACTATAAACTCATTACATGTTCTAATCTTACAAGGTGGCAAACACTCAGAAAAACACATTGGCATACAAGCCGGTGTAATCCGGTAGGACACAGGTTGCAAGAAAACCATACCTGTCACCGGAGTCCACTTACCACGTCCACTTATGTTCCTCGAGCAATTCTCGAACAACTGATAACATTACATATACGTTTATTAACATCGGGGTTGCATGATTATTTAATGTCTAATGCTTATAATTTTTCCCCGTTAGTTTAGTTACATAACTTTGCATTTTTAACTTGATTTACTTTCACATTTTATTACAACTTTTCACCTACTTAATTGTCATTAAAACTCACCTAACATGTCCTAAACAACCTTAGAACACCATTAACCATCAATCCCCAACATTACACATCATTTCCATACCTTAAACATTTAAATCATCTTACTTAACTTAATCTCTTAAGTCCTTTTATAATTATTTTTCTAATCATCAATACTCTCTTAATGGCATACCACTAATACCACTTAACATTATTAAAATTAATTAACTTAAATTTTTTTTTTAGGTCCGACCGACCCACCGACCGACCCACCCCTGGGTAGGTCGGCTGCAGAGAACATCCAAATTCACAGTTTCAGCCCGACCGACCCAGACTGGGGTCGGTCCCTGGGTAGGTCGGCTGCAGAAACTTCCCTTTCATTGTCAAACCTTCTCCAATTTTTTTCCTCAAGCCTCCTAATGTGTTCTAACATCATTTGGCACATCAAACACACCTTTAGCCATGTACTAAATCTTTAAATCACACACCAAAACCATCTTATCATTCACAAATTTCTTACAAAATTCTTTGCACTTGGAATGTTTTCTCCTTAAGATTTCTAAGTGGTATTTCACCAATAATGACCACTATACCAAGGTGTTTCCTCTACACCTTAACATCATCTCTCAAACTTCTTTTCTTACTAATAAATCTCCTTTTTCACATCTTACCTAAACATCACTTCTTCCTTATTCATCAATCATTACCTATACCTTATAATAACTTCTCCAAGACTTGACACACCCTAGAAACACTCATTTGTTTTCTAGAACTTCCAAGATAATGCCTAAATCCTTGTAACACCTTAATGCACGTTTTCTTCCTTAGTGAAACATTTACTCATTCCTAACAATTCCTAGTTCACCCAAGTTCATTCAAGCACTTAAAACTCCTTATACATTTTATAAATTTTGCCATGGGTTCTCTTAGCACATCCTTATTCCAAGGCTCATAGTTTTCACCATTAAACACTCAAGAACACCTAAATCCATCAAGAACACCATCACATACAAGACTTCACCAAATTTACACTACATCACAATATAGTGCATAACTTAAATTGCTTGGCACTTAGGCCCTTAAATAGCATGGCTCTTAGGCCCTTAAATTGCTTAAACCTTAAACACTGAATTTCCACAATATATAAGCCTTTGACCTGCAAATACAACAAACAAGACATATGTCCTTTTACTAGTCTCCTTGAGAACATTTTCCTAAGTCATGTACCATTAGCTCTTTAGGTAGTTTTTAACAAGCATTATTAGCTCTTTTCTACTAAGGCATTAAACCACATTAGGTTAGTATATTTACCTCTTTTCCACACAAACTTCTTTCTTGTTTCCTTATAAAACCGGTAAGGTATTTGATTCCTTGCCCAGTTCTAAACAATATACAAACATCATAATGAGTATTCAAGCTTTAGGCTTCATCTCATTGTAATCCCTAGTTACATATATTATCTTAGGGCATTAAAATGGTTGTTTTTACCTTGGAATGGAAAGAGAGCTTGAATGAGTATCAAGAGAGGACTCCTCCTAGCCCTTGGAAGATTCAAATGGAGCTAAAACAAGCAAGGTAAAAACACCATTGTGAGGTGAATTTTCGGACAACACAAAGCATGGAGGAAACATCATTTTTCTTTGAGTTTCCTTACCTTGAAGCAAAGGAGAACAACAAGGCATGAAAATATGAGCTCAAGCTCCTTCAATGGTGAATCTCCATGGCACCGAAATGAAGCTTTTGATGATTTGAAAAGATAGAAGTGAAGAGCTTGGTCTAACTAAGACAAATATGGTCTTAGAATTTGATTTGGAGCATTAATGAACATTTGGTGAGCAATTGAAGTTAGAGAAGAGAGGGGCTGTAGCAAGCTCGGTTCTGGTTGGGAGAATAGAGTAAGAACACGGTGGGAAGGCAAGGAAATGAAGAGGAGAGGTGAGAGGTCTCACTTTTGCAAGATATTTAAGCTTAAAAGCAAATAGTAACTTTACTTTATTTCTTTTTCTTTTCTTTAGTTGGTGACTCCCCACCTTTAAAACCGTGGCCCCTTCAATATATAACATATATATGGCCTTTGTTGACCAATTAAACAACTTATGTTGACTTATAACTTAAACTAGCACTATTTGAGCACTATTCACAAAACAAGGCACATATTTGTGAAATTTTTAATTTCCATTGATATAGACTTCCAAATGTGATACTATATAGTACACATGTTAATTAAAGAGTAATGATGGACATTTAGCCATTCAAAACTCATTTACAAGACAATTTTTCAAAAACGTGCTTTAAGACTCCTTAAAGCACTTTTGTGTTTTAACTTGTTTTCAAGCTTGGTTTTCTTTGGTAATTGATTTAATATTCATTAACATATTTATAAGATATAGGTATGACCATTAGGTCTTATACAAATTTATCCCAAGCTTAGAGCACATTTTAGCCCATATTGACCTTAAGGTACTTATTTGTATTTTGTTTGGTTTCATTGTCTACCAAGGTTTCCTAAGAACTTAATTAGCCTTATAAAATCATAATTTAATATTATCAAATCTTGATAGGCTCTTTGGGTCCTAGCCAAGTTCACTCCAATCTTAGAGCATGTTTTTGCTCAAACCGTGTCTTAGTGTTTTATTGTGTTTTTACTATGGTTTTACTATACACTGATGTTCCTAAGGCACCTTTTAGCCTTTAGATACCATATTTAAACATTTAAACAACATACCAAGGTTTGGGGTATTTCAATATCCCTCGCCCATAGGGGCATTGATATTTAACAGCAGGGGCTGTATATCCCTCGCCTAGGCATTTATTTAACAGCAGGGGGTTATATCCCTCGCCCATAGGGGCATTGATATTTAACAGCAGGGGGCTGTATATCCCTCGTCCACCAGGACATTTAAATCTGACAGCAGGGGGCTGTATATCCCTCGTCCATATGGACATTGATATCTGGCGGTGGGGGCCATCTCTCCCAATTGAATATTCCACTCTTGAGTTATTGGTTCTTGGATCTATCTTTTATTCCTAGTCCTTTGTGACTATCTTTCTTTATACTCAACGGGAATTGGTTCTAACATCAACAATGGATGCTTACTAACTATGTGGTGTGACTACTTAAGTGGATGACTTGGTTTGGAAGTTCTCTATCTTATCTTTGTCTTGTTTTCCTTTCTCTTTAAACTTGATTGTTTTGAAGTGCTTTATCTCTGTTTTACTTTTAAGAGTTTGTTTTCATGTTACTGTTTATTTTGAAGAGTTATGTTTTATAAATTTGTTTTGGAGAATTGTACCAGTTCCATTCCAGGGAACTGACTCACCCCTCTCGGGGTGGGCTGCTTGGTTTCATCTTGCAGGTACAAATTGATTTACAGGTGGCCACGACGAGCATGAGTGATTGGGATGGGATTAGGTTTATGGAGAGTGAATGTGTTTTAGTATTGTTATGTTTATGTTAAGTTTTCTCGAAGTTCAGACCGTAACTTAGTTAATTGTAATGGTTGTAATTGGTGAGGTTGGTACCGGGTGTTTGGAGCCCGATGGTCTGTAGCACCTTTAGTTTATTTTTCCGCTGTTGTTTTATTATTATAGGGGTGTTACAGAAAGTGGTATCAGAGCGTAGTTACGCTCTGAACCCGAGAAAACAAGCCGAGTGAAATACTTAGATTATAGGTGCACTTAAAACTGGGGAATTGGGGTAGAATTGGGAAGTGAGGATTCCAGTAAGGCACGACTCCTAACCCTTTTTGATTAGAGATTTCTTTACACACTTTTCTTTTTGAATGTCTGTAGTGTGATGTGTTGTTTGTTCGAACATAAACTACTATACATATAAATATAGGTTGGAACATCTATATTAGTACGATAAGATTTTGGTTGAGATAAACCAAATATTAAGCTATTTTTCAAAAGCATACTCATGGAGAATACATTGCTAAAAATGCAATCCTTTAAAAGCTAGTACACAAATTCCTAGAATTTTAAAGAATACTTTTGGTTGAAAACAGTATACAAATAGAACTGTACATAACTAAATTAGTATTGATCTTATGTGAAAGTACTTCAACTCCTTTAAGTTTGAAAATAAATCTCATGAACTACTTGATATCAATTTATTACCTAAAGATAATGTTTAAGATAAATCTTAAGTCTAGAAAATTATTAAGCTAACAAGAACTAGTAGCGTATTAGAAAAGATCAAGCTAAACTTGTAAAACACATTAAAACTCTATGTTAACTTTAGAAAGAAAACACATAAACCTAACACCCTACGGGAAGTGCCTGGTGCGACGAACTCCTAGGCTGAAAGTAGTGGGGGTGCACACCCACTTCTAGAAGTTTAGGGGCTAGACAAGCCTTGTCACCTAACTGTAAATAATCTTCTATGCAGGTGATGGATTGTGTTGAACTTGAGGGGAAGTGGTGGTAAGACGTTACCATCATGAAATCTTGAGCTAGGCATATTTCATTGCTAACCACAATGAACAAATCAATATTTGTATCTTAAGATCCGGTATTAAAACTCATAAATGTAAAGGGTTTATTGAGTTAAATCTTTGGTGAAAAATACCTATATATGGAGGAAGGGGATTAAGTTTGGGTACTCCAAGATACAACATCTACCCCTGGTTGGATCTAAAAAAAAAATCAATAAAAGAAGTTACTTAAAGATTGAGTGAAGAGAAGAGTAATACTAAACTAAGTATCATTGATCCTTAAATACTTGAGTATTGAGCATCTTAAAAAAAAATTGAGAGTTACTTAAAGATTGAAAATTCTCATGTTTACTTGGAAGTTTAACATTATACAGGTATAAAATTTTAAAAGACACACTAAGAGTGATATTTACTAAAAGCCACCATTGTCTAAGAGAGTACTAAGATTTAATAATCAGAAGAACACTTACATAGAACAAACCCTAAGAAAAATAATCACCAAGAGTGAGTGAGTTTTCATTAGACTAGTTCATTTGACTTAAAATTTTATATAGAGTCCCTATCTTGAAAAATAAATTTTAAGATAAAGAAATCAGATTTTGGAGCTACATTATAATTGATAAGAACTTCCTTAGATTCTCCCTTGGGTGAAATTATGTAAATATATAATAAGTAAATTTTATGAAGTAAACACTGAATGATTCGTCTAAAATATGATAGTTAATTATAAAAACAATTGAAACTTGAAAAGTCATAGAAAATATTTATTTTATAGAGTTTTAACATATGGTTGGCTATAAACCCTTGAAGATAATTTTGGAAGATTATTAAATGATCTGAAATATTATTCTAAACTACTCAAGTATGTTACACCTGCTTTATAGCTTGTTAATATAATTGATATGATAAATGATCATATATGGACATATAAATTCGTATCAGTCATTAAACGAATGGATAATAATCATAAGATAAAATTTAATAATCACCAAGGAAATACAAATACATAACAATCAAGAGATACAGATATATGTAACGATCATAGATAAAATCAACGGTGCAGTAAAATTTACAACAAAGCTGGTTAATAAGGTGTTGAATTCTTTGATTGTGCCGTTAGTAGCGGTACGAGGGCGTACCTTAGCTCTTTTAAGGGGGATATGCTCGCATACTCCTCCTTCGTTATCTCATCCGGATTATGCCTCGTTGCATTGTTAGTAATGAGAGGTGTATGTATGTACGTAGTTTTACGTTGTGGCACAGTACTTTGTCACGTTTGTGTTATGTTTTGCTTCAGTTTATACTTTGATTCACGTTGTTATGGTTTCGGTACCCTTGAGTGGAATGTTGAAATGGAGATAAAGGATTGGAATGGTATGGAATATCATTGAAGTTATTATTGTCTCAGCACACCCGAAGCGGTGTGAGTGCCTATTAGTTGAATATCATTGAAGTTATTATTGTCTCAGCACACCCGAAGCGGTGTGAGTGCATATTAGTTGATTGTTAAACTTCGAGGCGAAGTTTCTTTTAAGGGGGATATGCTGAAATACCCCTAAATTAATTTAAATTAATTTAGGGGATTTCTGTTATTAAAAATTAAATTATGGTATGGAATAATGAATATTAAATTATTATATGGAGTTGTGAGATTTATTTAGGGGTTTTCTCCTATTTAACCCTAATTATTATACATTATTATATAGTATTATGAATTTAATAATAAGATTTATAAGTCAATAAATCTTGGGAAAATTATTAAACACTCCAAAAATATTATAAAGATTTTAGGAAGTGTTGGAACATTGTTTTGAAACATAAAAGTCAATATAAAATTCTAGAAACCTTAAAGCTTATTAAGCCTTGCTAGAGTTGACTTTTTGAGAATGGTCAAACCAGGCCATGAAACCTATACCAATAAATAGGTTATGAAAAACCATGAAGATCGATAAAAAGAACGTCAAAAACGGATCATCCTAGCCAAAGTTATGCTAGATTGAAGTTTTGAATCAAAATTTTAAGAGATGCCACGTGTCACTCTGTAATGGGTCGCCCACACTTAGCCGATTTCTTCCCTGATTTTCGGAACCGATTTCCCTTACTTTGCCCTAACTTTAGACGGCTATAACTTTTACATCTCTCAATATTTTTCCATGCCGTCTTCACCATTCTCTTCTCCTACAATTCCTCTTTCCAACCATTACTCATACAAACCCTAAATCCTTCTGAGTCAACCGGAAAATCGAGCCAAAGTAGCCACCTTGCGAAACTGTTTCCAGAATTCCAGAATTCCCTTCGTTTTCAGGTAACTTGCGTCAATCATAACTTCTTCGTTAATCAACCAAAATTCAATTTCTTTAGCTCGTTGTAAAGATCTCTAATCCCTCTACAATTTTCGTGTTTATGCCCAAGTCTGATTCATAACCAGTTGGGAGATATAGAGGTCTAAAGTTTCGGTTTCAACAGCACATAAAATAACACCGAAACAGAAAGGTAAACTCGTGTTTTGTAACTTCAATATCTTTCTGTATGGTGCGAGTTAGGATTAGTTCTAGTTATCAATGTGTAGAGCTAAGTTTCATCTTTCTATTGAGCCAATTAACAAAGCCTAAATCGATCTGTACAATAACTTATAGATCCTCGAAGTTGGCTTCACGAACTGATCGGAAGTTCGAGTTTTTCCAGAATCCGTTCTCGAATTCTCCTCCGATATTGCAATTCCGGTGAGTGTTTCCTCAAATTCTTCCGTTGTTGCTAATCTATACTTCATTGTCGACCAAACCCACGTGACAATTTGTTCAATTATGCATTATTTTGAGAGGAATTGTGGAAATCGAATTCGTAAACCTCAAACTCGACCTAACTCGAACCCAGAATCGTATTTCGTGTATACTGCATTATAATTGGGGAAACCGGTACCAATAGAACCGAAATTTGATTACGAATCCATAGAAACAAGAATCACTCGATTTCGTTCTGTAGATTAGGAGATATTCGTGAATTAGTACTCGCCCTGCTCACTGACTTCGCTGATGAACTCGCGATACAGGGGCCGTCCGATCTCGTTCTAAGAGATTGGACGGCCAAGATTAGATCTGGTGATTATAAGTTGTTTAAGTTTCTATAAAAAAATCAGTAAATAGCTCTAACTTGTTGATTTTAGTTAATGGCCTTCCCGAAGGTATTTTGACTTGAAATTTTAACCATAGGTTCCTTATTTTATCTAGTTTATATTGATGTAAATTATTATGGTTTTGGAGTTTTTAAACATAAGTTATGATTTTTACAAGTTACGGGTTTTCTGGAATTATTCGGTTAAAGAAAGATATTTTTATGAAATAAAAATTTTATAATATGTATAAAATGTTATAGTTACTGTATATTAAATTTGGGAATTTTTGGGCAATGGTAAAAGGTTTTAAAAATTGTGTTTATGAGTTTTTCATAGGAATAACCTATAATATAAGGTTTTTAATGTAATCAAAAATTAAAGTATGGTTTGTTAATTAACTTTTAAGCTGGGGAAAATAAAGGGAACTAAATTAACATTTTATAACAGTAAGTTTATAAATGTTTTTGTATTAGCTTTTAAGAGAAATGAAATTATTTACATATATGTATTTTTACTTACTTAAGTAGGAACTTATATAAATTAAGGAATTTAATTATCCTACATTTTATTTACTATGGGAGTTAATATTTTAAATAAACTAAGGAACAAATATATATATTATTTTTACACATTTATAAAAAGGAATTAAGGAGTAACTTATAGTAAATCAAGGAACTAATTAAATTACCACTTATAATAACTAAACATTATAAGAGCTAGAACCCTAAGATATGGTAAAAGAAATACTTTATGAAATATACTTAGAATACAGTTTAAGGTTGTTTTAATAAGATAGTTTAAATATGATAAATTACATAGGGAATGTCTTAGTTAATTTCCAATACGGCTATACTTATACATATGTAATAAATAAGGGAAACACTTTATTTAATAAGCCATAGGTCGGTTGTAGTTATGCCTAAAAGTTATTAAACATAATTAAATACAATAAACTACATAAATAATGTTTTGAACAAATCCTAGTATATATAAATATATACACATTTAACATAAATAAAATTAGATACCTTATAGGAAATATAATACGAAGGAATTAATAAGTTAAACTAAACCTCTACATAATGTTAATAGATGAATATTATATGAGGTGGTATTAAATTATAGTTATGTATTAGGCTTAAGAGTTACCGTTGAGTTTCCAAGGTTTATATATAACCATATTAAAATACATGTATAGTATTATTTGTCAACGACCAGGATGTAAATCTTAAATTGGGATTAAGTAATTAATAAGTTAAAACTTAGGAAAAATTGTGATTACATAAAATGTTGTACAAATAGATCTTATTCCATAATTAATGATAAGCAAATGTAATACGTTTACATCTAGATGTTCTTATTATATAAACCATAGTAAAATAAGTAAAATACTTGTACATCTAAACGTGAGGTGGATTAGTAAGTCTATATTTAATCATTTCTTAACATTTATAGTATTGAGTAATAACTTAATATTTTAAGATAAAATCATTAAAAGGCTTATGATATAAAACGATATTAAACTATGATTAGGAGATTAATCTAAATAATAATCCTTAAGTTTCTTAGAATTAGTTAAGCCATATAAAATACATTTATTACCAATATTCAGGATGTGAGTTTATAAATAAGTGATGTACATAATAGTTAAAGATTTACAAAAAGGTTTGCAAATAGAAATTTGATACTTAAAGTCATTGAACCTTTAATTAGATGAAACTAGGTTACATAAGAGATTATATTGGTTTACCTTTTGACACTGGAGTTATTAATGTGTCATTTGAGTATAAGGTATGGGGATTTTTCAGAATAGATTATCTTATTAAATAATTAACAATTTCACTTACGAACCAGAATTTAATTCTTTGATAAATTCTACCTTATGTAGATATATTGTCCATCCTAAATACAATAAAGGAAATTAATTTATTAAGTTATACCTTTGAAACCTTTAGGTTTTGTAAACAATTTAAAACGTATTTAAGACTTAAGTTTAGTGAAGTTTAGTATAAAAGGTTTATACATAGCATATGGAGGGAATGTGTGTAAAAATAGAACATTTAGGAAATTAAATGTAAGTAAGGATACATAAAAGGTTATCTTAAAACACCTTATTATATAGTTATGATAAAGTAAATAATATACCCTGTGGATACTAAATGTAAGAGTTCGATGAGTCTAAGTTAATTATAATATGGTTATTTCAAGATGAAAAGTAATTTAACATCTTATGACAAGATTTTTAGATGGTTGTAATTAAAGTTATTCTGAACTAAAGATAAGATAAATGAGTTTAGTAACTCAATTAAGTTATAATAAAATGCGTCTACACATATGATTCCAATATACAAGATGTAGATCTTAAATAGGTTAAGGGGAAGACTTAATAATGGATTATCTAGTAGATATTGGTACTTACATAATCATTTCATTGTGAAATAGTATAGTATTCTAAGATGAACCCATCATAGGTCATAATACAATGTTTATTCTGAATTAAGGATAAAAGTATTGAGCCTAAGTTTATTATTGAAATTCTAAGATTGATTATATAATATAAAACACATTTATGATATAAAGGTCTCAAAAGTTTTAAAAGTGAGGATTATGGTTAAGTATGAATAAAGTGGATAAGAGTGGAACAATTAACAAGTGTTAGAAGAATACATTCCTTGGTCTTACAACCTTGAGTAATACAACATTCTCAGACAAGTCAAAGGTTATACATAACATTTAAGTGAGGGATTAAAAGACAGTTGGGACTTAGAAATAAGAGTGAGGAGTTTATTTAAGCTTAACGTAGGCTACCAGTGATTGATGATAACTACCTTTAATATTCTTCAGAGTACTGTTGATTGTTTGCGCAAGTTGACTAGAACTGCTACAGCGTTATCCAGGTACGATTTCTCGTACTCAGCTTGTGTGTTTTGGACTTATGGAATGTTGTACGATTTCTCGTACTACGTTATTTTTGCTGATTGACTTGTGGAATGTTTTGGAAAACGCTAACTGACTTAAGAGGAATTCTAAAAAGGAAATGGTTGTGTGACTGACTCAGCTTGTGTGACTAACTGAGCCTTGGTGTGGAACTCACTTGGGTATTGGTTTCTTCTATTTGGTGTCCCGTTAGACATTGACTGCTTAGGGTTTACGCTTCTGCACTCTGTAGGACTGAGTGTTTTGGTATTGCTCTGGGTAGTTGATCTAGTGGGAATTTGGAAAAGGTCAATCTTGGAATCTTTCTTTCGACGTGCGCGCGTCTTCAATGGTACAGCAGGGGGCTGTATATCCCTCGCCCATAGGGGCATTGATATTTAACAGCAGGGGGCTGTATATCCCTCGTCCATCAGGACATTTTTAATTTAACAGCAGGGGCTGTATATCCCTCGCCCATAGGGGCATTGATATTTAACAGCAGGGGGCTGTATATCCCTCGTCCACCAGGACATTTAAATCTGACAGCAGGGGGCTGTATATCCCTCGTCCATATGGACATTGATATCTGGCGGTGGGGGCCATCTCTCCCAATTGAATAATTCCACTCTTGAGTTATTGGTTCTTGGATCTATCTCTATTCCTAGTCCTTTGTGACTACTTAAGTCTTTTCTCTTAACGAATTGGTTCTAACATCAACAATGGATGCTTACTAACTATGTGGTGTGACTACTTAAGTGGATGACTTGTTTGGAAGTTCTTATCTTTCTTGTCTTGTTTTCCTTTCTCTTTAACTTGATTGTTTTGAAGTGCTTTATCTCTGTTTTACTTTTAAGAGTTTGTTTTCATGTTACTGTTTATTTTGAAGAGTTATGTTTTATAAATTTGTTTTTGGAGAATTGTACCAGTTCCATTCCAGGGAACTGACCCCCCCTCGGGGTGGGCTGCTTGGTTTCATCTTGCAGTACAAATTGATTTACAGGTGGCCACGACGAGATGAGCGTTGGGATGGGATAGGTTTTGGGAGTGAATGTGTTTTAATTTATTATGTTTGTTAAGTTTTCTCGAGTTCAGACCGTAACTTTTGTAATTGTAATGGTAATTGGTGAGGTTGGTGCCGGGTGTTTGGAGCCCGATGGTCTGTAACGCCTTAGTTTTATTTCCGCTGTTTTATTTATAGGGGGTTACAGAAAGTGGTATCAGAGCGTAGTTACGCTCTGAACCCGAGAAAACAAGCCGAGTGAAATACTTAGATTATAGGTGCACTTAAAACTGGGGAATGGGGTAGAATTGGAAGTGAGGATCCAGTAAGGCACGACTCCTAACCCTTTTTCGAATTGTGAACGATTCCTTTACACACTTTTCTTTTGTGAATGTTTGTGAGTGTGATGTTGTTATGTTCCAACATTAAACTACAGAAATATAAGTTTGGAACACTATATTAGTACGATAAGATTTTGGTTGAGATAAACCAAATATTAAGCTATTTTTCAAAAGCATACTCATGGAGAATACATTGCTAAAAATGCAATCCTTTAAAAGCTGTACACAAATTCCTAGAATTTTAAAGAATACTTTTGGTTGAAAACAGTATACAAATAAACTTACATAACTAAATTAGTATTGATCTTATGTGAAAGTACTTCAACTCCTTTAAGGTTTGAAAATAAAACTCATGAACTACTTGATATCAATTATTACCTAAATAATGTTTAAGATAAATCTTAAGTCTAGAAAATTATTAAGCTAACAAGAACTAGTAGCGTATTAGAAAAGATCAACAGCTAAACTTGTAAAACACATTAAAACTCTATGTTAACTTTAGAAAGAAAACACATAAACCTAACACCCTACGGGAAGTGCCTGGTGCGACGAACTCCTAGGCTGAAAGTAGTGGGGTGCACACCCACTTCTAGAAGTTTAGGGGCTAGACAAGCCTTGTCACCTAACTGTAAATAATCTTCTATGCAGGTGATGGATTGTGTTGAACTTGAGGGGAAGTGGTGGTAAGACGTTACCATCATGAAATCTTGAGCTAGACATATTTCATTGCTAACCACAATGAACAAATCAATATTTGTATCTTAAGATCCGGTATTAAAACTCATAAATGTAAAGGGTTTATTGAGTTAAATCTTTGGTGAAAAATACCTATATATGGAGGAAGGGGATTAAGTTTGGGTACTCCAAGATACAACATCTACCCCTGGTTGGATCTAAAAAAAAAATCAATAAAAGAAGTTACTTAAAGATTGAGTGAAGAGAAGATTAATACTAAACTAAGTATCATTGATCCTTAAATACTTGAGTATTGAGCATCTTAAAAAAAAATTGAGAGTTACTTAAAGATTGAAAATTCTCATGTTTACTTGGAAGTTTAACATTATACAGGTATAAAATTTTAAAAGACACACTAAGAGTGATATTTACTAAAAGCCACCATTGTCTAAGAGAGTACTAAGATTTAATAATCAGAAGAACTTACATAGAACAAACCCTAAGAAAAATAATCACCAAGAGTGAGTGAGTTTTCATTAGACTAGTTCATTTGACTTAAAATTTTATATAGAGTCCCTATCTTGAAAAATAAATTTTAAGATAAAGAAATCAGATTTTGGAGCTACATTATAATTGATAAGAACTTCCTTAGATTCTCCCTTGGGTGAAATTATGTAAATATATAATAAGTAAATTTTAAGTAAACACTGAATGATTCGTCTAAAATATGATAGTTAATTATAAAACAATTGAAACTTGAAAAGTCATAGAAAATATTTATTTTATAGAGTTTTAACATATGGTTGGCTATAAACCCTTGAAGATAATTTTGGAAGATTATTAAATGATCTGAAATATTATTCTAAACTACTCAAGTATGTTACACCTGCTTTATAGCTTGTTAATATAATTGATATGATAAATGATCATATATGGACATATAAATTCATATCAGTCATTAAACGAATGGATAATAATCATAAGATAAAATTTAATAATCACCAAGGAAATACAAATACATAACAATCAAGAGATACAGATATATGTAACGATCATAGATAAAATCAACGGTGCAGTAAAATTTACAACAAAGCTGGTTAATAAGGTGTTGAATTCTTTGATTGTGCCGTTAGTAGCGGTACGAGGGCGTACCTTAGCTCTTTTAAGGGGGATATGCTGGCATACTCCTCCTTCGTTATCTCATCCGGATTATGCCTCGTTGCATTGTTAGTAATGAGAGGTGTATGTATGTACGTAGTTTTACGTTGTGGCACAGTACTTTGTCACGTTTGTGTTGTGTTTTGCTTCAGTTTATACTTTGATTCACGTTGTTATGGTTTCGGTACCCTTGAGTGGAATGTTGAAATGGAGATAAAGGATTGGAATGGTATGGAATATCATTGAAGTTATTATTGTCTCAGCACACCCGAAGCGGTGTGAGTGCCTATTAGTTGAATATCATTGAAGTTATTATTGTCTCAGCACACCCGAAGCGGTGTGAGTGCATATTAGTTGATTGTTAAACTTCGAGGTGAAGTTTCTTTTAAGGGGGATATGCTGAAATACCCCTAAATTAATTTAAATTAATTTAGGGGATTTCTTTTATTAAAAATTAAATTATGATATGGAATAATGAATATTAAATTATTATATGGAGTTGTGAAATTTATTTAGGGGTTTTCTCCTATTTAACCCTAATTATTATACATTATTATATAGTATTATGAATTTAATAATAAGATTTAGAAGTCAATAAATCTTGGGAAATTTATTAAACACTCCAAAAATATTATAAAGATTTTAGGAAGTGTTGGAACATTGTTTTGAAACATAAAAGTCAATATAAAATTCTAGATTCCTTAAAGCTTATTAAGCCTTGCTAGAGTTGACTTTTTGAGAATGGTCAAACCAGGCCATGAAACCTATACCAATAAATAGGTTATGAAAAACCATGAAGATCGATAAAAAGAACGTCAAAAACGGATCATCCTAGCAAAAGTTATGCTAGATTGAAGTTTTGAATCAAAATTTTAAGAGATGCCACGTGTCACTCTGTAATGGGTCGCCCACACTTAGCCGATTTCTTCCCTGATTTTCGGAACCGATTTCCCTTACTTTGCCCTAACTTTAGACGGCTATAACTTTTACATCTCTCAATATTTTTCCATGCCGTCTTCACCATTCTCTTCTCCTACAATTCCTCTTTCCAACCATTACTCATACAAACCCTAAATCCTTCTGAGTCAACCGGAAAATCTAGCCAAAGTAGCCACCTTGCGAAACTGTTTCCAGAATTCCAGAATTCCCTTCGTTTTCAGGTAACTTGCATCAATCATAACTTCTTCGTTAATCAACCAAAATTCAATTTCTTTAGCTCGTTGTAAAGATCTCTAATCCCTCTACAATTTTCGTGTTTATGCCCAAGTCTGATTCATAACCAGTTGGGAGATATAGAGGTCTAAAGTTTCGGTTTCAACAGCACATAAAATAACACCGAAACAGAAAGGTAAACTCGTGTTTTGTAACTTCAATATCTTTCTGTATGGTGCGAGTTAGGATTAGTTCTAGTTATCAATGTGTAGAGCTAAGTTTCATCTTTCTATTGAGCCAATTAACAAAGCCTAAATCGATCTGTACAATAACTTATAGATCCTCGAAGTTGGCTTCACGAACTGATCGGAAGTTCGAGTTTTTCCAGAATCCGTTCTCGAATTCTCCTCCGATATTTCAATTCCGGTGAGTGTTTCCTCAAATTCTTCCGTTGTTGCTAATCTATACTTCATTTTCGACCAAACCCACGTGACAATTTGTTCAATTATTGTAACACCCCATCCAAACAACATACACACTTAACAACAAACTGCAGCGGAAAACAAACTTCAACACATTACTTAACTTCTTGGTGTTACACGCCGTTAACCACCCACGTGGCTAACAAGGCTAATACATATACATTGTACCGGTCTGATGGGCTAAATTCCCGAGCGACTACACATTACTATCCCTTTCCATGGACAACAACAACAACATACACCTTTCAACTGTACCGAGTATTCACAAACTGATGCCGATAACAGTTTCGGTCTTACTACGCCTACTGTATATATACACTTAAATAATTACCCATGTACAACGACTACCCGTCCTACTCTCGAACGACTTCCAGCACTTCGTACCTGAAATAAGAAAAGAAGAGAAAGGGTGGCCCCCAAGGGGCTCAGCACCTTTGCTGGTATGGTAATCCCGCAGCCCACATGCTACCGGGCCACGCACAACTAATTGTCGTCTTAGCATGCGGTTGATTATATTTAAATCGTGCATGCAACTGTAAACACACAACACACAACATTTCACCTCAATGGGCTCAATAAACGGATAATACATCCTTATTTGATAAGTCACTCATGATATTCATTATCCCTAGAGTGCTTCTCCTCTAATGGAGCTACTTCCTTAATAGACGACACTTACCCGTTATTCGGGTTCTCCTTAAACGCCTCTTATCACAAACTGGGATTCATATCCATGATCCACATACTCCACATTTTACAACATATAACATGCATCCCATAACAACACATAACAACACTTTCACGTTTCAACGTGCACATAATAATATCACAATAGAAATTGCATTACAACACATCACATAACATAACGGGAATGGTTCTCTTAGGAACCGACCCAAACATCGTTAATACACTGGTGAGCCTAGAGAATGTTGCCAGTCTCATGATGAGCTCATTACATAACTCGTTACCGTCTCGGATATAGTGACCCAAGCACACCGAACAAACATAACATAGTATGCCCCTGTGGCCCGACGTGAGTCAGTAATAGCCTTGGTTAAGCTAAAGGGAAGGTTGGAAACCAAATTGGAAAACAACCATAACATACAGAGAGGATCGAACCTGATATGACAACGACCCCCATACTCACACGCGTGGCCGGAACAGACCGGACTCCTCACTTCCCCCGTTAGCACTTGTTAGAAGTTCAACATTGAACTTAATTAAACAATCACAACATTGGGTTAAGTCTTGTTAGACACACACAAGGGAAGGGAGAGTCATACATTCACACACAAACATCACACACAAACATCACATGACTAGCTCACGCATAGCCGTGGTTAGAACGTTCCTTAGTCGGAAACGTTATTACCGGATACCGTTCTCTTACGTTTACCTAATAGTGGTTAACTAGCCTTTCATGCGCATTCGAGGTTACCGGTATCGGCACGTAAACACACAACAACAATAACGACTATAACTCGTTTCATGATTTATCTTATAACGTGGCAAACATACAGAAAAACATTGGCATACAAGCCGGTGTAATCCGGTAGGACGCAGGTTGCAAGAAAACCATACCTGTCACCGGAGTCCACTTTATCATGCCCACTTATGTTCCTCGAGCAATTCTCGAACAACTGATACATTACATGTACTTTTATTAACATCGGGGTAGCATGATTATTTAATGTCTAACGCTTATAACTTTTCCCCGTTAACTTAGTTACATAACTTCACTTTTTAACTTGTTTTACTTTTATATTTTAATACATTTTTCCTCCACTAAATTGTCATTATAACTCACTTAACATGTCCTAACATTCTTATAACATCATTACTTAGTAATCACCATTTTTAGGCAACTTTTCCCACCTTAAAACAAAGTTTTTTGGTCCATACAGTGGCCTGTCCGAACTTGTGTCCGAACCTCCAAGTTCGGACGCAAGCCGTGACTTTAAACTGAAAACAGACACTCCGAACTTGTGTCCGGACTTCGGAAGTTCGGACGTGAGTCGAGAATCTCTTAATGCGGAAATCCATGCGTCTGAACATGTGTCCGGACTTCCCAAGTTCGGACCAGTTCGATGTGCAAAATTCTTACCCAACAGAGCCTGTCCGAACTTCCATGTCCAGACGGAAGTTCGGACAAGGCAAAATGCTCAATTTCCAAGCCTTTAAACACTTAGCCAAATTCCTCCAAAGCCTCCAACACTTATAGTATCTACTCCCTAGGTTCCTAAGTGATGTTTCATGCCTGTTCTAACCATTATACCAAGACATATCTTCCACACAAACATCATCATCCAACATCCTTTCTTACAAATCAAAACTCCTTATGTCATTCTTAATTCCTTTTTCCAAGCTTACACTTTCTCCTCAATTTACCAAAGTTTGCCTAAGTCTCAACTTAAGTCCAAAATGACTTTGGTATATACTAAAACCCAAAATAATGCCTAAATCCATATTACACTCTAGAACACTTCCTAGTTCACCAAAATTCCTTAAATACTTTGAACTTCTTATACATTTTCCTAAAGTTTGACATGGGTTCTCTTAGCACATCATCATTCCAAACTCATGGTTTTCACCACTAAACATTCAAGAACACCTAAATCCATCAAAAACACCACCACACACAAGACTTCACCAAATTTACACTACGTCACAATATAGTGCATAACTTAAATTGCTTGGCACTTAGGCCCTTAAATAGCATGGCTCTTAGGCCCTTAAATTGCATAAACCTTAAACACTGAATTTCCCACAAAATAATGCCTTTGACCTGCAAATATATACACCAAGACATATGTTCTTTTACTAGTCTCCTTGAGAACACTTTACTAAGTCATTCACCATTTGCTCTTTAGGTAGTTTTTAACAAGCATTATAAGCTCATTTCTCCTAAGGCATTAAACCACATTAGGTTAGTATATTTACCTCTTTTCCATCCAAACTTCTTTCTTGTTTCCTTATAAAACCGGTAAGGTATTTGATTCCTTGTCAACTACCAAACAATATACCAACAATGAAATGAGTATATAAGCTTTATGCTTCATCTCATTGTAAACCCTAAGTTTATATTGTTTCAAAAACATTAATGTAGTTGTTTTACCTTGATCTTTGAAGAGAGTTTGAATATCTATCAAGAAGGACTCCACCTAGTCCATGAAAGGTTGGAATGAATCTAGAACAAAGTCACACAAGGAGCACCATTAATCTGCATTTTCGGTCAAAGCAAAAACATGAAGGAAACATGATTTTTCTTTGAGATTCCTTACCTAGAAGCAAAGGAGAGTAATAATATGTAGAAATACAAGCTCAAGCTCCTTCAATGGTGGAACTCCATGGCACCGAAATGGTGGTCTTGGAATTTTAAGAAGATAGAAATGAAGAGCTTGATGAGAGGAAGAGATTGGTGGTGTTTGTTTTTGATTTGGTTAAGTGAGCTTGGATTTACAAGAGGTCAAAGCTAGAGTTTAATGGTGGTGGTGAGTATTACCGTGAGAACAGCAAGAAGGGAGGTAGAAGAAGACTTGGAACCGTGTGAAATGAGAAGGAAATGAGAGAATGAGATAAACTTGCTTTTTAGAAGATATTTGTGCTTATAAAGCAAATAGTACATTAATTAGTCATCTTTATTTACTTTTCATATTAACAAGAGAGTGGTGAGTCACCACACTTAGAAAACCGGCCCCCTTTATTACATAAGGGTATTTTAGTCTTTATTTGTCAATTTAATTACTTATGATAACATATGTTACAAACTAGCTTATTAAAATCACTATTCACAAAACAAGCACATAGAAGTGAAATTTTTGATTTCCTATTGATATAGGCATCCAAATGTGATACTATATAGTACACATATTTTAAGAGTAATGATGGACATTTAGCCACTCAAAACTCATTTACAAGACACTTTTCAAAAATGTGCTTTAAGACTCCTTAAAGCACTTTTTGTGCTTAACTTGTTTTCAAGCTTGGTTATCTTTGGTAATTGATTTAATATGTTCATTACATATTTATAAGGTATAGGTATGACCATTAGGTCTTATACAAATTTATCCCAAGCTTAGAGCACTTTTTAGCCCATATTGACCTTAAGGTATTTATTTATGTTTTGTTTGGTTCCAATGTCTACCAAGTTTTTCTAAGGACTTAATTAGCCTTATAAAATCATAGTTAAATATTATCACGTCTTGGTAGGCTCTTTGGGTCCTAACCAAGTTCACTCCAAGCTTAGAGCATGTTTTTGCTCACACCGTGTCTTAGTGTTTTATGTGTTTTTACCATGGTTTAAATGGTTCATTGATGTTTCTAAGGCACTTTTTAGCCTTTAAATACCATAGTTTAACATTTACACAACATACCAAGGTTTGGGGTATTTCAATCTACCCCCCTTAAAAGAACTTCGTCCTCGAAGTTTACACTTCCCACCCATCTTGGATTAGAATACGGGATTACTTATGAAATAAAACTTCCATAACCCAAACTTACTTTACATCACACCCTCGGACTTAATGGTCCGGGTACATATACACATCCATACATAACATAACATACTCACATGATAACCTCGGACTCAATGGTCCGGGTATCTTAACAACATTTACACATACATAACAACCCTTAGACTCTCTGGTCTTGGGTAACATAACAACATTTAGACACATAAGTCTTGATAACATAACAGCCTTTAGACACATAGGTCTATGTAACACAACACATTTAGACTCATAGGTCTTAATAGCATACACTTTAGGAATCAAAGTCAAAATAACATTTATTACACATACCACACAACATGTCATAGCATGTATAGCAATAAAAAAAATATCTTGATACACTGTGCTCCCGCAGAACCCGGTCGCGATGGACACCTTCCGTCCCCGTGCCTTTGGGAGATCAAAACAATCACTTAAATTTGAAATTTTTTTCCTTGTGAGGTTAAGTAAGAGAACTTTAATTATGTAAAGAATCTATCGACGTTTATAAATACCAATTGAAAATCCTTTTGAAAACACACACAACTCCAAGTCCAACTTATGCTCTTTGCTTCTTTTCTTAGCGTGGTTATTTGTGACCACTTATAGGGAGCTTCAAGAGTCATCCAACCCTGATGTGATCAGCATCAATGTTGAACTATCCTTCCACCCAGTTTGTGTTCGGCTTCCCTTGATCGCATGCAAATCAAGTTCCACTTCCCACTTCATTTTCAAGCATCAAATAAATCACTCATTTCCAATTTTCTATCTTTTTAATCATTCTAATCATGATCATAACATCTCCAAGGGATAGAACTTCATCTATCAATTATTTCCATACACTTTAATGTTGTTACCTAGGGAATCTTATTCTCACTAGGTTCTATGTTGGTTCCATAACCTTTCCTGAGTCACTATATAATATATATACACATATATTTTATCAAAATACAACACACGGTTTCACATTTATACACTGTCGGGGTTTTGTTCCCCGGGAGTTTCTCTACTCTCTACACTTGTACTATCACACACCACTGTTAACAAATCAACACACTTATCACAATGGTATTCGCAACTTCTGTGCGCAATTACCACAATTAAACCATGAACGAATGTGTATGTTTACGTAACACACACACCAATCATCAAAACAATAACTTTGTGCTATGCACAGTATAAGTCACATACACTACGTACACTTGTACGGTAATACACACTAAGTGGTTTTGCGCTCTACCCCCCTTAAAAGGGATTACGCCCACGTAATCAATCACTAAACATTGGCTTAAGATGTTCTGCCGTCGTGAAGTGTTTTAACTTCCACGCGGTCTATTACACAATGGATTCTGATTAGAGGATCTTAACCATATTGGCGGTTTAGTTCCTAAACCAAGAATTCTCATTGGAGTTTGTTTAAACTTAGTTGGTTTCGATTCTGGCCTATTAGGCTTCTAGGCGTTAATAATTAGTCATTCACTCATGTTCACCATGTACATTCAACACTTGAATCACTGGCTCACTAGTTTCTGTTGCGAAACTCTAATAACTGTAGAGCTTAATTGCCCCATTTGTTATTCTTACTGTATTGTACATCCCCAATTGTCACCTTCATCTTGATAACAATGGTTTCTTAACCGACGCGTGGTATCTCTTACCGTTAGCGAATTCGATGAGTTATACACTTTCTATCCACTTCCATAACAATTTACTGTGTATACAGCTATGTATTTCACAATGATTGACTTGTTCCCTTCCGACTTACTGTCGGTTGAGATTGAGCTACTACCTAGAGTGTAGTGCTCTCTCAACTATTTACAACATTTGGGGTATATTCCATACCGATATTTGGCAGTTAGTGCTACTGTAGTCACTTACTGTTAATCATGTCTCCACATTTGGTTTTGTACAAGTACTTTTTATTGGTGCGGCCTTGCATTTCCTATGCATCGGCCATTATAACATTATTGCTCCACAATTAACATGTTTCCAATTCCTAGCTATCCCACTCGATCATTACTGCGCAAGTGCAATACCAAAACACTCAGTCATACAGAGTGCAGAGGTGTAAACTCTTGACAGTAAATCCCTTATGTGATTCGCATGGAATTCACACTGTGTTTCATTGAGATTCCGATCTCGTAATACTGGCTACTGGCTTACTGCCGAGTTTGTTTATCATCACTTATCTTGTATCTCCACTGAGTTTAACTCATAACTGGTCTTATCTGCCACATCATTACTCAATAACATTGATACAACGGTCGCTAGCTGCGAACCGTGCTCTTACTCATTGTATAACACTAACTTACATGGTATTTACTGTCACATTAACTTCCACACATATACTTACATTATTATGGTTCATCACTCATTTGGATGACTACTGAATGCTCCTGGAGCGTTGCTCATTCGAGTCACAAGCCGGCATTATTCAGCTCGGTGCTTCACTTTATACACACATGCTACTAAACTAACTGCTCTCTTTCAATAATAATATCATCCATCCTTAACATATTTCTTGAGCTTGGTTCACATAACTACCGCTCCAGCGGTTTCACAGTATCGAGAGGTATCCCCACTCTTAATGCAGTGGTTCGTTCTCCACTCTATTCACTTATATAACATAAACTTCTGCAATCAATCTAATTTACATAACACATTTTATTTGTGGCCTATAAACCTTATTTGCCTTGAGCTGCGCTCATTGTAGGCTGTCCACACACATGTACTTCTCTGTACAACATTACATGGTTTGGACGTTATATTGAGCTCCATGACAAGGTCGTTGCATTCCGTTCCCTTTCATGGGATGCCCCTTAGGATTATCAGTCCGTCTCCTGATAACTTATGTCTAAACTGGATGTTAGTTTCAACCCTCGTGTTTCTGTCACGTCATTTCATGCAACAATTATTGATGTGAACACCCTTTAAGGATTGCTCCTGGGTGTTACTAAGTCATGCCATTACATCTGGTTCGTACTTACTGATATATCGAGTTAGCCAAGCCGTTTGCGTTCTCAACTGGCTCATTATCTCCTCCTGTGAAGATCAACATTTCCTGGTAGTGTAGGTACTCATTCTGGGAGTTTCATCCCGTTGGTTACACATTAATGTCCACATCAGCATCTGCTTAGCCATGACAGGCTGGGTCACCGTTCCAGCTATGTTTATCCCAGAGGATCCTTAAGACGTATACGATGTCTTTACATTACAGTTAGTGCACTTCGCACCTCCTGACTCTTAAGCATTTCGTTGAAAGGAATTCACTAATTCCTTTAGTCTCGTTAACTTAACTGAGTTCCTTTACTTTAACCATTCATGGTAATCCTTAGCTCTTGTTTGACTCTTACTGCTGACCGTAGAACGGAGTCGACTACTTCCCGTGTTTCGGACTCTACTCGTATACATATGTGGGGTACCCTACTGATACATTACTACTTACCCAACTAACCCATAAGTAGGTTTGTCAGGCCCACAAGCTCCTACCGGAGTGCGGTCGTCCCACATTTCAGTTGGTACACTCGTAGTGTCCGTCACACGCCTAGGTGAAGTATTCTGTTGTCAGCTCCCCTTATATTGTCCTGTGACAATATGCACCCTGTGCTTCCCGAACTTAATCGAGGGAAAGCTTATCCACTGTTGTACTTTTATCAATTGTCCTTGGTTTACTGGTTTGGTTCTTAAAAGAAGGTAGAAAGAAGCGTTGGTTTGAAAGAAAATTTTGGTTTTGAAAAGAAAGAGTTTGAATAAATCTGGGTTTGAAAGAAAATTTTCATGGTTTCACAACATCTTCTTACCTTAGCCAAGTCTAGCTTCTTGCTGACTGGTGTACTTCCAATTACAAAGGTCAGGCTGTTAAGCCCTTCCATGGTTATAATGATCACACTTAACTTCGTGGTACTTTACTAAGTACTTTGTATTTGTTAAAACTTCCCCGAACAGCCCTGTTATAACAGCACTTGCCATGGCAAGTGCGCCATGCTAACTGGTTATCGGTTCAACACATACCGGTTGTGGTATTGTTCTTACCCGCACTATCATCGGTGGCCTTGTTGGCCCTCACTGACCTTACTGTCTTGATAATAACTCCTCTAGGTGACTTCTCACTGTCTTCACATGATGATCATCAACTAGGGTGTTTCCCATTCTGGGAGACCCCCTTTTCTTTTGTATTGTTTCCTCTTCGTAGCCCGTTCCACGTATTTGTCGTGGTTACTGAGACTTGTCTCCTGTTTGGGCACTACGTTGTAGTTCCCTTGTCGGTTGGTATACGTTGGTGTATTATTTATCAACTGTGGTCCCGTAGACACTCGTCTCGGGTTTCACTAATCCACTTCTTGCCTGTTGCACGGTCGGTGCGTTGCAAGCTGGTTATCCTCGACTGCTCGGCATGTCAACCCAAGTTGCCAGGAATTCTATTCTTCTATACACTGATTCTTCATTCTTTGTTATGAAATGCGGTTAGCATTGTTCAGATGCGCACCGTCTCCGGGATTCCCAGTTTTCGGGATCTACCGTATGACAGGTTCTCCGTTCTCATAGAGGTACTTAATAACAGCCAGATCGGGTTTCCCGAGTATGAGAGGACTTTCATCTCTCTGGCGTTCTTTCCCAAGTTATAAAACAGGGATTGTGGAGGGTGGGTTGGACACTGTAGGTTTCTAGTACACACTGGTTACTCCTAACTAGCGTATCTCTCACGCTATCACTCAACCCTTAACCCAAAGTACTAAAATCTTAACTCGGTACTTCCTAAGCTCGGTAATTCAGTCATCAGAGCGATACTTCGCTCTGATACCACTTTTTGTAACACCCCATCCAAACAACATACACACTTAACAACAAACTGCAGCGGAAAACAAACTTCAACACATTACTTAACTTCTTGGTGTTACACGCCGTTAACCACCCACGTGGCTAACAAGGCTAATACATATACATTGTACCGGTCTGATGGGCTAAATTCCCGAGCGACTACACATTACTATCCCTTTCCATGGACAACAACAACAACATACACCTTTCAACTGTACCGAGTATTCACAAACTGATGCCGATAACAGTTTCGGTCTTACTACGCCTACTGTATATATACACTTAAATAATTACCCATGTACAACGACTACCCGTCCTACTCTCGAACGACTTCCAGCACTTCGTACCTGAAATAAGAAAAGAAGAGAAAGGGTGGCCCCCAAGGGGCTCAGCACCTTTGCTGGTATGGTAATCCCGCAGCCCACATGCTACCGGGCCACGCACAACTAATTGTCGTCTTAGCATGCGGTTGATTATATTTAAATCGTGCATGCAACTGTAAACACACAACACACAACATTTCGCCTCAATGGGCTCAATAAACGGATAATACATCCTTATTTGATAAGTCACTCATGATATTCATTATCCCTAGAGTGCTTCTCCTCTAATGGAGCTACTTCCTTAATAGACGACACTTACCCGTTATTCGGGTTCTCCTTAAACGCCTCTTATCACAAACTGGGATTCATATCCATGATCCACATACTCCACATTTTACAACATATAACATGCATCCCATAACAACACATAACAACACTTTCACGTTTCAACGTGCACATAATAACATCGCAATAGAAATTGCATTACAACAACATCACATAACATAACGGGAATGGTTCTCTTAGGAACCGACCCAAACATCGTTAATACACTGGTGAGCCTAGAGAATGTTGCCAGTCTCATGATGAGCTCATTACATAACTCGTTACTGTCTCGTTAAATGAACGGATAACTTAACACGAGGTGTCTCGGATATAGTGACCCAAGCACACCGAACAAACATAACATAGTATGCCCCTGTGGCCCGACGTGAGTCAGTAATAGCCTTGGTTAAGCTAAAGGGAAGGTTGGAAACCAAATTGGAAAACAACCAGAACATACAGAGAGGATCGAACCTGATATGACAATGACCCCCATACTCACACGCGTGGCCGGAACAGACCGGACTCCTCACTTCCCCCGTTAGCACTTGTTAGAAGTTCAACATTGAACTTAATTAAACAATCACAACATTGGGTTAAGTCTTGTTAGACACACACAAGGGAAGGGAGAGTCATACATTCACACACAAACATCACACACAAACATCACATGACTAGCTCACGCATAGCCGTGGTTAGAACGTTCCTTAGGTCGGAAACGTTATTACCGATACCGTTCTCTTACGTTTACCTAATAGTGGTTAACTAGCCTTTCATGCGCATTCGAGGTTACCGGTATCGGCACGTAAACACACAACAACAATAACGACTGTAAACTCGTTTCATGATTTATCTTATAACGTGGCAAACATACAGAAAAACACATTGGCATACAAGCCGTGTAATCCGGTAGGACGCAGGTTGCAAGAAAACCATACCTGTCACCGGAGTCCACTTTATCATGCCCACTTATGTTCCTCGAGCAATTCTCGAACAACTGATAACATTACATGTACTTTTATTAACATCGGGGTAGCATGATTATTTAATGTCTAACGCTTATAACTTTTCCCCGTTAACTTAGTTACATAACTTCACTTTTTAACTTGTTTTACTTTTATATTTTAATACAATTTTTCCTCCACTAAATTGTCATTATAACTCACTTAACATGTCCTTAACATTCTTATAACATCATTACTTAGTAATCACCATTTTTAGGCAACTTTTCCCACCTTAAAACAAAGTTTTTTGGTCCATACAGTGGCCTGTCCGAACTTGTGTCCGAACCTCCAAGTTCGGACGCAAGCCGTGACTTTAAACTGAAAACAGACACACGTCCGAACTTGTGTCCGGACTTCGGAAGTTCGGACGTGAGTCGAGAATCTCTTAATGCGGAAATCCATGCGTCCGAACATGTGTCCGAACTTCCCAAGTTCGGACACAGTTCGAGTGTGCAAAATTCTTACCCAACAAGCCTGTCCGAACTTCCATGTCCGGACGGAAGTTCGGACAAGGCAAAATGCTCAATTTCCAAGCCTTTAAACACTTAGCCAAATTCCTCCAAAGCCTCCAACGCTTATATATCTACTCCCTAGGTTCCTAAGTGATGTTTCATGCCTGTTCTAACCATTATACCAAGACATATCTTCCACACAAACATCATCATCCAAACATCCTTTCTTACAAATCAAAACTCCTTATGTCATTCTTATAATTCCTTTTTCCAAGCTTACACTTTCTCCTCAATTTACCAAAGTTTGCCTAAGTCTCAACTTAAGTCCAAAATGACTTTGGTATATACTAAAACCCCAAATAATGCCTAAATCCATATTACACTCTAGAACACTTCCTAGTTCACCAAAATTCCTTTAAACACTTTGAACTTCTTATACATTTTCCTAAATTTTGACATGGGTTCTCTTAGCACATCATCATTCCAAAACTCATGGTTTTCACCACTAAACATTCAAGAACACCTAAATCCATCAAAAACACCACCACACACAAGACTTCACCAAATTTACACTACTTCACAATATAGTGCATAACTTAAATTGCTTGGCACTTAGGCCCTTAAATAGCATGGCTCTTAGGCCCTTAAATTGCATAAACCTTAAACACTGAATTTCCCACATAATAATGCCTTTGACCTGCAAATACATACACCAAGACATATGTTCTTTTACTAGTCTCCTTGAGAACACTTTACTAAGTCATTCACCATTTGCTCTTTAGGTAGTTTTTAACAAGCATTATAAGCTCATTTCTCCTAAGGCATTAAACCACATTAGGTTAGTATATTTACCTCTTTTCCACCCAAACTTCTTTCTTGTTTCCTTATAAAACCGGTAAGGTATTTGATTCCTTGTCAACTACCAAACAATATACCAACAATGAAATGAGTATATAAGCTTTATGCTTCATCTCATTGTAAACCCTAAGTTTACATTGTTTCAAAAACATTAATGTAGTTGTTTTACCTTGATCTTTGAAGAGAGTTTGAATATCTATCAAGAGAGGACTCCACCTAGTCCATGAAAGGTTGGAATGAAGCTAGAACAAAGTCACACAAGGAGCACCATTAATGTGCATTTTCGGTCAAAGCAAAAACATGAAGGAAACATGATTTTTCTTTGAGATTCCTTACCTAGAAGCAAAGGAGAGTAATAATATGTAGAAATACAAGCTCAAGCTCCTTCAATGGTGGAACTCCATGGCACCAAAATGGTGGTCTTGGAATTTTAAGAAGATAGAAATGAAGAGCTTGATGAGAGGAAGAGATTGGTGGTGTTTGTTTTTGATTTGGTTAAGTGAGCTTGGATTTACAAGAGGTCAAAGCTAGAGTTTAATGGTGGTGGTGAGTATTACCGTGAGAGAACAGCAAGAAGGGAGGTAGAAGAAGACTTGGAACCGTGTGAAATGAGAAGGAAATGAGAGAATGAGATAAACTTGCTTTTTAGAAGATATTTGTGCTTATAAAGCAAATAGTACATTAATTAGTCATCTTTATTTACTTTTCATATTAACAAGAGAGTGGTGAGTCACCACACTTAGAAAACCGGCCCCCTTTATTACATAAGGGTATTTTAGTCTTTATTTGTCAATTTAATTACTTATGATAACATATGTTACAAACTAGCTTATTAAAATCACTATTCACAAAAACAAGGCACATAGAAGTGAAATTTTTGATTTCCTATTGATATAGGCATCCAAATGTGATACTATATAGTACACATATATGTTTAAGAGTAATGATGGACATTTAGCCACTCAAAACTCATTTACAAGACAACTTTTCAAAAATGTGCTTTAAGACTCCTTAAAGCACTTTTTGTGTCTTAACTTGTTTTCAAGCTTGGTTATCTTTGGTAATTGATTTAATATGTTCATTAACATATTTATAAGGTATAGGTATGACCATTAGGTCTTATACAAATTTATCCCAAGCTTAGAGCACTTTTTAGCCCATATTGACCTTAAGGTATTTATTTATGTTTTGTTTGGTTCCAATGTCTACCAAGGTTTTCTAAGGACTTAATTAGCCTTATAAAATCATAATTAAATATTATCACGTCTTGGTAGGCTCTTTGGGTCCTAACCAAGTTCACTCCAAGCTTAGAGCATGTTTTTGCTCACACCGTGTCTTAGTGTTTTATTGTGTTTTACCATGGTTTAAATGGTTCATTGATGTTTCTAAGGCACTTTTTAGCCTTTAAATACCATAGTTTAACATTTACACAACATACCAAGGTTTGGGGTATTTCAATTATGCATTATTTTGAGAGGAATTGTGGAAATCGAATTCGTAAACCTCAAACTCGACCTAACTCGAACCCAGAATCGTATTTCATGTATACTGCATTATAATTGGGGAAACCGGTACCAATAGAACCGAAATTTGATTACGAATCCATAGAAACAAGAATCACTCGATTTCGTTCTGTAGATTAGGAGATATTCGTGAATTAGTACTCGCCCTGCTCACTGACTTCGCTGATGAACTCGCGATACAGGGGCCGTCCGATCTCGTTCTAAGAGATTGGACGGCCAAGATTAGATCTGGTGATTATAAGTTGTTTAAGTTTCTATAAAAAAATCAGTAAATAGCTCTAACTTGTTGATTTTAGTTAATGGCCTTCCCGATGGTATTTTGACTTGAAATTTTAACCATAGTTCCTTATTTTATCTAGTTTATATTGATGTAAATTATTATGGTTTTGGAGTTTTTAAACATAAGTTATGAATTTTACAAGTTACGGATTTTCTGGAATTATTCGGTTAAATAAAGAAGATATTTTTATGAAATAAAAATTTTATAATATGTATAAAAAGTTATAGTTACTGTATATTAAATTTGGGAATTTGTGGGCAATGGTAAAAGGTTTTAAAAATTGTGTTTATGAGTTTTTCATAGGAATAACCTATAATATGGTTTTTAATGTAATCAAAAATTAAAGTATGGTTTGTTAATTAACTTTTAAGCTGGGGAAAATAACGGGAACTAAATTAACATTTTATAACAGTAAGTTTATAAATGTTTTTGTATTAGCTTTTAAGAGAATGAAATTATTTACATATATGTATTTTTACTTACTTAAGTAGGAACTTATATAATTAAGGAATTTAATTATCCTACATTTTATTTACTATGGGAGTTAATATTTTAAATAAACTAAGGAACAAATATATATATATATTATTTTTACACATTTATAAAAGGAATTAAGGAGTAACTTATAGTAAATCAAGGAACTAATTAAATTACCACTTATAATAACTAAACATTATAAGAGCTAGAACCCTAAGATATGGTAAAAGAAATACTTTATGAAATATACTTGGAATACAGTTTAAGGTTGTATTAATAAGATAGTTTAAATATGATAAGTTACATAGGGAATGTCTTAGTTAATTTCCAATACGGCTATACTTATACATATGTAATAAATAAGGGAAACACTTTATTTAATAAGCCATAGGTCGGTTGTAGTTATGCCTAAAAGTTATTAAACATAATTAAATACAATAAACTACATAAATAATGTTTTGAACAAATCCTAGTATATATAAATATATACACATTTAACATAAATAAAATTAGATACCTTATAGGAAATATAATACGAAGGAATTAATAAGTTAAACTAAACCTCTACATAATGTTAATAGATGAATATTATATGAGGTGGTATTAAATTATAGTTATGTATTAGGCTTAAGAGTTACCGTTGAGTTTCCAAGGTTTATATATAACCATATTAAAATACATGTATAGTATTATTTGTCAACGACCAGGATGTAAATCTTAAATTGGGATTAAGTAATTAATAAGTTAAAACTTAGGAAAATTGTGATTACATAAAATGTTGTACAAATAGATCTTATTCCATAATTAATGATAAGCAAATGTAATATGTTTACATCTAGATGTTCTTATTATATAAACCATAGTAAAAGAAGTAAAATACTTGTACATCTAAACGTGAGGTGGACTAGTAAGTCTATATTTAATCTTTCTTAACATTTATAGTATTGAGTAATAACTTAATATTTTAAGATAAAATCATTAAAAGGCTTATGATATAAAACGATATTAAACTATGATTAGGAGATTAATCTAAATAATAATCCTTAAGTTTCTTAGAATTAGTTAAGCCATATAAAATACATTTATTACCAATATTCAGGATGTGAGTTTATAAATAAGTGATGTACATAATAGTTAAAGATTTACAAAAGGTTTGCAAATAGAAATTTGATACTTAAAGTCATTGAACCTTTAATAGATGAAACTAGGTTACATAAGAGATATATATTGGTTTACCTTTTGACACTGGAGTTATTAATGTGTCATTTGAGTATAAGGTATGGGATTTTCAGAATAGATTATCTTATTAAATAATTAACAATTTCACTTACGAACCAGAATTTAATTCTTTGATAAATTCTACCTTATGTAGATATATTGTCCATCCTAAATATAAAGGAAATTAATTTATTAAGTTATACCTTTGAAACCTTTAGGTTTTGTAAACAATTTAAAACGTATTTAAGACTTAAGTTTAGTGAAGTTTAGTATAAAAGGTTTATACATAGCATATGGAGGGAATGTGTGTAAAAATAGAACATTTAGGAAATTAAAGGTAAGTAAAGATACATAAAAGGTTATCTTAAAACACCTTATTATATAGTTATGATAAAGTAAATAATATACCCTGTGGATACTAAATGTAAGAGTTCGATGAGTCTAAGTTAATTATAATATGGTTATTTCAAGATGAAAAGTAATTTAACATCTTATGACAAGATTTTTAGATGGTTGTAATTAAAGTTATTCTGAACTAAAGATAAGATAAATGAGTTTAGCAACTCAATTAAGTTATAATAAAATGCGTCTACAACACTATGATTCCAATATACAAGATGTAGATCTTAAATAGGTTAAGGGGAAGACTTAAACATAATGGATTATCTAGTAGATATTGGTAACTTACATAATCATTTCATTGTGAAATAATGGTATAGTATTATAAGATGAACCCATCATAGGTCATAATACAATGTTTATTCTGAATTAAGGATAAAAGTATTGAGCCTAAGTTTATTATTGAAATTCTAAGATTGATTATAATATAAAACACATTTATGATATAAAGGTCTCAAAAGTTTTAAAAGTGAGGATTATGGTTAAGTATGAATAAAGTGGATAAGCGTGGAACAATTAACAAGTGTTAGAAGAATACATTCCTTGGTCTTACAACCTTGAGTAATACAACATTCTCAGACAAGTCAAAGGTTATACATAACATTTAAGTGAGGGATTAAAAGACAGTTGGGACTTAGAAATAAGAGTGAGGAGTTTATTTAAGCTTAACGTAGGCTACCAGTGATTGATGATAGACTACCTTTAATATTCTTCAGAGTACTGTTGATTGTTTACGCAAGTTGACTAGAACTGCTACAGCGTTATCCAGGTACGATTTCTCGTACTCAGCTTGTGGTGTTTTGGACTTTATGGAATGTTTTGTACGATTTCTCGTACTATGTTATTTTTGCTGATTGACTTGTGGAACGTTTTGGAAAACGCTAACTGACTTTAAGAGGAGCTTCTAAAAAGGAAATGGTTGTGTGACTGACTCAGCTTGTGTGACTAACTGAGCCTTGGATGTGGAACTCACTTGGGTATTGGTTTCTTCTACTTGGTGTCCCGTAAGACATTGACTGCTTAGGGTTTACGCTTCTGCACTCTGTAGGACTGAGTGTTTTGGTATTGCTCTGGGTAGTTAGTGATCTAGTGGGAATTTGGAAAAGGTCAATCTTGGAAATCTTTCTTTCGACGTGCGCGCGTCTTCAATGGTAACAGCAGGGGGCTGTATATCCCTCGCCCATAGGGCCATTGATATTTAACAGCAGGGGGCTGTATATCCCTCGTCCATCAGGACATTTTTAATTTAACAGCAGGGGGCTGTATATCCCTCGCCCATAGGGGCATTGATATTTAACAGCAGGGGGCTGTATATCCCTAGTCCATCAGGACATTTAAATCTGACAGCAGGGGGCTGTATATCCCTCGTCCATATGGACATTGATATCTGGCGGTGGGGGCCATCTCTCCCAATTGAATAATTCCACTCTTGAGTTATTGGTTCTTGGATCTATCTTATTATTCCTAGTCCTTTGTGACTATCTGAGTCTTTATACTCCGAACGGGAATTGGTTCTAACATCAACAATGGATGCTTACTAACTATGTGGTGTGACTACTTAAGTGGATGACTTGTTTTGGAAGTTCTCTATCTCTATCTTTGTCTTGTTTTCTTTTCTCTTTAACTTGATTGTTTTGAAGTGCTTTATCTCTGTTATACTTTTAAGAGTTTGTTTTCATGTTACTGTTTATTTTGAAGAGTTATGTTTTATAAGTTTGTTTTTGGAGAATTGTACCAGTTCCATTCCAGGGAACTGACCCGCCCCTTTTGGGGTGGGCTGCTTGGTTTCATCTTGCAGGTACGAATTGATTTACAGGTGGCCACGAAGAGAATGAGCGTTTGGGATGGGACTAGGTTTTGTGGAGAGTTAATGTGTTTAATTCCTATTATGTTTGTGTTAAGTTTTTCTCGAGTTCAGACCGTAGCTTTTGTAGATTTTAAGTTGTAATTTGTGAGGTTTTGTGTCGGGTGTTTGGAACCCGATGGTCTGTAATCGCCTTAGAGTTTTATTTCCGCTGTATTTATGGTTAATAGGGGCATTACACACTTGTATAACATAAACGTTTCCCTTACTGGTGCCATTTCTGGAAAAACTCCTTATGACTTTATTTAGTTGTGTAATTGTATAAATTTACGTAACACATTTGGTTTGTGGCTAATAAGCCTCATTGCCTCGAGCTCTGCTCATTGTAGGCTATTCAGACAAATTTTACTTCTTCGTACACCATCACATGGTTTGGAGGCGATTCTGGGCTCTCTAACGAGGTCGCTGCATCATGCTTCCTTTCATGGGAGGCCCCTTATGAATGTCAGGTTACCTCTTTGGCGACTTAAGGTTCTACTGTTAAGTGGGTTCCCTCCGGTGTTTAAACCGAGTATTTGTTTCAACTCTTGTGTTTCTATCATGATATTTCGTTCAACTTTTGTTGACCAAAACACCCTTCAAGGATTGCTTCTGGGTGTTGCTAAATTATTCCATTACATCTGGCTTGTACTTATGGGTATGTTTAGTTAACTACGTCGCTTTATGTTCTTGGCTGGGTTTAATAACCTCTACAGTGAAGATCGATATCCCATGGTAGCCTAAGTGATTATTATTCAGGGAGTTTTGTCTCGTTCGTTGCACATTAACGTGTCCATATTAGGCATCTGCCTAACCATGTATAGGCTGGGTATTCGTTCCAGCTATCTTGTGTTCCCTTTGTAAATCGTGGGACATATCGGATGTTAGTACTTAACAATTTGTGCTCCTCGCACCCCTTTAACTCTTATTCCTTATCCTGGAATGAATTCACTAATTCCTTTAGTCTCGTTAACTTAACTGAGTCCTTTACTTAATCGGTTGTTCTTATCTGAATTTTACTACTGACCGTAGTATGGAGTCGATTACTTCCCGTGTTCCTGACTCTACTCGTATACATATGTGGGGCACCCTATTGATACTGTAAAACCCCACTCGTAATCACTCACGTAGCATTAGTTAATAACGTCCCACAACGGAAGTCACACAGTAATAAATCTCACTCGGGTGTCACATGCCATTACTCGCTCATACGAGTAAGAAGAAGAAATAAATTAAATACGAATAACACTGGTAATATATACATGACCGCAGTGATAACGAGATGCTAACCTATACATCATTCTAAACCAAAAGTAATTTTAACGACAAGTGAGCGTCTATGTATTCCCGACTATATACAACGTCGTTAACAAGGTAAACTAGTATTCATCCTAATACAATACGAAGACTAGTGCTGTAACACCCCTACCGTTAATACCGTCATTACTGTACACATACTTACCATCGCAGCGGATAATACATACACAACGGCGGGTGTACAATGCCGCTAGTCACCCACGTGACTAACAAGGCAGCTACACTACTACATACTATCGGTCTGATGAATTGAACATACCGAGTACTCTACACAATAAATTACCTTCCCTTGCATACTCAACCTTAATCCAATTACAACTCCAATACAATACTATACCGAGTATATAACAATCCTTAAATTACCGATACAGTTTGGACTTCCGAATTCGCATTACAATACAAGTACAAATCTTATAATTCAACTACCCATGCTTACATAGCAGCCCCCGTCCTACTCTCTCGAACGGTGATCAGCTTCGAATACCTGCACACTAAAAATGTTCCCCCTAGGGGGTCAGCTTACGCTGAATATGAAATTCGCATATATCGCGTGCTAACCGCGGTACGCTGACTACTTTGGGTCGGATATACATGGTGTTCATTTTACATGCATACATACATACTATTACTACACAATGCAATCAACAATACTTACTTACTTATACAAGGTTCAATACCTACCAAGGAAAACAATTTGTTAGTCAACCGTTCATTTAGTTATTCGTTCATCCGGTTTCGTCGGATGCTCTCTTTCTCCTTACACGGGTTCTCAAGGCTTACACCAAGCTTAATCTTACTTACTCAATGTATTACTCACACTACGCTCAATACCTTGCTCGTTATTTCACTCATTCTTTACTCTATACTCACTGCTACCATTACTTACTCTTACTCAGTACTCGGGACTTGCTCTCACATACTCCGTACCCATACTCTTCTCCTTACTCATACTTACTCATTGCTCGATACTCATTACGTACTCATACTTACTCATTACTCAATACTCATTACTTTACTCATACTTACGCAATACTCAATACTCATTACTTTTGGCCACTGGGCAGGGTCATACACAAGACTCGCCACCGGGCTACTCAAATTCCCAACACTCCTCTCTTGGAGTATCTTACAATCTCATGGATTAGCCTAGAAGTATCTCTCTCGATAACCTCCACTAGCTTAGGGAATCGCCACCGTCATGTATTCTCAGATTTAAGGGTTCCCCCAACGTATCGAATACTCTCATGATCGGGACATTACTCACATCAGTCGGGTCCTCTCATAGTGGGTCGACTAATTTGCTAAGGGGTTTGAAGATCCCTCATCATTCTTTACTACTCTCATAGTTCATGACTTGCACCAAGATTAATTCCTCTAATAGGGTTTATTTATATGCTTCCACTACTTATTGTTTATGGTTTGTTCATTTCGGTTCTTCTATCGTTGTCGGGAGATTACTACTCCCGTACACTCTCTCACATTCTAGTGAGTTCATTGGTTTGCGTTATCGTTAATTGGTCCGTTAGCTTAGTGCGTTTCTACGTTTCCGTTAGTTCACAACCTAACTCATGCTACGAGCCACTAAACAACAAGACTCATCTATGAGTCGGCCTACGCACTAAGTGAAGCCACACAATCAATCAAGAAGGGTTAGCTCATACAACATACAGCAAGACATACAATGAAAGGCAATAAACCGTTGTCATGCTTTAGTCTTGATTAGCCGGCATACAGCACATAAATCAACGTAACTCAGTTAGCATACGGGGCATGAGAAAATCATACCTTTCACCGGAGTTAGCTTTACCATGTGTCCCCTTGTTCCTTGGTTCACATTTGTTCCACTGGTAATGTTTCAAACATTGTTATTAATGCTATGCTCATACGGTACATCAATAATTACTACTCCCGTACTTACCCCGTTATCCCGTTGTTTCGGTTTAACTTAATGTTCCTATACTTACAACTTTCTTAATCACTTCTCATACTTGCTCATGGCCTCAATGACCTTTAAACATCATTAATTAAGTCCTAATTATCTTATACCATCATTACCCATTAAGCCCCTACCTTAGAATGACTTTAAAATGATTTCTGGGCACTTTTTAGGGTGGTCCGGGTTTGTGTTTGGTCAGTCCTCGGGTGCATTTTGTGTGTGGTCCGGGTTTAGGGTTGGGTTTACAAACCCGGACCATGCGCCTGCAGTTTCTCTCGGGTACAAATTTTGAGTGGTCCGGGTTTAGGGGTTGGTTTGCAAACCCGGACCATTCATTGGCAATCCTCTCGGGTATATTTTTGGGGTGGTCCGGGTTTAGGTCCTGGGTTTCAAACCCGGACCACTCCTTCTGAAATACAATCTGTTAGGATTTTTGACTGGTCCGGGTTTCTGTACTCGTTTACAAACCCGGACCAGTTGCAGTATTTACATATATGCTAGTTTTTGATTATGTATCAACTCTAAACTTTTACCAATCTCTTCCCCAATATTCCTACATATAATCTAGCATATTTTAGCATTGATTAAGCACTTTAAACTAGCCTAGTCCACCTCTATCCAAATCTGTTACAAATTACACTCCCTTGTCAAATTTCTCTCTACTGTTACAGTTTTCCTTCTTCAACAATTGTTACAGATTTTTCCTTTCTTCTTCCTACTACTCCTATGCCCTTTTCATTGCCTCATTTGCATTATACTCAACCCAAGACTTACTCACTGTACCAACTGTCACACATTAATTCTTCCTTGTTTCTCTAACACATTTCCACACTCTTGCTACAGATTTTATACCCTTAAATTCACATACTACAATTACCTAACCATGGTTTCTAAACATCTCTACTAAACCCAATACACACCTTGGTTCTCCCATTCACCAAGTCATTCTTAATGCACAATTCCTACTAAAATTTCGCCATAGTTCACCTATTTCTCCTACTTATCCACGCATATCCTTTCTCATCAAATTCATCCCTATTCTAGCCAAACCACAAGGGTTCTACCAGCACACATACAAAAACCTTAATACACCAATACTTCCTCAATTGCAATACTAATACATCATTACTTCCTCAATCCACCATACTAATACACATACACAATTTATTTGGCTCTAAGGCCTACAACATAAATACAAGCTCATAAATACTCAAACTCCCACAACTACAATACTAATACAATAGTTTAGGTTCTTTTATTTGTTCACCCATTCCCATTAATCTAATGCATTAAAATATAGCATTGAGAAAGAGCTCTTACCTTAAAACCCTTATTTCCTCCTTTCTTTTCTATTCCTTCTTCTCTCTTTCTTGCACAATCGGTCACATGGGGAATGGAGTTGCCAAACTCCATTCCCATCACCCAATACACACAAAACAAGTGCAATTAACATACTAACCCTTTAAATTAATGTTAATTCAGTGAGATGTTTTAAACAAAATTTCTAGGGTTTACCTTTTGAAGCTTTTAGGAGGGGTTTTAGCCCTTGGTTCAAGAAGGTGTTCTCACCACCATTGGAAGGTTGGAATTATGCTCAAAAGAGAGAGAAAAGTAGAGCATTACAAAGGGGGTCAAAATCGGTTATAAGGAAAGATGAAGAGAACATGAGTTTTTCATGTATATTTTTACCTTAATGGAGAGAGGAGACTCCAAGCTTTACTTTGGTGTTATTTTCTCTTTGAATGGGGAATACCCATGGAGATGAAGTTCTCCCTTTTCGAATTTTGAAAAGATAGAATGATAGAGAATGTTGAGGGGATGAAGAATATGTACTTTGTTTTTGATTTGGAGCTTTAATAAAGCTTGGGCAAGCTTGAGAAGGTGAGCTGCCATGGAAGGGGGAAAGAAATCGCCAGCAACCGGAGAGGAGGAGGAAGATGACGGTGGGGAAGAAAGGAAGAAGAGAGAGGGGAGGGAAATGGGAGGAGAGAGGGGGGGTTTGTTTGCTTTTTGTACCTTTTTCCTCCTTTCTTTCTTTCCTTTCTTTCTTTCTTTATTACTTGTGTTGTGTGTGAGGGGCTGCTCTCATAATAAAAAACCGGCCCCACATATATATGTAAGCTGGAGCGTTTTTCGTCTTTTACAGAAAACGCTCGTTATTTTACCCAGTTTCGGTACTATTCACTAACCGGGCCCGTTTTCCGGAATTTTCTCGTGTCTCCGGGTTTTCTCGAAAACCGTGCGCTAAAGCTCTATTAGCGTTTTAATACATTATTTGGATCCGTTTTCTTCGGGAGTTGTTCCCATATATTATTTAGGCCTTATTAAGCCTTTAGAATCCATGTAATACGCTAAACGCGGTCTCATACTGAAATACCCCAAACCTTGATATATTGTTTAAATACTAAACTATGATATGTAAAGGCTAAAAAAGTGCCTTAGAAACATCAGTGTACAATTTTAACCATGGTGAAAACAATAAGTACCATGAATACGGTTTGAGCAAAAACATGCTCTAAACTGGGAGTGAACTTGGTTAGGACCCAAAGAGCCTACCAAGACTTAGTAATATTCAATTATGATTTAATAAGGCTAATTAAGTCCTTAGGAAACCTTGGTAGACAATTAAACCAAACAAAACACAAATAAATACCTTAAGGTCAATATGGGCTAAAATGTGCTCTAAGCTTGGGATAAATTTGTATAAGACCTAAAGGTCATATCTATACCTTAATTATATGTTAATGAACATATAAAACCAATTACCAAAGAAAACCAAGCTTGAAAACAAGTTAAAACACAAAATGTGCTTTAAGAAGTCTTAAAGCACATTTTTGAAAAATTGTCTTGTAAATGAGTTTTGAGTGGCTAAATGTCCATCATTACTCTATAATTAACATGTGTACTACTTAGTATCACATTAGAAAGTCTAAATCAATGGGAAATCAAAAATTTCACAAATATGTGCCTTAGTTTGTGAATAGTAACTAAATTAAGCAAGTTTATAACATAAGTCAATATAAGTTGTCTTGTTGGTCAACAAAGACCATGACTTGGCCTAAAACACTAAGGGGGCCGGTTTCCATGGGTGACTCACCACACCTACACAAATAAATGAGTTAACTAAATGATAAAGCAAAAGTTACTATTTACTTTTAGCATAAATATCTCCAAAAGCAAGCTTCCTTCTCATTCTCTTATTTCCTTCTTCATTTCACACGGTCTCCAAATCTTCTTCTCCCTTCTCCTTCGGTAATGCTACAGCTCATGCACCATCTTCAAGCTTTGAACCCTTGTATCTCCTAGCTCCCTTTGCCAAATCAAAAACAAAGACCACCATTCTTCTAGTTGGAGCAAGCTCTACACTTCTATCTTTTCAAATCTTCAAGAACTCAATTTTGGTGCCATAAAGATTCACCATTGTTGGAGCTTGAGATCACCTTTTCATGCCTTGTCATTCTTCTTTGCTTCAAGGTAAGGAAAATCAAAGAAAAACAACATTTCCTCTTGTTTTGTGTGTGACCGAAAATCACCACTTATGGTGCCTTCATCTTGCCTTGTTCTAGCTTCATTCCAACTATTCAAGGGCTTGGTGGATCCTATCTTGATGCTTATTCAAGCTCTCTTTTGTTTCCAAGGTAAAACAACTATCCTAATGTGTTAAGGCAATATATAACCTAGGGTTTACAATGAGTTTAAGCATGAAGCTTGAATACTCATTACCTTGCTTGTACATTGATTAGAAGTTTGACAAGCAATCAAAGCCTTGCCGGTTTCCTATCAAAGAAGGAGCAAGGGGTTACAATGAAAAAAACTTGTGAAGGAAAAGAGGTAAACAAACATATCCCAATGAAGTTTAAATGCCTAGGAAAAATGAGCTTGATTTGCTTAATAAAATACCTAAGGAGCCAATGGCAAATGAGCTAGTAAAATGCTCTCAAGGAGTTTATTAAGCATATGTATTGTTGGGTGTATTTGCAGGTCAAAGGCAATATATACATGTGGAAATTCAGTGTTTATGGTTTATGCAATTTCAGGGCCTAAGAGCCATGTTATTTAAGGGCCTAAGTGCCAAGCAATTTGATTATGCACTATATTGTGATGTAGTGTAAATTTGGTGAAGTTTTGTGTGTGAGAAGGTTCTTGATGGATTTAGGTGTTCTTGAATGTTTAATGGTGAAAAACAATGTGTTTTGGTATGACAATATGCTAGGAGAACCCATGGCAAAATTTGGATAATGTACAAGAAGTTTTAAGTGCTTAAATGAGTTTTAGTGAACTAGGAAGTGTTAGGAATGAATAAATGTTTTACTAGGGAAGAAAGCATGTATTAAGGTGTTTAGAGTGCTACAAGGATTTAGACATTATCTTGGAAGTTCTAGAAATCCAATGGGTGTTTGTGGGATGTACTAAAGTCTTGGAGAATTTTGTTAAAGGTTTAGGAATGTTGATGTACAAGGAGGGAATGATGTTTAGGTAAGGATTGAGAAAGGAATTTTAAGAAGGTGTGAACAAGGAAATTAGTTAGTAAGAAAAGATGCTTAGGAGATGATGTTAAGGTGTAGAGGAAACATCTTGGTATAGTGGTCATTATAGGTGAAATACCACTTAGAAAACCAAAAGAGAAATGTTACAAGTGTTAAGAGATTTATAAGAAAAATGAGTGACAAGTTGGACAATGTTTTAAGGTGAATCAAAGTGATATTTTGGTATTAGAATATGCCTAAGTTCACGTGTGAAGTTTGGGTAATCAATGGATGAAGAAAATAGATGAAACAAGACTTGAAAATGTCAATTTGGGAATTCTGTTACAGTGGTCCGGGACCTAGGAATTGGGTGATGTCCTGGACCATACACAAAAAAGGACCGAGAGTAAGAAGACTGTCTTGGTCCGGGACTTGGGGTCAGTACAAGGTCCCGGACCACCCTATTAAAACTAGCTGAGAATTGCTTAAGTGTTGGTCCGGGACTTAAGGTAAGGACTAAGTCCCGGACCACTATAAAAATGTTGTTTAAGGTATGAAAATGATGTGTAATGATGGTGATTGACAAGTAATGATGTTATAAGATTGTTAAGGACATGTTAAGTGAGTTATAATGACAATTTAGTGGGGGAAAAGTTGTATTAAAATGTAAAAGTAAAACAAGTTAAAATGTGAAGTTATTTAACTAAGTTAACGAGGATAAGTTATGAGCATTAGACTTTAAACAATCATGTTACCCCGATGTTAATAAAAGTACATGTAATATTATCAGTTGTTCGAGAATTGCTCGATGAACATAAGTGGACATGATAGAGTGGACTCCGGTGACAGGTATGGTTTTCTTGCAACCTGTGTCCTACCGGATTACACCGGCTTGTATACCAATGTGTTTTTCTGTATGTTTGCCACGTTATAAGATAAATCATGAAACGAGTTTACAGTCGTTATTGTTGTTGTGTGTTTACGTGTCGATACCGGTAACCTCGAATGCGCATGAAGGGCTAGTTAACCACTATTAGGTAAATGTAAGAGAACGGTATCCGGTAATAACGTTTCCGACCTAAGGAACGTTCTAACCACGGCTATGCGTGAGTTTAGTCATGTGATGCTTGTGTGTGATGTCTGTGTGTGAATGTATGACTCTCTCTTCCCTTGTGTGTGTCTAACAAGACTTAACCCAATGTTTGTGATTGTTTATTGAGTTCAATGTTGAACTTCTAACAAGTGCTAACGGGGGAAGTGAGGAGTCCGGTCTATTCCGGCCACGCGTGTGAGTATGGGAGTCGATGTCATAACCGGTTCGATTCTCTTTGTATGTTATGGTTGTTTTCCAATTTGGTTTCCAACCTTCCCTTTAGCTTAACCAAGGCTATTTTACTAACTCACGTCGGGCCACAGGGGCATACTATGTTTATGTTTGTTCGGTGTGCTTGGATCACTATATCTGAGGCACCTTGTGTTAAGTTATCCGTTCAGTTAATGAGACGGTAACGAGTTATGTAACGAGCTTATCATGAGTCTGGCAACATTCTCTAGGCTACAAGTGAAGTGACTATGTTTGGGCTGGTTCATAAAGGGAACCGTTCCCGTTATGTTATGTATTATTGTTGTGCTGCAATTCTTATTGCGATGTCATGTGATATGTTGTTAAGATGTGGAGTATGTGGATCATGGATATGAATTCCAGTTTATCGTAAGAGGCGTTTAAGGATAACCCGATTGGTGGGTAAGTGTCGTCTATTAAGGAAATAGCTCTAACAAAGGAGAAATACTCTAGGGGTTAAAGATCACAATGAGTGATTTATCAAGTGTAGTTGTGTTGGCTGTTTTAATGAGCCATTGTTGTGCAGTGTATTGTGTTGTATGTTGATAGTTACATGCATGATTCAAATATAATCAACCGCATGCTAAGACGACAATTAGTTGTGCGTGGCCCGGTAGCATGCGGGCTGCGGGATTACCATACCAGCAAAGGTGCTGAGCCCCTGGGGGGCCACCCTTTCTCTTCTTTTCCTATTTCAGGTGCAAGGAGCTGGAAGCCGTTCGAGAGTAGGACGGGGTAGTCGCTTGTACGTGGGTAATTGTAACACCCCTACTACGCACATAACTATACTTGGAATCGCAGCGGAAAAATAAACAACTAAACGGTAACTATACGATTGGTGCTACAATGCCGTCAACCACCCACGTGGCTAACAAGGCTGAATAAATACTATCGTACCGGTCTGATGATCAGACTCCCGAGCATAGAACTAACAACCATATATATAACAATGTAATACCGAGTATTTACATAAATCCTTCACTGTTTAATTCACTGTAAACCGTCACCAACAAGTATATAATACGCCACGGGTGCACAGGCGCAACCCGGGCTAACATCCAAAATACTTCAAAAGTAAACTACTCTCTAGGACCTAGAGCCACTCTGCCTCTTCGATCCTCATCCTGCAATAAAAATATGGAGCCCCCGAGGGGGTCAGCACCTTTGCTGGTATGGCTAACGCGCAGCCCATCGACTACCGGGATACGCGCAACCAATTGTCAGGATGACATGATATTTATTTTAAACACACAACACATACATATTAACATAACAAGGGTATTGTACACATCATAACACACATCACAAACATACAAATCCTTTTAGGAAGAGAACCAACACAGTTAGTCCCCATTGAGAGCTTCGAGAATGTTGCCACGCTCATACTTAGCTCGTTACATAACTCGTTACCGTCCGGTTAGATTGAACGGTTAACTTAACACAAGGTGCCCCGGATATAGTGATCCAAGCACACCGAAACAAAACATATAGTATGCCCCTGTGGCCCGACGTGAGTCAGTAAAATAGCCTTGGTTAAGCTAAAGGGAAGGTTAGAAACCAAATTGGAAACTTAACCATAACATACAGAGAGAATCGAACCGGTTATGACATCGACTCCCATACTCACACGCGTGGCCGGAACAGACCGGACTCCTCACTTCCCCCGTTAGCCCATGTTAGTAGTTCAACATTGAGCACAACAACAATTCACAGTAATAGGTCAAGTCTTGTTAGACACTCACATGGGAAGAGAGAGTCATAATTAACAACATAATAATATTTAACAACTGTAAACTCTTTACATGGTTTAATCTTACAAAGTCATAAACACACAGAAAACAAACAACACACAAGCCGGTGTAAACCGGTAGGCAACAGACTGCAAGAAAACCATACCTTGGTCCTTGCCTCGTTTGATTTCCACCTTGAGAGAATCCTAAACACATTAGTAATGTCGGTTAATTATTTATTTAACTCCAAACTTACTAAGTATTTAACATGATTGTATGACATGTTTTAATGCCTATCTTACCCTAGGTTACCTTCATTATACACCCTAGGGTTAACTACATAAGTCACATTCTTTTCTGTTTTTTTTTTTACATGTTTTGGTCCGACCGACCCACCGTCCGACCCACAACTGGGTCGGACCCTCCCAGTGGTCTTCGGGTCTGAAGAACCTTACCTTGACCGACCCATGTCCGACCCAACCTTCTGGGTCGGTCCATTACAGAAACCCTTTTGCCTCCTTATAATCATGCTCGTCCGACCCACGTCCGACCCACCATTCTGGGTCGGTCCATGTGCGAACATTTCCTTCCTTTGAAACTTGCCCGACCGACCCATGTCCGACCCACCCTTTTGGGTCGGACCATCACCGAACATATTCCTAACATTTTACAGAGGCTCGACCGACCCAAAAACTGGGTCGGCCCCTGGGTCGGTCGCCTTCTAAACTTACCCAAACTTTCCCATTCTTCACCAAACTTCTCCTAAGGCCTCTTAATGCTTCCTAACAACATTTGGTAACCCTACATCCACATACAACATCCATGAAACTCATTTTCTAACTCCTTAAAACATTTACTTATTTCCTTGTAAAAATTCCTTAACACTTATGTTATTTTATACTAAGTTCCTAGATGGTGTTTCTCACCTATGGTAACTACTATCCCAAAATGCTTTCTCCTTGTTTTAACATCATCTCCCAAGCATCATCTCTCACAACTATCTCCTTATAACATTACTTCAAATCCTTTTTCAAGTTCATACATCCTCCTTAGTTTACCAAAGTTTACCTAAGTCTTTACCTAAGTCCAAAATGACTTTGGTACATACTAAAATCTCAAGATCATGCCTAAGTCCCTATTACACTCTAGAGTACTTCCTAGTTCATCATAATTCCTTTAAAACATCTTGAACTCCTTATTCATTTCCTACACTTTCTAACTCACCAAACCTTATGTAAACACTTAGAACTTCTTACTTTCTACCTAGATTTTGACATGGGTTCCCCTAGAACTTACCATGCCTAAACACTTTACCTTCTCCTTTAAACGCACAAGAACATCCAAAATCATCAAGAACACTCTCATACATAATTTCACCAAATTTACACTACATTACAATGTAGTGCACAATTTAAATTGCATGGCACTTAGGCCCTTAAAATGCATGGCTCTTAGGCCCTTAAAGTGCTTAAATCATAAACACTGAATTTCCACAATATATATGCCTTTAACCTGCAAATACACTCAACATACACATATGCCCTTTTACTAGCCTCTTAAGAACACTTTACTAAGTCATTCCCCATTGGCTCTTTAGATAGTTTTAATAAGCATTATAAGCTCATTTCTCCTAAGGCATTAAAATAGCATTAGGTTAGTAGATTTACCTCTTTTGCAAAATCACTTCTTTCTTGTTTCCTTTAGAAACCAATAGAGTACTTGATTCCTTGACAAGTTCTAAACAATATACAAACTTTATAATGAGTATTAAGCTATAGGCTTCATCTCATTGTAAACCCTAATTTGACATTGTTTCAAAAACATTAATGTAGTTGTTTTACCTTGTTCTTTGAAGAGAGTTTGGATATACAACAAGAGAGGACTCCACCTAGTCCATGAAGAGTTGAAATGAAGCTAGAACAAGGTCACACAATGAGCTATATCAATGTGTATTTTCGGACATGACAAAAACAAGGAGGAAACTTGATTTTTGTTTGAGATTCCTTACCTAGAAGCAAAGGAGAGTAATAATATGTCAAAATATAAGCTCAAGCTCCTTCAATGTGGAACACCTTGGCACCGAAATGGAGCTCTTGGAGTTTTGAGAAGATAGGAATGAAGAGCTTGATGAGAGGAAGAGGTTGGTGGTATTTGTTTTTGATTTGGACAAGTGAGCTAGGTTTAACAAGTGGTCAAAGCTTGTGTTTCAATGGTGGTAGTGGTTTATCGTGAGAGAGAACAAAGAAGAAGGGAGAAGATGAGTGGGAAACCGTGTGAGCAAGGAAAGGAAATGAGAGAATGAAGATAGAATTTGCTTTAAAGATATTTATGTGTTAAAGGTAAAAAGTAGCTTATTTACTTATCTTCTCTTACTTAATACATTAATAAGAGTGGTGAGTCACCAAGCCTTAGAAAACCGGCCCCCTAAGTATAATGAGGGTAATATAGTCTTTGTTTGTCAATTTAATTACTTAATACAACATATGTTACAAATTAGCTTATAAAAAGTACTATTCACTTATACAAGGCACATAGAAGTGAAATTTTTGATTTCCCACTAATATAGCCACCCAAATGTGATACTATATAGTACACATATATATTTTAGAGTAATGATGGACATTTAGCCATTCAAAACTCATTTACAAAACAATTTTTCAAAAACGTGCTTTAAGACTTCTTAAAGCACATTTTGTGTTTTAACTTGTTTTCAAGCTTGGTTTTCTTTGGTAATTGGTTTAATAAGTTCATTAGTATATAAATGAAGTCTTGGTAAGCTCATTAGGCCTTACTCAAGTTTATCCCAAGCTTAGAGCACATTTTAGCTCTTATTGACTTTAAAGCACATTTGTGTTTCCTTATGTTTAAATTTGTTTAGTAAGGTTTCTAAGACTCTTTTTAGTCTTGTTACACCCTATTTAGGTGTTTAAGCAACATAACTAGGTTTGGGGTATTTCAGTAATCATTAAGTCATATATGTACAGTAGGTGTAGTAAGACCGAAATTGTTATCGGCATTAGGTTGTGGAATACTCGGCACGTTTGAAGGTATGTGTATGTTCTTGTTGTTAATGAAAATGGACAGTAATGTGTAGTCGCTCGGGAATCTAGTCCATCAGACCGGTACAATGAGTATGTAATAGCCTTGTTAGCCATGTGGGTGGTTAACGGCGTGTAACACCAACGAGTTAAGTAATGTGATGAAGTATGTTTTCCGCTGCAGTTTGTTGTAAGTGGTGTTAATGTTGGATGGGGTGTTACACATACCTCCTATGGTTATTTAACGCTTATTTAGCGTTTTTTGCTTTTTAAGCGTTTCTTTATTTCTTTTTTATTTATTTTCCTTACCAAAATACTTAGGCATATCAGGCCCTTAAATACCATATTAAAATAATTTAATCACCATATTAAGTTCGGGGTATTTCAAGTGCGGTAAAAGAAACCCTAACTACCCGGGTCCCGCTCTTCGGCTTCAACGGTAATCATCACCTGCACATATGCCGTAAAGGCTCAGAGATAAACACTGAGTATGCCAGGTCTGGACCCTATTAGTCACTTAATAGTCATGGTCGCCATTATTAGGTTCGTTACATGTTGTTACCGGTGTACAGTATATTAAAAGCAGTAAACACATGAATGGCGGTAATTTAAACATCTAAGGCAGTCACTACAATTCACACACAACAATAAATCACAACAACAATAAACATGTAGCCATAGTAACGGTCCTCATTACATCACAACACATTGTCAGGGGTGTCAAGTTAGGACAACCGTATCGTATTTGTATTCATTTATGGACAGTCGTCCTGGTGGCACCAACGCAAGTGCACTCGCCAGAGATATAAGATCTCGGATTCCTCTTTGCCTAAAAGGTGTCATTTAGTTTGTGGCAAAAGCCGAGTACCAGCAGTGGTATAATCTGGCCAACGATCTATGTAGGCTCATGTGGGCTTAACTAGAGTAGAATCCCGATCCGAGAAAAACACTCAAGAGATCTCCAAGCGCAGCCAAAAGTCCGAGACTACTTGGTCTTATTCTCCTCGCACCTATCTTCCATTATATGTTTAATTAGTTAGTCGATTACCTAAGGTATAATTGTAGGTTATCGAGAATTCATTTATCACTTAGCCTCCCTAAGGGTCCTACGCATGCCTAGAAGTTTTCTAGGTCATATACATGTTCGAGAGCCGTGCTCTAGAGATCGACAATGTCGTCTCGTACCTAAGTACTTTACTTAGGTTATTACATACATAATGGTAATATAAGTTGTGCTATAATTAAGTAACACCAATCACATCACATGGAACGTATATGTATGTTATATAAGTCGATCTATAGTCGACGTAGTATTAGTCTCGAAGGACGTTTGCGCACAATTAAATAATGCGGAAAATAGAAACAGATAAACATCACATACACACATACATACATACATACATACATACATACATACATCACACACGTTATACAACACACATATTTGAGCCCGAGGAAGCCCTCAGGACATCTCAGATCAAACCCCTTTACATACCGTTCACCAAAGACCTAGGTTGCACAGTAGACCACTAGCTCGTCGAGCGCCTCCGTCGGTGATACGATCTAGATACCAAACACACTATAAGTCAATCCACATGACTTACTTAAGTTCGGTACGAACAACACAAGTAATCCCGACCTTTCATCCCTGGATTTCAACAATTATTTATCAAAGTCTCGTTACAAGAAACCAGTCATACGTAGTATGAGTTATTATGCGACCTTAACATGAGGGTCGGTTCTCGTAAAACGTTTTTGTTAGCATTTTCTAGTGTTGGAATTGTATTATTCCATTATATTCCATAGTATTCACGAGTATACGAATATGCTTTCACGTTTATACTTAGGTATTAATTTAACCATTCCAGTTAGGTATACGAGTATACATTTATAATATATAGTTGCATGTATACATGCAACGTTAATTCAGATCGCATATTATGCTCTTGCGCTAATGTTATATGGCACTGTTATTTAACCATTTATTTTTGTACCATATATTGTACATCTCATTATTCACTTTAATAAGCTATGCTTTAATTTGTAATTGTATGAATTATAGTATATAGTTATAATAATGTCATAACACTTGTCATTTATTATTACATGACATTAAAAACCATATTATATATACACTTATATATATATATACTCTGTTTTTTTTTTACATATATATATATGCATATGTTGTTTTTATTTGATTTAGTCATATAATATATAGTTGCATGAATACATGCACTATATTATATAGTTCCAACTATACCATATACTTAATATGTATTTATTTTATTCATGCGATACACTTATATTATATGTCACATTTTCATCATCTTATGTAAGATGATTATTTTCATTTGTTTCATTATTTGATGCAATTAATATTAAGAACTTTATCTTAATATTTGTAACATTTCATGACACATATTTATAATTCCTAAGGTTTATTTTAATACTAACCTTAGTTTATAAATTCCATTTCTCATTAATTATCACATTGTTTCATGTGAACATTATTAAGGGTAATTGTTTCATTTAATCACATTAATACTATATTATATCTATGGTATTTATATCATTGTAAACCATAGTTTATAAATTCATTCTAGAATGTTTATACATGCGGTTTTAGTATATAGTTTAATAAACTATGTTTTGACCACATAAAATCATACAATGTTACACTTATATCTTATACCATATAATATGGTATTTTTTATATCATTAAACATTATAATATATAGTTTTAGTAAACTATTTATATTACCGAAATGACATATATATGATACACTTGTTATTTCTTCATTTCCATAGTTTACATTAATTACAGTATAACCATATATTTTATATCATGTTATAAACATCATATTTTATAACATTAAAACCTTATAACAAAACATAACCTATAGTTTTATAAAATTCCTTTATAATCGCCGAGAAGGCACTTAAGTTATTTTTCATTTTATTTTCAATTTCCACGCTTTCTATTGTTACAAATACACCACTTATTTAATAACACATCATATTCATCATATATTATATCATTGGAACCTTATAGTAATTATAATATAAGGTTTATAATTCCGAAAAATTCAAACAGACCTCTAAGGTCTGTTCTGTTTTTTTTTTCTTTTTCTTTCAGCACCCAAAACTTTACTTATTTATACTTTTACCACAAATCTTATTACATTATTACATAACATATATTATGTCATCATTTATAATTGTACCTTGTATAACCTATGGTTTATACATTCTTATTATTACCAAACAGTCTCATGCCTGTTTTGGGTTTATTTTTCCAGCACAATATACTTCTTATATTTACACATTCACCCCATATATTATAAGGTGTTACATATACTATAGATTATGACATTTTATTTTATAAACCATTTTAACCTATGGTTTTATTATTTACGGAAATTATAAACAGACCTTAGGTCTGTTTTAAACTTTATTTCCAACACACCTATTTTCTTATAATCACAATCTTGCCACATATATTATAGTAAGTTACATATAGGTTATACCATAAAGTTTTAATGTTTATAATTTTGTATACCCTATAGTTTTGTGCTACTAATTTTCGAACAGACCCATGTCTATTTTTAAATTCTTTTTCTGCCCCAGAATTTCTCTTATTTGCATAATGAGCACACTTTATATCATATACTTTCTAAATGTCACAAAACTATATACTATACACTTTTCTTTATAAAATCATTTATATAACTCCAAAAATTCCCAAACTTTATACTTATGATATAAACCATTATATTAACAATCTTAACCCCTTACTTTCGGTAATTACCGTTTCTACCCCATTAATTTTATAACTTTCATTTTTAACTTATGATAACACTATATAACCATAGTTTAACCACTCATATCATTAAATTTGGTCAATGCACCTAATATGATCCTCATTGACCCATTTACTACCAGTTTGACTAAGAATTTATTTATTTACGGTCTGACCAGGATTTTCTCAAAATTACAATTTGACCCCATATTTTATAAAACTTTTATAAAATTCATAATATAAGCTTTTAGTATATAGTTTTCGGCTATATTTAATATTTAGCCTTAATATTTATTTAAATTACCAATTGACCCCAGATTTCTTTGCGGAAATACTTATTTTTATTTTAAATTCATTTTAACTTAATATAACATAAAATTTAAATGGCCTAAAGCATGGCCTTATTACAACACTTAACTTATAATAAATGTTACACATAAATGTCATAAATATACTATATTGTTACGGCTTATTATATAGTTTCTTCCTAAGGTTCTCTCAAATTATTTAATTAATTCCTATGACATTATATGTCATCTAAACCGTATATTACCAACTAAAAATGCCATAAGACATTATATCACATAGTTAGAGCATTTTAATGCCCATTTGTTCTCGGCTTTCATTTTTATGTCACATAATAACATAAAAACTTTATAATATACTAGGTTTAGTGTACTTACATTGTTTCCTAGCAAACAAACCAGCCAAAGCCTTCCAACAGCTCACAACTAGGTTAAGAAAAATGTTTAAGTTAGTCTTGAACATAAACCAACACATAAGCTTAGTTAACATAGCATTTTAAGGTTAGATTATGCTCACTTTGCTATGTTATGATTGGACTTGGCTTCTGAAAATTTTGCAGAATTTTCCCAAGGTTGGTACAACCTTGCGCCAGCATTTTATGCAAGAAAACAACCTTGTATGAGCCTTGTCATATTCACAACTAATTAAGGTATAATGCTAGTTCAAACTATCATTAATTTACCTTGATAATTGTAACACCCCATCCAACATTAACACACTTAACAATAAACTGCAGCGGAAAACTTCCTTCATCACATTACTTAACTCATTGGTGTTACACGCCGTTAACCACCCACGTGGCTAACAAGGCTATTACACATACATTGTATCGGTCTGATGGACTAGATTCCCGAGCGACTACACATTGCTATCCCTTTTTCATTAACAACAAACATACACATACCTTCCAACTGTACCGAGTATTCACAAACTAATGCCGACAACAATTTCGGTCTTACTACACCTACTATATATATACAACTTAAATGATTACCCATGTACAACGACTACCCCGTCCTACTCTCGAACGGCTTCCAGCTCTTTGTACCTGAAATAGGAAAAGAAGAGAAAGGGTGGCCCCCAAGGGGCTCAGCACCTTTACTGGTATGGTAATCCCGCAGCCCACATGCTACCGGGCCACGCACAACTAATTGTCGTCTTAGCATGCGGTTGATTATATTTAAATCATGCATGTAACTATAAACACACAACACATAACATTTCGCCTCAATGGGCTCAACAAACAGATAACACATCCTTACTTGATAAGTCACTCATTGTGCTCATTAACCCTAGAGTGTTTCTCCTCTAATGGAGCTACTTCCTTAATAGACGACACTTACCCATTAATCAGGTTATCCTTAAACGCCCCTTATCACAAACTGGGATTCATATCCATGATCCACATACTCCACATTTTACAACATATAACATACACTACATAACAACACTTTTCACGTTTCAACGTGCACATAACAACATCGTAATAGAAATTGCATTACAACAACAACACATAACATAATGGGAACGGTTCTCTTAGGGACCGACCCAAACATTGTTAATTCACTGGTGAGCCTAGAGAATGATGTCACCCTCATGATAAGCTCGTTATACAACACTCATTACCGTCCTAATAGTCGGACGAGTAACTTAAGTTAAGATGGTTCAGGTTTTGTGACCCGAACACACCACACAGACACATGTTCCCCCTAAACCAATCATAAGTCAGAATAGTTAAGCTTTGGAGTAAGCTAATGGGAGATCATAACCCGTGAGGGAAACAACCATAACAGAGAGAAGGGTAAGGCTAAAAAGGATACCCACTCCCAAACAACGCGTGACCGGCCTAACCGGATTCCTCACCCCTGTTAGTACATACTCACTTTTAGATACTAGTTAGAACCCAAATATGGAGTCTATCTCATCCACACATCATACAGTATTACAATTGGGTTACACATACAAGGGAGGTCCCTACATACACACACAAATATCACACAATTAACACACGCATAGCCGTGGTTAGAACGTCCCATGGTTCGGGTCGTTTAATCCGAATACCGAACTCTCATGTGATCCTAGACTCAGTTAACTAAGGTTAACACTTCCGAGGTTAAATGGTATCGGAACTAGACATGTCACATATATGAATTACTGTAAACTCATTACATGTTTTATCTTACAATGTGGCAAACATACAGAAAAACACATTGGCATACAAGCCGGTGTAATCCAGTAGGACACAGGTTGCAAGAAAACCATACCTGTCACCGGAGTCCACTCTATCATGTCCACTTATGTTCCTCGAACAATTCTCGAACAACTGGTAACATTACATGTACTTTTATTAACACTAGGGTAACATGATTGTTTAAAGTCTAATGCTCATAACTTATCCCCGTTAACTTAGTTACATAACTTCACATTTTAACTTGTTTTACTTTTACATTTTAATACAACTTTTCCCCCACTAAATTGTCATTATAACCCACTAGGGTTTACTACTTAAACCACACTTAGTTTGTTTTTTTTTTACATGTTTTGGGCCGTCCGACTCACCGTCCGACCCACAAACTGGGTCGGACCGTTCCAGAAACTTTTCCGTCTTTCAAATTTACATGTCCGACCCATGTCCGACCCAAGACCTCTGGGTCGGACCATTCCAGAAACTCCAACGAGTGAATTAACTGGGGCTGTCCGACCCACCCTGGGTCGGACCACTGGGTCGGACAACATCAAAACTTGTCCAAAACTTGTCAAACTTTCCCCAAACTTTTCCTCAAGCCTTCTAATGTGTTCTAACATCATTTGGCACATTTAACCCTTCATACAACAACCATAAAACTCATTTTATAACTCCATAAACACTTACAATGTTTCTTACCAAAATTCCTAACACTTATAATGTTTTCTCTTTAGTTCCTCTAAGTGGTGTTTCATACCTATGATAACCACTATGCCAAGAATGTTTCCTTACCATCATAACATCATCTCTCAAACATCTTTTCTTAATAACTAAACCTCCTTTTTCACATCTTACCTAAACATCATTTCCTCCTTGTACATCAACATTCCTAAACCTTAAACCAATTTCTCCAAGACTTTAATACATCCTCAAAAACACACATTGAATTCCTAGAACTTCCAAGATAATACCTAAATCCTTGTATCACTCTGAATCACCTTAATACATGCTTTCTTCCCTAGTAAAGCACTTGTTCATTTTTAACACTTCCTAGTTCACCAAAACTCATTTAAAACACTTAGAACTTCTTATACATTTTCAAAATTTTGCCACAGCTTCTCTTGTATATTCTCACATCCAAACACTTAGGTTTTTACCTTATTTCATTCAAGAACACCTAAAATCCATCAAGAGTATTCTCACACACAACACTTCACCAAATTTACACTACATCACAATATAGTGCATAAACTTAAATTGCTTGGCACTTAGGCCCTTAAATTGCATAAACCTTAAACACTGAATTTCCCACATAAATAATGCCTTTGACCTGCAATTACATACAACAACACATATGCCCTTTAATAGTTTCCTTGAGAGCATTTTACTAGGTCATTCACCATTGGCTCCTTAGGTATTTTATTAAGCAAATCAAGCTCATTTTTCCTAAGGCATTTAAACTACATTGAGATAGTTTATTTACCTCTATTCCTCTCAAACTTCTTCCTTGTTTCTTTAAACCGAAAATCAGCAAGGAGAGTTTGATCACTTGTCAACTTTCTAATCAATATACATATAAGGGTAATGAGATTAAGAATTCACACTTAAACTCATATACAAACCCTAGTTTAACATAAGTGTTTTAATACACTAAAATGATATTTACCTTTGAATTTGAAGGAGAACTTGAATATGTAACAAGAGAGGACTCCTCCTTGTCCTTTGAAGATTGAAATGGAGCTATGAAAGAACAAGAGAAGACACCATCAAAGGGTGATTCTCGGTTACACACAAAAACAAGAGGGAATGTTGTTTTCTTTGATTTTCCTTACCTTGAAGCAAAGGAGGATGACAAGGCATGAAAAGGTGAGCTCAAGCTCCATCAATGGTGAATCTCCATGGCACCGGAATGAGTCTTTTGAAGATTTGAAAAGATAGAACTGAAGAGCTTGACTCAACTAAGACAAAGGTGGTCTTGAAATTGAATTTGGAGCATGGAGTCATGAGTTACAAGCATTCCAAGATGGAGAATGGTATATGGCTGTAGCAAACCGATGGAGAGAGGAGGAAGAAGATGGCTAACCATGGGAAATAAAAAAGGGAAGAAGAGAATAGAGAATGAGGTGAGAGAGTACACTTTGTTAAGATATTTATGTTATAAAGTAAATAGTGAATTTACTTGCTTTTTCATTACTTATTTACTTATCAACTAACAAGGTGGTGACTCACCTTGATAAAACCGGCCCCCATTTAATAAGAAGGGTGTTTTGGTCTTTGTTGACCAGATAACTTACTTATATTGACTTATGTCATAAACTAGCATTTTTTTGTTACTATTCACAAAAACAAGGCACATAGTTGTGAAATTTTTGATTTCCCATTGATTTAGACCTCCAAATGTGATAATAGTTAGTACAAATGTTAATTAAAGAGTAATGATGGACATTTAGCCATTCAAAACTCACTTACAAGACAATTTTTCAAAAATGTGCTTTAAGATTCCTTAAAGCACATTTTGTGTTTTAACTTGTTTTCAAGCTTGGTTTTCTTTGGTAATTGGTTTTATATGTTCATTAACATATAATTAAGGTATAGGTATGACCTTTAGGTCTTATACAAATTCATCCCAAGCTTAGAGCACATTTTTGCCCATATTGACTTTAAGGTATTTATTTGGGTTTTATTTGGTTTAATTGTCTACCAAGGTTTCCTAAGGACTTAATTAGCCTTATTAGATCATAATTGAATATTATTAAGTCTTGGTAGGCTCTTTGGGTCCTAACCAAGTTCACTCCAAGCTTAGAGCATGTTTTTGCTCAAACTGTATCTTAGTGCTTTATTGCATTTACTATGGTTTAAATTGTTCACTGATGTTTCTAAGGAACTTTTTAGCCTTTACATACCATAGTTTAAATGTTTAACACCATATCAAGGTTTGGGGTATTTCAATCGACCCCCCTTAAAAGAACTTCGTCCTCGAAGTTCACACTTTCCACACATCATTTGGATTAGAACGCAGGAATCACTTGGAAATAAACTTCCATAACCAAACATATTTTACATCACACCCTCGGACTTAATGGTCCGGGTAACACATTCACATCCATACATAACATAACATATTCACATGATAACCTCGGACTCAATAGTCCGGGTATCTTAACAACATTTACACATACATAACAACCCTTAGACTCTCTAGTCTTGAGTAACATAACAACATTTAGACACATAGGTCTTGATAACATAACAGCCTTTAGACACATAGGTCCATGTAACACAACAACATTTAGACTCATAGGTCTTGATAACATACACTTTTGGAACTCAAGGTCAAAATAATATTTATTACACATACCACACAACATGTCATAGCATGTATAACAATCAAAAATATCTCTTATATACACTGTGATCCCGCAGAACCCCGGTCGCGATGGACACCTTCTGGTCCCCGTCCCTTTGGGAGATCAAAACAATCACTTAATCTTTAACATATATACTTCTCATGTCACCGGTCCGAAGACAAAGGCTCATGCGTCCTCGGCTCGTGAGCAAGTACTACAAAAATATTCTTTACTAGGTTAAGTATAAGAGAATCCTTTATTTCAAATGTCAACCGACCGTTTGAAAACACCAATTGAAAATCCTTTTGAAACACATACAACTCCAAGTCCAACTATGCTCTTTGCTTCTTTTCTTAGCGTGGTTATTTGTGACCACTTAAGGGGAGCTTCAAGAATCATCCAACCCTGATGTGATCAGCATCAGTGTTGAACTATCCTTCCACCCCAATTTGTGTTCGACTTCCCTTGATCGCATGCATATCAAGTTCCACCTCCCACTTCATTTTCAGGCATCAAATAAATCACTCATTTCCAATTTCTATCTTTTTAATCATTCTAATCATGATCATAACATCTCCAAGGGATAGAACTTGGTCTATCAGTTTTCCATTCACTTTAATGTTGTTCCCTAGGGAATCTATTCTCACTAGGTTCTATGTCGGTTTCATACCCTTTCATGAATCACTATATAGTATATATATACACATATTTTATCAAAATACAACACACAGTTTCACATTTATACACTGTCGGGGTTTTTGTTCCCCCGGGAGTTTCTCTACTCCCACAATTGTACTATCACACACAACTGTTAATAAATCAACACACTTATCACAATGGTGTTCGCATCTTCTGTGCGCAATTACCACAATTAAACCATGAATGAATGCGTATGTTTACGTAACACACACACACCAATCATCAAAACAAATTTGTGTGCTATGCACAACATAGGTCACGTACACTTGTACGGTAATACACACTAAGTGGTTTTGCGCTCTACCCCCCTTAAAAGGGATTACGCCCAGTAATCAATCACTGAATCATGGTTTAGAAGTTCTACCACCGTGAAGTGTTTTAACTTCCACGCGGTCTATTATACAATGCATTCTGATTAGAGGATCTTAACCATATTGGCGGTTTTGTTCCTAAATCAAGAATTCTCATTGGAGTTTGCTTTAACTCATAACCGGTTCCGGTTCTGGTCTGTGAGGCTTCTAGGCATTAATAATTAGCCATTCACTCATGTTCACCATGCACATTCAACACTTGAATCACTGGCTCACTAGTTTCTGCTGCGAAACTCTAATAACTGTAGAGCTTAATTTGCCCCATTTGTTATTCTTATTGTATTGTACATCCCCAATATCACCTTTATCTTGGTAATAATGGTTTCTCAACCGACACGCGGTATCTCTTACCGTGAGTGAACTCGGTGAGTTACAAAACTTTCCATCCACTTCTCTAATAACTTATTGTGTATATAGCTATGTATCTCACAATGATTGACTTGTTTCCTTCCGACTTACTGTCAGTTGAGGTTGAGCTACTACCTAGTGTGTAGTGCTCTCTCAGCTATTTCCCACACTTGAGGTATATTTATACGATATCTAGTATTCCGTGTTACTGCTGTCACTTGTTCTTAATCATGCCTCCACATTTGATTCTGTACATGTATTCTTTCATTGGTGCGGCCTTGCATTTCCTATGCATCGGCCATTATAACATTATTCCTTCACAATTAACATGTTTCCAATTCCTAGCTATTCCACTTGATCATTACTGCGCAAGTGCAATACCAAAACACTCAGTCATACAGAGTGCAGGCGTAAACTCTTGACAGTAAATCTCTTATGCGATTCGCAATGGAATTCATACTGTGTTTCACTGAGATCCTTATCACACAATACTGGCTACTGGCTTACTGCCAGTTATTTGCTATCACTTACCTTGCATCTCCACTGAGTTTAACTCATAACTGGTCTTATCTGCCACATTATTATTCAACAACACTTTACAACAGGTGCTTGCTGCGCACCGTGCTCTTACTCATTGCATAACAATAACTTACATGGTATTTACTATCACATTAACTTCCACACATATACTTACATTATTCGCATTATGGTTCGTCATTCATTTGGATGACTACTGTATGCTCCTTGAGCATTGACCATTCGAGTCACAAGCCGGCATTATTCAGCTCGGTGCTTCACTTTATACACACATGCTACTAAACTAACTGCTCTCTTTCAATAATAATATCGTCCATCCTTAACATATTCTTGAGCTGGTTCACATAACTACCGCTCCAGCGGTTCACAGTATCAAGAGGTATCCCCACTCTTAATGTAGTGGTTCGTTCCCCACTCTATTCACTTGTATAACATAAAGTCCTGCAATCGATCAAACTTACAAACATATCTTGTGGGCTTATAAGCCTTATTGTCTTGAGCTGCGCTCATTGTAAGCTGTCCACATTCATTTATTTCTCTGTGCAACATTTCATGATTTGGATATTATATTGGGCTCCATGACAAGGTCGTTGCATCACGTTTCCTTTTACGGGATGCCCCTTAGGATTGCCAGTCCGTCTCCTGACAACTTATGTCTAAACTGGGTGTTAATTTCAACCCTTGTGTTTTTGTCATGTCATTTCGTGCAACATTGTTGATGCGAACACCCTTCAAGGATTGCTCCTGGGTGTTACTAAGTTATGCCTTTACATCTAGTTCACACTTATTGGTATATTCAGTTAGCTGCGCCGTTTGCGTTTTTAACTGGCTTATTATCTTCTTCTGTGAAGATCAACATTACCAATGAGATTCCAGGAGTGTTATGAGGCTTCCTCGAGGACGGAGCTAATGCTCCAGACTCGGGGAAGAGACTCTCGGGGCCAAGAAGAGGAAGAACCCTGAGGGAGAGTCTGAGGGTGGAGGAGCATCTCCAGGCGATGGCCAAAGAAGGGAAAGTAAGGACTTATCCCATTCTAGATTATTTATCATATTAAATACCTTATGAATGCTGACCCGAAACCTTAAACAGGAAGTTTTTCCAAAAGAAAGGGCAGCAGGGTCACCAGTGAGCAAAGGGGAAAAGAGCCCGTCCTTCGGTTGGACCGGTCCAGCTATAGATGCTCACCTCTGAGATCTACACCTCCTAAGGGTGAGAAACCACCTCTTTAAATGGAATTGGTGACCTTAACCTTATATCATCAGATATTAACTTAAACTAAATGCTACCATTAGGCACCGGACAGCCCCAGCCAGAGGCGGATCCAGAGGGGGGGCTAGGGGGGCTCTAGCCCCCCCGAAAATTTAAAAATTGTTCAATTACTTTAAATTTTTAAAAAATACAACATAATATAAAGTTTAAAGAAAATTAGTGTCAAAAATTTTTTTAGCCCCCCCTAAACAATTTCTAGATGTCAAAATTTTTTTTAGCCCCCCCTAAACTAGATTTCTGGATCCGCCACTGGCCCCAGCACCATTTCTATTGCAAGCGTTGTGGGAAGGACCATCCTGGGGTCGACTGCGAAGGCCGCAAAGTTGTCTGTCGGTGCTGCAAGAAAGAGGGCCACAGGGAATTCGAGTGCTGGATGAACCCTGAGAGTCGTAACTACAGGCCACCAAAGAATACTCAGAAGACCTCAGTTGGAGGATCTGGAGTACCACGAGGCGGTCAGGATGGCCAGACATCTACTGATGCTGGAGCCCAGAGAGGCAAGGGAGTAGATAGGGCTTGAGTACCCTGACTCCATGAGACCGCTGGTGGAAGACTTTGCTTACCTTGTTATGTACTTATCTTGGATGTTAGACAGAGACATGTTATAAATGTGTGGGAGTGTGTCATTGACCACTCGCCTTTTTGTGTACGACTTTTGAGACTAGTTATGTGGACTCGATACGAGTAACCTTGGAACCTTGACGGATTATATATATGAACAGGATGTTAATGCTTACATTATCATGTAGCCCATACTCGACGACGCAGAGTCAATGAGACCGGTAATTACTGAACCAGAATTTCCACCTGCATGGCGCACTTGCAATTGCAAGCGCTATGACAAGAAAACCACTGAAATTTCCATCTGCCTTGCGCACTTGACAGAGCAGGTGTTGCAGCTGCAACTGCAACTACTACTACCTTTTTTTAATCTTTTATTATATATATACCAAAATTCTCATACTTTTCATATCAACTTTTTCATACAACCTCAAGATTAGAAACCTATGTAACCTCGGGAAGACCGTTAGTCCAACCACTACAACTGAAGAAATTATACAGCCACTGTGAGTGTAAACCACACCAGTTTAAATCATTCGAGAATTGTCAGACAAGGCTTATTAGCCAAATACCATCAGTGTATACCTGCATTTAATGCTAATCACTACCAATGATGAATGTTTAGTCCTTATGGACAACCATACCCTTTGTAGATGCACCACCGTCAGTGAGGATGGTTGGGAAGTGAAGAGCCAAGTTGCTCAAGCTATTATGCAATCTGCAATACATCCAATTAAAATGAGAGAACGAATATGAACTATGGATGAGATATGATCATGATAAACAGGGAGAAAAGGAATATGTGTGCACTCAAGGAGATCGAATTAGGAGAACCAAGTTTGCTAAATATAGCATGAATTTTTCTTACACCGAGCTGAATAACGCCGGCTTATGGCACGAATTACCACTGATGCCACTAGGGCAATAGCACTTACAACAAGATAACCGATAACATGAACTAATAAACAACAAAAAAAGGATATCCATCAAAAGGGAGATTGACAACAGAATACTTCACAATACCCGTGTGACAGACATTACTAGTTTACAAAATGAGACATGGGACGACCGCACTCCGATAGGAGCATGTGGGCCTGACAGACTTATTTATGAGTTAGTCGGGTAAGTAGTAATGTATCAGTACGGTACCCCATGCAAGTAGACAAGTAGTGTTAGGAACACGAGAAGTAGTCAACTCTGTACTAAGGACAGTGATACAGATTACCTCGAAGATGGACGAGAAGATCCGCAGTTAAACCAACGAGCTAGAGAAATGAAGAACTTTCAACAGAGAGCAGTAGACAGTATACAGTGAAGACAAGGAAACCGTTCAAGGACGTGAAACACTAAGGAAAGAAACATGAAAACCCATTATGGACGAATAATGTGTAGAACCCTCATAAGGATCGAGCAAATTCTTGCAATCCAGAGGAAATCTACCAGATGATGTGGACATAAACGCGTGACTGCGCAATGGTGAGAGACAAGCTAATATACTAGCAGATACCTTAAGCAAGGAACAATGGACTTTGGAATGTACCACTCACATGATAATTCACTCATCTTATCTGTTTGACTCATTAGATATTAATTGCTGAGAGTTTACGCCTCTGCACTCTGTACGACTGAGTGTTTTGGTATTGCAGTTATGCAGTTAGTAATCTAGTGGGAATACAGAAAGATGCAATGGATATCAACACGAGTGTGTACCAAAGAACTACAACAGTGTGTTACTCCGGAACAAAACCACCAGGCGACACGGATGACAATAATCATCTCCGTGGACATGTAGGCTGGTACGTCTTAATATTACAAAGACAAGTGCAAAGAGCACTAAGTACTAACAATAGTCGATGTCATATTACACCTCAAGCTGAATATCAGTAAGAGAAGACACACGCATGTATGCTAGTGATCCTAACGAGAGGATACACAGCAATGAAAAGGGGCAAACTGAGCCTATGTTCATGGGTCTGCACCTCAGTGATCCTAGCGAGTGGGCCCATTAGAGCGAACTTGGGAGAGAGCACAAATAGTTTAGTGCCTCACCCTTTATGTATTGTGGAGCCCATAAGGACTAGAGTCATACCCGTCTCTCTGATATGAGGATAATCCACGAGTTGGAGAACTCTTTGAGAGCCAAGTATCCAGCGCTCCTTATTGAGCGGCTGTTTTATACTTGTGGGGTACGGGGGCGTAACCCTTTTTAAGGGGGGTAGAGCCTCTTGGCTGTGCATGTGTGTGCACCAAGTTTTGTTGTTTCGTATGCGAGGCATACAGTAGTTTGTGGTATGTGGGGCATACGAGGTTTGTTTATTTGTTTGTTTCGTATGCATGGCATACAGCGAATTGGTGGTATGCGGGGCATACGAGGTTTTGTTGGTTATGTTTGGTACGCGGGGCGTACGATGTTGGCTTGTTTGGGTGTGATGTGCACATGTATGTATGTTTCTTATGAGATACCTGTTTGAATGATGTATTTACACCCATGTGTGTAGTACTTTTCTTATGCTACTTGTGATATATATATTTATATTGATTTGTAGAATGATTACATATGGTATCGCCTAGATACGAAATGAATCATTAGATATGGAACGTGGAAAATTGGTATGTTATGGACACCTCGGGGAGGTTGTCAGGGTTTGTAGAATTGATAGGAAATAATGGTGCTGATGGATCACCTATATCCATATATGATTGAACTAACGCCACAAAGTGATGGCTATGTGCTGTATAAGCACAATACGATGTATGTAAATAATATATCACATAGATATACATTATGGGAATAATGGGTAGTCATATATTTATATACTTACCTATTTGATTAAGCGACTTCGGGACGAAGTCTTTTTAAGGGGGGTAGATTGAAATACCCCAAACTAATAAAACATGGATTAAACATCTAATCACATTAATTAAGGCCTAAACATGCCTTAAAATTCAACTGAGAACAATAGTGGTCAACACAAAGCAAGATATTGCACCCTTTGACTGTTTAGGGTAAATAAATACCCAAATGAACTTCTTAGGACCTAAAACTTTGTCCTAAGCTTATTAACACATAAATAAACATATTACAATTGCTGGACAACACTCCAACACAAAGAAGAAGCATTTACATGCTTCAAGGTCAAGTAGGGCAAAAATGTGCTCTAAGGAAACCCTAAAGGTCTAATGACCTCTATTTTATATAAAATTGGATTCCTATGATCAATTATCATGTAAGGAACACAACAGAACTGTTCTCAAAGAAAACTAAGCTCAGAAACACCTTGCGACACAAAATGTGCACTAAAATACCTTAAAGCACGTTTTTGTGTATGAGCTCTAAGATAATGACTTTTTATCACTGTAAAGACTAGATTATATTCTTTAAAACATTAATGTGACATGATAGACTATATTATAAAGTCATAATCAAAGTTTAAAAATAAAATCAAAATGGGTAATTTTGGATGAATAGTACCCAAAAATAACATTTAATTACTTAGTCTTAACCATGGTCAAATGTCATCCATTGACCAAACCAAGCATTGCCGCCCCATATTAGCTGGCATACCCACTCATTAATCAGTCTCTAATCAATTAGCTAGCCAATCTAATGAGTCACCAATTACTATTACATAAAGTAACACTAAAGTAACATAAAAGCAAAATTGGCTTACCTTTCTCATTTGCCTTGCTTCCCAGCCGACACCAGCAGCCTTCATCCTCTCTTTTTCTTCTCCAAACCGTTGAGAACATGCCAAGTTCAGAAGAGAACAACAATTGACATAGGTAGCTTATTAAGCCATTTTATGTTCATTCTCTTCACAATTCTTTCCTCTTTTCATGGAGCTAAGCAACAACCATTTCCATCCATGGTTCTAGGTTTTTTTGGAGGTTAAAATGAGGGTGAATCTCGGCTGTAACAAGGGAAGGAGGTGGAGAAATCTAATCTTGTTCTTAAGGTATAAAAATGTGCTTTAAGCACTTATCTCTTGATTCCCTTCAAATCTGGTTGGAAAGTTTTGTTTCCTATCCTTATAATCTTCATCTTAACATACTTATTCAGTTGGTATATCAAGAGCTTCAAGTTATAGCCAAATCCAAGCCAAAAACACCATTTTTGGCATTTTAATCAAGGTAAAAATTAGCCATCTTCTAATCTGAGTTATACCAGTTTTAAAGTTTGGTTAGTAGTAGCTCTTTTGATGCTCTTATTGTTCTGTAAAAACAGGCCGAAGAACATCTTGTTTGCTTTGGTATTCTAAGGTAAATTTAACCTTGAAAAATACCTTGCAACACTTCTTATGGTTAGATCTTGCTTGGAGACTAATCATGGCTTAATTGCTGTTTGAAAACATGTAAACTAAGCTGTGGAAAACTTATCTCCAAACAGCCGTGGCCAAACAAGGCCTAAACTAGGCAAAAAACAAGGTATAAATCACTTAAACCTTCATTGGTATTTAATATGTGCTTATACATATGTGTATAATATGTGCCGTGAGTGAACAAGGTTATTAAGGTCTTATTTTGACCTTAGGTGATTAAGGAATGGTTTAGTAAATTTCATAAACTAATTAATTAACATAATTGTCAAATTTAAGACGTTATGTGGAAAATTGGTAAATATGGAAAAAATGGTGTGTAAGGCCGAGAGTTTAATGCATTTTTGGGCATTTATGTGTAATTTATTTTATAAGCTAATGTTTGTAATAAGGCCATGTACTTTAGCCCATTTTATTTATGTATTTATAAGGTTTTAATTCAGTTTAAGTAGCTAATATAGGTTACCGTAATGAAAATGGGGTATAAACCATAATTAAATTAAATTTGGGGGTTATATATTAATAAAGCCGAAAATTAGAGGTTTAAATGAGTTTAAATAAAAATTATAAGATTTTATAAAGTTTTGGGGTTAAATGGTAATTTCTAGAAAATATGGGTACAAACCGTATTATATGGAAATTGATGGTCAAGGAAATATTAAGGAGGTCAACCTTGACCATATGGTAGGTTTTGACCAAATTAGATAAGTTAAATAACTTATTTAAGGTTTTATAATAAGATAAGTATTTAATTGTAACAATTTTATAACATATGTGGTAAATATGTTATTACCGAAAATAAAGGGTGTAGAATGGTATTATAAACACCCATGGGCTATTAGGAATTTTTAGGAATTTATTGGGTTGATTTTGGAATTAAAATAAACTATATGTATAATATATAGTTATTATGTCATTATGAGACTTTGGAATAAAAGATGTGGTGGAATAGTAATAACCGATTATATATGGGTTAATAATGTTAATTATAACCCTTGGGTGAAATTTGGTGATTTTTAGAATTATTAAGAGTATTTAATAAGATATAAGTATAATATATAGTTTTAATGTTATTTAAAACTATATGTTATAAATTGGGCCAAATGGCAATTATAGAAACTTGGTGGGTTAGTTAGAAAATAATTTAGAACAGCACATGGGTCTGTTCAGAAATTTTACAAAAATTAAACCATAGGTAATACCATTTTATAAGTTAAAAATGTTATATTATAGATATATATATATATAACATGGTAGAAATAATGGGGTGAATTTGTAAATAAAGGAAACTATGGATTATGGAAAAGAATAAGGTATAATGTATACGCCTATGCGGCAATATAAATAGTTTTGTATAAAAAACTATAGGTTATAAATTAAAGGAGATAAAAATATCATATTATATGATATTAGTATATGGTATAACATTACATAATGTTATGTGGTCAAAATGGAATTTAAATAAATTAAAGTGGTTGTACCGAATTATAAGAGGTGGAAAAATGAGTTTTTAGACTATGGTCTATAATGTTATAACAATTATATGGTTTATGTGGAATTAATATAAGTAAAGGTATTCACATTAAATAATGTGAGAAACTATAAATAAATAAGATTTATAAACTAAGGTATTTATTGATTAAACCTTAGGAGTTGTAATTATACAACATAAAATGTTACATAATATTAGGATAATAATCTTAATACAAGTTGTATAATATAATACAACTAATGGGAATAATCATCTAATATAAGATGATAAAATGTAACATAATATAAGAGTTTATAACTCATGAAACTTACCTATATGGTAAATATATACATATACAAGAATAATGTATATAAGGATGGATATATATTATGGTTGGAAACCATAATATAATGGTGGTGATTATTACAAAAAATAGTTACAAACTATAAGTTATGAGTTTTTGAATGCAAATATAACTTGCTAAGATAATGGATTATATAATACAATGTATTATAATGGATGGTGGGAAAATAATACAATATAATATAATAATGCATGCATACATGCAACTATAGGTTATATACCTAAATTTAATGGTGGATAAGATTAAAGAAATATAATGAATTAAACTTAACAGTCTAAACATTTTCGACATACGAGTTTTAGTAACAAAACCGACTGGTTTAGAGAAACCCGTAACAATTAACTGTAGAAATCCGGGGATGAACTGTCGGGGTTACTTGTTATTCGGAATTACCGGGTGTAGTTAGTCATGGAGACTGACTTATAGTTTATTACCGTTTAGATCATACTTCAGACGAGGACGCTTGACGAGCTAGTGGTCTACACTGCGCATCCTAGGTCTTGGTGAACGGTATGTAAAGGGGTTTGATCCAAGTTGTCCTAAGGAAACTCCTTGGGCTCGGATTTGGTTGATATCACTTGTGTGTTAAGTGTTTTGGATACGTGTATGTGATTATGTGTGTTACTGCATTAATTATTTATGCACGAGCGTCCCACGGGACTAACACTACGTCGACTATACATCGGCTTATATAAACATACTTATACGTTATTGTGATGACAAGACGGTTACTTGATATAATACCATAGTATTAATATTAAGTATATGGTAACCTAAGTAAAACACTTAGGAACGAGTCACGACATTGTCGGTCTCTAGAGCATGGATCTCGAACATGAATATAACCTAAATTTCTTCTAGGTATGCGTGAGACCCATTGGGCAGCTAACTAATAATTATTCTCCATAAGACTAAGAGCATATCTTAAACATTATGAGAGAGAGATGGTGTGAGTTGAGGTGAGGAATCCAGTGTAGTTTACGAACTACCTGGTTGCGCATTTGTGATCACTGAGGGGTTCCCGATCGGGTTCCGCTCCAGGTTTATACCCAACGAGCCCTATTTGGATCGTGGGTCAGGTGGCTACGGCCTTTATATGGACGTCTTACGAGACAAAAGAGAATAGTCAGGGGCCTCCGGACCTCTGGCAAAATGAGCACCTTTGTGTGTACGGGAGGACTACTGTCCATGGTGAGGCTATCGGGTTGTCTTAACATGACGCCCAATTGGTATTTAAATAACATGGTTTGGATGGATGGGGCCTTGAAGGCCAAATTAAAATTAACAAAGGATGGTGTTCGCTACGGCATTTATTCAGTATTATTATTCGATACGTTCGATATACAATTGTTGTTTGAGATATTTTATGACTGTTTGAATTGGATGGTTAAGTGTTTATGAATGTTTGGATGAATGGCTATGTACATATGTTTATTACAGTATTGATTATATCTGTAAATGGTAAAGCATGAAACCAATCTAATACTAAGATGGTTAACATGACTAAGTGACCATTAGGGTCCAGGCCCGGCATACTCAGCGTTTATCGCTGATACTACACCATTATGCAGGTTGTTGATTATTGTCGAAGCCGAAGTGCGGGAACAGGGTAATTAGAGTTTATTTCGATTACCGCACAGGGAGTTTATTGGTATAATGATGTCAGACTGGTAAATGTATTATGGTACGGTTATGTATATTCAGAATTGGGTAGACGCTCACTTGTCGACGTTATGGTTTATGGACTTAGTATGATGTATAGGAGTTATCTCGTTATCACAGCGGTTAGCAGTTTTGTTTTGTTATGTTGGAAGTTGGATAGAGTTTGGCTTCGTTACTTGCATGGGCGAGTAATGGCCGGTGACACCCGAATGAGTATTGTTATTGTTATTAATTCTTCTGCTGTAAGACGTTTTATTTATTGCTACAAGAGAGATTATTATGTGATTATGGAGAGGGGTGTTACACGTCAGGTCTAAGGGTTGGGGGTCAGGGAGGCTTGGATATCAAGGAGTTGTTCTTGCATGGCCGTCACATTCGTCTCGATCCCAGCGAGTCTGTCCATCACCCGCGATTGGCCCTGAATCAGCTCTACTGCCTGTGTGAGGAGTCGCTCCACTTTCTCCAGGTTTGGTAGGAGAGCATCTTGAGGGATTGCCTCTTGAGAAGTGGAGGTACCCGCCATCGTTGGAGGGATGGAGGGGGCAGCAGCTTGGATTTGTCGATAGAAGTCAGCCGATTCAAATAGCGGAGGTTGATGGTGTCTGCCTCGTTGATGGTGTAACACCCCTACTACTTACGTGTCACTAAATGAAATCGCAGCGGAAATAACTAACTAAACAGTAACTAACGCTTCGGTGCTACAACGCCGTCAACCACCCACGTGGTTGACAAGGCAGAATAAATACAAGTGTACCGGTCTGATGATCAGACTCTCGAGCATAAAACTAAACCTTATATACATCATATACAATACCGAGTGTTTACATAATCTTCACTGTGTCACAACACTGCTAACTGCAACAACGAAATACATATAACGCCACGGGAGCACAGGCGCATCCCGGGCCATCATCCCAAAAGTATACAAAAGTAATCACAACCTAGGATCTAGAGCCACTCCGCTTCTTCGATCCTCATCCTGCAGTAAAAGAAATATGGATCCCCCGAGGGGGTCAGCAACCCTGGCTGGCATGGTTAACGCGCAGCCCATCGACTAGGGATACGCGCAACTAATTGTCATGATAACATGGCATTCATTTATATAATAACATAACATAGGCTTAGCATCAATGGTGCACGCACAACAAACACATACACAGTGGATTTCACTCCACGATACAAACCACAAGGTCAATAACACAAGAGCCTAGAGAGTGATTCACTCTCATGGTAAGCTCGTTAAACACACTCATTACCGTTCTGTTAGACGAACGAGTAACTTAAGTCACAGATGGTTCGGATTTAGTGACCCGAACACACCACACAAACACAAGTTCCTACTAAACCGATCATAAGTCAGAATAGGTAAGCTTTGGAAGAAGCTAGCGGGAGATCGAACGCCAAATTAAGGAGAACAATCTTACAACATAAGAGTCGAATCTGATTCAGATATACTCTTAACTTACATGCATGACCGGACAACCGGATTCCTCACTTCCCAGTTAACACTTGTTAGAAGTTCATAGTGGAACTTAACAACCAACACACATAGGTGGTAAGTCATGTTAGACACACAAGGGAAATGAGTCACAACATAACATAACAATAATATGAACAACTGTAAACTCATTACATGTTTAAATCTTATAACGTCATAAACACACAGAAAAACATACAACACGCAAGCCGGTGTAAACCGGTAGGCAACAGACTGCAAGAAAACCATACCTTGGTCCTTGCCTTGATTTGTTTCCACCGTAGGTCACTCCTATACATGATTCAAGAATGTCGGTTAATTAACTTAATTAACCTCCAAATTTACTAAGTGTTTAACATAATTATTTGACATGTTTAATGTCTAACTTACCCTAGGTTACCTTCACTATACACCTAGGGTTAACTACATAAGTCACATTCTTTTCTGTTTTTTTTTTTACAAATTTTGGTATGTCCGACCCACCGTCCGACCCACAACTGGGTCGGACCCTTCCAGTGGTTTTCGGGTCTGAAGAACCTTACCATGTCCGACCCATGTCCGACCCAACCTTCTGGGTCGGACCATTCCAGAGACATGTCCGACCCAAGTCCGACTCACTCGACTGGGTCGGACCATTACAGAGAATTCCATCGACCTCAGAACATCCATGTCCGACCCATGTCCGACCCACCCTTCTGGGTCGGACCATTACAGAACATTTCACCGCCTTACAAACATGCCCGTCCGACCCACGTCCGACTCACTCGACTGGGTCGGACCATTCCAGAAACATTTTCCCTCCTTTGAAATATGACCGTCCGACCCATGTCCGACCCACCCTTTTGGGTCGGACCATTACAGAACACTTTCCTAACGTCTAACAGAGGCTGTCCGACCCAAAACTGGGTCGGACCCCTGGGTCGGACGTCCTCTAAACTTACCCAAATTTTGCCAATCTTCACCAAACTTCTCCCAAAGCCTCTTTATGCTTCCTACAACATTTGGCACCCTTATATCCACATGCAACATCCATGAAACTCATTTTCTATTCCTTAAGCCTTTACTTATTTCCTTGTAAATTCCTTAACACTTATGTTATTTTATACTAGGTTTCTAGATGGTGTTTCTCACCTATGATAACTACCATCCCAAAATGCTTTCTCCTCATCTTAACATCATCTTAAGCATTTTTCTCACAACCAACTCCTTATGTCACTCTTGAAATTCTTTTCCAAGTTTACACTTTCTCCTTATTTTACCAAAGTTTGCCTAAGTCTTTATCTAAGTCCAAAATGACTTTGGTACATACTAAAACCTCAAGCTCATGTCTAAGTCTTGTTGCATCCTAAATCACCTTAATGCATGTTTCTTTCACAAGAACAACACTTAACCAACCTAAACACCTCTTAACTTATCAAACTCATTTTAACTCTTAGACTTCTCATTTATTACCTAAATTTCGACATAGGTTCTCCTAGAACATTACTAACCCCAAACATTGTTTTTACCAAAAAAACCAAGAACACTAAAAATCCATCAAGCACTTATTATACACAAACTCCACTCAAAGCACTACATCACAATATAGTGCATAATTTAAATTGCATGGCACTTAGGCCCTTAAATGACATGGCTCTTAGGCCCTTAAGATGCATAAATCATAAACATGAATTTCCACAATATATATTTGCCTTTGATGCAAATACACTCAACAACACTTATGCCTTTTACTAAGCTCTTGGGAGCACTTTACTAAGTCATTCACCATTTGCTCTTTAGGTAGTTTTAACAAGCATTATAAGCTCATTCCTCCTAAGGCATTAAACAACATTAGGTTAGTAGATTTACCTCTTTTGCAAATAGCTTCTTTCTTGTTTCCTTTAAAACCGGTAGGGTATTTGATTCTTTGACAAGTTCTAAACCATATACAAACATTATAATGAGTATTCAAGCTATAAGCTTCATCTCATTGTAAACCCTAATTTTACATGTTTCAAAAACATTAATGTAGTTGTTTTACCTTGCTCTTTGAGAGAGTTTGAATATCTAACAAGAGAGGACTCCACCTAGTCCATGAAGAGTTGGAATGAAGCTAGAACAAGGTCACACGAAGAGCTCCTTCAATATGTATTTTCAGTTACCACAAAAAACATGAAGGAAATGAAGTTTTATTTGAGATTCCTTACCTAGAAGCAAAGGAGAGTAACAATATGTAAAAATGCAAGCTCAAGCTCCTTCAATGGTGGAACTCCTTGGCACCGAAATGGTGGTCTTGGAATTTGAGAAGATAGAAATGAAGAGCTTGATGAGAGGAAGAGATTGGTGGTGTTTGTTTTTTATTTGAACAAGTGAGCAAGATTTTACAAGAGATCAAAGAAGAGGTTTAATGGAGGTGGTGTGGTATTACCGTGGAAGAGAAGGAATAAGAGAGGTTGGAGAGAGTGTGGAGCCGTGTGAACAAGGAAGGAAATGAGAAAGTGAGATTGAATTACTTTTTGAGAGATTTGTAGTAATAAAGTAAAAGTAAGTTTAATTAGTCATCTTTATTTGTCTAACAAAATAACAAGTGAGTGGTGAGTCACCACACTTAAGAAAACCGGCCCCCTTTATTAATATGAGGGTACTTTAGTCTTTGTTTGTCAATTTAATTACTTAATACAACATATGTTATAAAATAGCTTATAAAAATCACTATTCATGAAAACAAGGCACTAGAAGTGAAATTTTTGATTTCCCATTGATATAGACATCCAAATGTGATATTATATAGTACACATATATATTAAGAGATGATGGACATCTAGCCACTCAAAACTCATTTACAAGACAATTTTTCAAAATGTGCTTTAAGAGTCCTTAAAGCACATTTTGTGTTTAAACTTGTTTTCAAGCTTGGTTTTCTTTGGTAATTGGTTAAATATGTTCCTTAGTGTATAAATGAAGTCTTGGTAAGTTCATTAGGTCTTAACCAAGTTTATCCCAAGCTTAGAGCACATTTTGGCTCTTATTGACTTTAAAGCACATTTTGTGTTTTCTTTTGTTTAAATTTGTTTACTAATGTTTCTAAGACTCTTTTTTAGTCTTAATATACCATATTAAGTGTTTTAAAAATATATTAAGGTTTGGGGTATTTCAGATGGACTCCGGCGTGGATGTCGCCAGGGGTACCTGGAAGAATTTGAGAATTCGAGGCAGCCAGAACGCATACCCCAGGAAGTGTTTCGGGTGTCGACAGACTGGGCTAAGTGATGGAGAAAATGGGGCCGGATTGACGGAATGACGGTTGATTATGCAGTACATTATAGTGAGGTCCAAGCAATTGACCATGAGATTACCTTCTTTTCGGGGGACAATGTTTTTATAACAAGGTGCAGGAGTTGGTGGAGGATTGAAAGATCGCCTCGGGGTATTGGGGAGCCCACTTTTTCTTGGAAGAGAAAAAGCGGTAGATCTTATTTTATGGGACCCCGGGGATTTCTGGAAGGACTCCTTTTTCATAAAAAGATAGACCGGTATGAGGGACTCCTGGAACTTGAGACAGCTTTCAAGATTAAAGAAAATTTGAGTGGAATTGACAAAATATTGGGCTGCACCATTTTGGATAACGAGATTTTGATAAAAATCGACGACTCTTAGGGGTACCACTCTGGTATCTCACAGAAAAGGTGTTTCCACCCTTGAACCTCTAGCATAGTCACTAACTCCCAGATTGAAGATAGGGCCCATGAGAGATCGAGGAACTACCCCGGACAATATTTTGTTCTGCAGTAGGGTCACCGAGCATGTAGCGCTGGGTGAAGGGGTCTATCTTCGCACATCGGCGTTGTGGCTTGGGAGGTTTCTGGACCCTAGTAGAGGTGGCACCAGAGATGTGTCGTGACTGTTGGTGGGTAATTCCTGTACTGGGGAAGAGTCGCCGGAACAGAGGAGACTGGTTGGGCCCTAACAGAAGAACGGAGAACTCTTTTGGTATGGGTCGAGTGGTGGTTTGAGCTTTTCGTTTTCGGGGTTTGGGTTTAGGAATTTTGGAGGTGTTGGGGTTGCGGATTTTTCTGGGGATGCTTATGGCGTTGGTATTGGATCTTTTGAGTGAGGCTTGCTGTTGATCAGTGGCTTGGGTTTCAGTAGTAGGGTTTGGGTCTTGAGGTGGTGGAGATGGTGGCAGGGTTTGAATTGGTGTGACATCGTCGACATCCGTCTCAAGAATGTCGGTCTTGGCGGCAGAGGGTGGTGTTTGATGGGTTGTATGTATCGCGGGCGGTTGGTGGTGGTGTGGCAGAGTGTATGGGGGGGAAGAAGTAGCAGTGGTTTTGGTGGGGGAGTGAGTGGTGGTGGTGGTAGGTGGAGATGGGTTAGGGTTAGCCATGGATTGGAGGTACGCTTGAAGGCGGACTGGATCTTGGAAAATTTCAGTCGGAATGTTGATGTCGTTGAGGTTAATGCCTGCCATTTGGGATTATAGTATGCTTGGGTGTAAAGTGGATGTAGGTGAGAGAGATGGAGTAGACGGAGGAGGGATATAAAGGCTGATAGGACTGCGGAGTTGCAAAAAAAAAAAAAAAAAAATTGCAAGGATTTCGGGTGTCAGGCGCGAAGAAAATCGGCAGGGGAGATTAAAGGCGTGGATTGAGGCGTAGCGGGTGTGGATAGCTGACGTGGATGCGTAGTGCCAGAATTATAGAGATGTTCTAAGCAATAAAACATGTTTCACAGATTTAAGTGCAAACAAAGACCGACTCAAAGAGACATAAGGGAGTACCTGCTGACGATTGCGATAGGGGCAAGGAGATGCGACCGTCTAGGTAGACGGAGTCAACCCAATTGCTGATCGTAGTGCTTCAAATCGTGCTGTAGACAAGGGTTTAGTAAAGATATCTGCAAGTTGATCTTCTGTGGCACAAAGTCAAGTTGGATAAGCTTTTTCTCGACACAGTCTTTCAAGAAGTGAAAACGGATTTCAATATGTTTGGTTCTTGAGTGTTGGACTGGGTTTTCGGATATTTTGATTGTGCTTTTGTTGTCACAAAAGATTGGGATTGTTCTTGGGTACATGATAATTGAAGTTGTTGTTTCATCCAAAGGAGTTGAGAGCAACAGGCTGCAGCAGAGACATACTCTGCCTCCGCTGTAGAGAGTGCTACGGAGTTTGTTTTTTGGAGGACCATGAAACAAGACAAAGACCCAAGAACTGCGCATTACCTGAAGTACTCTTTCGATCTTGGAGGGAACCAGCCCAATCAGAGTCACTATATCCAGATAAAGTAAAGGTAGGAGATCGAGGATACCATAGATAGAGTGTACTTGTACCTTTAAGATATCGAAAGATACGTTTGACTGCTTTTAGGTGAGACTGCTTTGGTGCTGCTTGGAAGCGGCGCAAAGACAGACTGCGTGAAGAATGTCGGGGAGACTGGCAGTCAGGTACAAGAGGGACCCTATCATCCTCTATATTCTGTGGCATTGACACCGACTCCGTCATCATCAAGATGTAGTTTGGCAGATGTACAGCTTGGTGTAGACATGCTCTTGACGTTTTTGAGATTGTACTTATCAAGGAGTTCCTTGATGTACTTTTGTTGATGGATCTTAATCCCTTCATTTTCCTGTTGAATTTGTAATCCTAAGAAGAACTTGAGCTCACCTAACTCATTCATGGAAAACTCTTGTTTCATAAGGTTAGCAAAATGATCGCAGAGGGTGTTACTTGTAGAGCCATAAATGATATCATCAACATAAATCTGTACTAGAAGTAAGTCATGTGATGAGTGAAGAATGAATAGTGTCTTATCTACGTGACCTCGAGAAAACCATTTTGCAACAGATATGTAGACAGTCTTTCATACCAAGCACGCGGAGCCTGTTTCAGTCCGTAAAGGGCCTTACACAGTTTGTAGACGTAGAGGGATGGACGGAGTCTGTGAACCCTGGGGGTTGCTCGACATAGACTTCTCTATCAATATAGCCATGGAGGAAGGCTGTCTTGATATCCATTTGATATAATGTGAAACCTTTGAATGCAGCAAACGCAATTAACATGCGAATTGCTTCAAGACGAGCTACAGGTGCGAAGGTTTCATCATAGTCAATCCCTTCTTCTTGATTGTAGCCCTGAACGACCAATCTAGCTTTGTTCCTGAAGACTTGTCCTGCATCATCAAGTTTATTACGAAAGACCCAACGAGTACCGATGGTTTGTTGATGTGTGGGTCGAGGAACCAACTCCCAGACAGCATGTCTTTGGAGAGAGTTTAGTTCCTCCTGCATTGCAGTGACCCAATCACTATCAAGGAGTGCTTCTTTGACATTTCTTGGTTCAGTACTGGAGAGAAAAGCACCAAAGGCACAGAGGTTTTGCATAGCTTGGAAACGTGTTTGAACACCTGAGTTTGGGTCAGATAATATGTTGTCAGAGGGTGAGCTGATTTTTGTTGGAACTGTCGACGTGAAGCAGGAGGGGTGTGTCTTTGTCAGATGTGTCACAGTTCAAGTTTTGTGGTAAGGGTGTCTCAGGGTTATTGTCAGAGTCTGTAGAGTCTGATGCATTGCTTTTGTTTTCTGGAGAGTCATTAGGTATGATGGATTGGGAATCTTGGAGTCTTCCTATGGGAACAGTGATGAAGTGTGGATCAGTGAGGAAATCGTCTGGAGCAAAGTCAAGTTGATCAGAAGATGAGCCAACATTGTGGGACTCATCGAACTTGACGTGGGGACTCTCTTCTAAACATTGAGTTCTCAGATTGATAACACGATAAGCTTTGCTTTTAGAAGAGTAGCCAAGAAATATACCTTCATCACTTTTAGGAGAGAACTTACCCAAGTTGTCCTTACCATTATAGTGGATAAAGCACTTACATCCGAAACGCCTGAGATGGATGAGATTTGGTTTTCGTTTTCGTTGACGGAGTAGTTCGTAGGGTGTCTTGTGAAGGAATGGATGAATCAACGCACGATTTAACACATAGCATGTTGTGTTAACAGCTTCGGCCCAGTATGATGGAGTGAGTTGACTGTCAATGAGCATGGTGTGGCCATTTCAACCAAGGTTCTATTCTTTCGTTCAACCACTCTGTTTTGTTCCGGGTGCGTGCGGATGAGATTTGGTGATCGACTCCGTTGTCCCTGCAAAACTCATCAAACGACTTGTTGCAAAATTCAGTACCCTGGTCCGTTCTCAGGGTTTTAATGCAAACAAAAATTTGTTGATAAGCATTTTATGGAGTTTGACGAACTCCACAAAGTTTCATCTTCAGTAGATAGAAAAATGACCCAAGTCCACCTGAATAGTCATCGACTATGACCAGAATATACCTTTTACCACTTCTGCTTTGTGTACGCATGGGGCCAACAAGATCCATGTGGAGCAATTCCAACGGAGAGTTAGTAGAGAGAGTTGATTTACTCTTGAAGGAAGACCGGGTGTGTTTACCTTTTATGCATGCTTCACAGACAGAGTCTGTGTCAAAGTTTGTGTCGGGTAAACCAATCACCAAGTCTTTGCTTTTCAGTTTATTCAACAGCCTGTGATTTGCGTGACCAAGTCTGGAGTGCCACAGCAATGAGTTTTTGGAATGCACATTTAGACAGACTTGATCATCTGGATTAATGGAGTTTAAGCACATTTTGTAGAGATTTCCTTCTCTGCGTCCCACAGCTTTTAAGGAACCTGTACGCTCATCATAAACCTTACAATCCGAAGAGGAGAAAAGTACCAAATTGAATCTATCACAAATTTGAGAAATACTTAATAAACTATGTTGAAGTCCAGTGACCAGATGGACTCCATCAATTTTAAATTTTGAGGGGTTACCTACGGAGCCAACTCCCACGATTTCACCCTGGTTGTTGTTTCCAAAAGTAACCTTACCTCCTTGGTAGGATGAAAGCGAATTGAATTGATTTGGATCTCCAGTCATGTGACGGGAGCATCCACTGTCCAAGTACCAGCTGTCTCCATTCGCCTTCACCTACAAAATAAAAGATCATTTGTTAGATTTGGGAACCCAGATGTACTTGGGTTCCCTTTTCGAGCCAGATCTTTTCAATTCTTCTCGTGCTTCAAGTATCAATTTAACACGTTTGACATTAAATGAAAGATCTTTATTCAATTTATCACATGCACTGTCCCTATGTCCAAGACTCCCGCAGTAGCCACAAATTTTAGTTGGAGGAAGATTGACGTATTTCTGTTGTCCTTTCCACCAGGAGTCAAACTTCTCCTTCTCTTGATATCGTTTGGCTCTATTGTCGGATTTGGACATAATTTTTGGGATATCGAACTTACCCTTGTGCCACTTGGGCTTGGGTTGAGTGGATCGAACTCCGGATTGTAAATTCACAATCTCTTGAGAGAGTTGTTCAACTTTAGAGCGAAGATCATCTCGATCTTGGCTGACTTCCTTGATCTTGGAGTTAGCCCACTCGGGTAGTTCGGAGGAAGTGGCTTGTTTGATAAATTTGACTAGCTTGAGAGAGAGTGTGCTCCTTTTCTTTCAGTTTTTGAGTGAGGTTTTTGATAGTGGTGTTTAAGGACATATTTTTGGATTCAGAAGCATTTAGATCATTTTGAAGAGAGCAGCACTTATCAGTAAAGATAGTGAGGTGCTGCTTAAGAGAGTCGATCAGAGTGAGAGACTCTTTTTGGTCACTCTGGCTGGATTGATTTTGCTCTACGGTATCATGGAGTTCCTTTTGGAGAGAATCAACATGTCGCCTTGATTCTTGTAGATCTAGTCTAAGAGAGCAGGAGATGATCTTGTGTTCCTCAGCTTCATCTCTTAGGGCATACATAAGGCCCCTCGAGATTTCGAGTTCCTCAGATAACTCGGTTATTTTGATGGTGAGACTTGCTTTGAGTGAGTTAGTCTCAGAGACAATTTTTTGCAATTAAGGTCATAAATCCCATAGGAGTAATACGATAAAGATCTGTCTCAAGATGAGAGCGAGTTTCCTCATTGTCGGTGATCATGGACTCCGTCGTATCATGTGCCATGAGACATACTAGGCCGTTGGACTCTGTGTCTTGATCGTTGGAGTCTGAATCACCCCAACCGACAGTTGCCATCAGTGACCTCCCTTGGGATTTTCCATACTGGTTTTTGAGTAAGGGGCAGTCCTTCTTGAAGTGACCGGTTTTTGCATTGAAACAGTGACAGAGTTGAAGACTTGATTTGAGGTATTTGAGAACGACCGACTCTGACGATTTGGCTGGTTACGCATAAATTTTCGGAAGTTCTTTACTATGAAGACAAAGTCTTCCATAGTCTCAGCCTCACTTTCTTCAACGATAATATCTACCAGCTCAGCCTTAGCTTGTCTGATTTGAGTATCAGCTACATAGGCTCCTTCTTGAGTGTACTGAGTCAAATTAACCTGCAAGGCTTGGTCATTCAAAGTAGTAATCTTGCCAGAGGAAGAAGAAGATGTATTACCACACTTCTTTCGAACGTTCTTCTTGTACTTATCTATAGATTGTAGATAGGAATCTAAGTCTTGGCAGCTCCATTTGGATAAGTCCTTGCATGCATTGGTAGAGATTACCGTATCTGTTCATTCTTCTCTGAGACTGTCCAGCAGCTTGTGCAAGACACTCTCTCTATCCGGTAAGATGTTAACTTGCTGCATAGTATTAGTTAGTAAATAGAAACGATCAAGCACTTCTTCCAGAGACTCACCGGGTTTTTGCAGAAAATTTTCATAGTCCATTCGAAGTTCTTGAGCTTTGCATTTCTTGAGTTCAGTGACTCCTTCGTGGGTAGCTTGAAGGAGTGTCCATATCTCATTTGCGGACTTACAGTGATTGACTCTCCTTTGTTCTGGGATAGACAGGCAAGTGTATATTGCGTGTGATGCTTGTCGATTCAGCTCGTACCTTTTGCGATCTGCAGCAGTTCATGTGGATCGATCTGGATTGACTACAAGATCTCCTCCAGTGACTATCTCCCAAAGCTTAGAGTTGACTGACTCAATGTGTTGCTCGATCTCATTTTTCCAATGGTCGTAGTTGGTGGAGGTGAGTCTGGGGTGCTTGAAGTGCATTTTGTTGTTTTGATTGGCAAAGAGGTCTACCATTGCTTTGTTGATTGACCGTTAGACTAAGCAAGGCTTTGATACCACGTGTAGGATCAGGTGGCTAACTCAAACCAACCAAAGGTGTGAGTCTAAGAGTTGGTTTGACTCAATCAGTCTTTGAAAGTGAGAAACACTCTGTGATGTAGAGGCACTCAATCGAATTGCATAAACTAGGGGTGCGGAAGACTATGAAGTAATTGAAATGAAATGATGCTAGAAAGATAGACGGACTCTGTGAAACTCAGCAAGATACACAAATAAGCTATTTCATTTTCTGGTCAAATAAAACAACTTACAAATGCCCACTAAGTAGAAGAGATATACTTAGCGGTTTTTCACTCACTCACCCAATACACTCTATGATCAGATCAATGGTAAGCGTAGCGAAACTAGGATCTTCCTAGACAGAGTCTATCTAGATGCACTAACTAACTTGGTACGTATTTTCTCTCTCTGGCTTATAAAGTAGTTTCTTTCTCTCTCTCTAAACTCTGAAAATATTTCACAATGGAAGCGCACATTAAACTAGCTATTACACAACCTATTTATACTAGCATTGCAACCAGCAGGTCGAGGGTGTTAGTTCCGTAAATTCTGAAACTAACTTAGTGAGCAACGTCCAACGTCCTTGAGTGGTCTTCTGACTTGGGCCGTGAACTTCGGGTGTGATGGGAGGACTTTATGACCGTTGTGGTGTTGAAGCGTTCCCGAGTTAGCTCCTTATTATTCGCAACAACACGAGAGAGTCTGTGAAGTCTCCTTAGTTGCATGGACTCCATTGAAGTGGCTCGCTCTTTGTGTTTGACTGAGAATGATTGACTCTGTCGAGGTGATTGGCTATCTCAGCAACACTCTGATGTCCCAAAAATCCTAGCAAGATTCCAGCTCCTATTTTGAGGATAAAATCGGCTGGAACATGGCAACAAGGGAGGCTCAAAACTAGGCAAAATCAGTTAAGCTAGGAAATGGAGAAAAAATGAGTATTTTTGGATTTTTTTTTCTTACCATGAAAGGAGGAGGGGACTCCCAAGCTCCATAAAAGCTAATTTTCTCTTCAAATGGGATATACCCATGGAGATGAACTTCATCCTTTCGGGATTTTGAAATGAGGGAAAGAGAGATCTTGGTGAGAGGAACACAAATATGTATTTATTTTTGGATTTGGATCATGGATGAAGCTTGGGCAAGGTGAGGAAGTGGAGAAGCCATGGATGGCATCTCAAAATCGTTCCATCCATGGGAGAGGGGAGGATACCGCTGAGGAAGGAGGAGGGAAGGAGAGAGAAGAGGAATGTGAGGAAAGAGAGGGAAATAAAGTAAATTTGTACTTTTTTTGTCCTTTAGTGAACAATTGTAACATAGAGTATAAGAGGGGGAGGAAAAAAAACGTGTGAGTGTAGTATAGAGGAGTTCAGATTTTTTTATTTCACAATGGAGGGGAGTATTTTACTCTTATTACAATTTACACCCCATAAGTTCCCGTTTTTACACTATTCACTAATCCGGACCCGTTTTCCAGATTTTTCTCATTTCTTTAATTATAATGGTTCTTAAACCTTCAATAATGTTTTATTATAGTTATATGATCAACTATAATTTTTACGGTGTAATTTAACTGTTTAAAGTCGTGTTTTTGGGTTTTCTCGAAAAACGCGCTTTAAGACTCCGTTAGCGTTTAAACGCATTATTTGGATCTGTTATCTTCCTGAATTTTCCCCACACATTCTTAGTGTGTATTTAGGTTATAAAAATATATTTATAACCCTATTTAAGGTTATATACCTCCTAAGATAATTATATACGCGTTTTTGTATTTTGTGACTTTTACGCGTTTTTCTTTTCTTTTGGTTTCTCTTTCTTCACCAATGTTCTTATGGACTTAATTAGCCTTAGAAAATCATAATTACACAATTAATTAACACATAAAGGTTGGGTATTTCAATCAAGGAAATTGAAATAATGTATTTAAGACATTGTAAGTAACACTTATGAGAGCTAAAGTGTTCTCACATAAAATGATAGGAAATCCATATAATAAATAAGGATTATAATTCATATTAACTAATATGAATATGTGGGATTAAGTGGATTACATGGAGGTGAATGTATAATCGTATGAGATTTAATGAGAATGTATTATGGAGAAAGGAAAGTGAACAAAAACATTAAATGATGTTATACTATAAGTTGGATCAATTATGGAATAAGGAACTGGATTATGTAGTTAAAAAGGGTACATGTAATATGATAATAAATCATGTATATATTATACTTATAAATGTGTGTAAGTATATATTACTTATGAACTAATAATATAGGTAATGAAATGGACTTAGATCCTAAGTGATAAAATAAACATCACATAAATACTTTTATAACGGTTGGGGTATAGTATAAATTAAATCCCAAACTAAATGAAAACCCGAGTAAAACGAGTAACCGGTTGAAGGGGTTAATTACCGAGAAGTGAAATTAGTATTTATTCCGGAACAGTTAAATAAACTCGGCTCATAGAAATTGATGTTAGAGTTACATATTCCAGAGATACGAGTTTCAAGATACGAGTTCCGCGAGAGACATAGAGGATAAGGGTGATACATCACGCTAGCATTGTTCAGCGGTGTACGGTATGTGAATGTGTGGTCCAAAAGATCTAAGGGTTTCCTTGGGTTCCGGACATTGTGTGATTGCATGTCAAGATTAATGATACTGTGTATGTGTTGTATGTGCTTATTTGTTCCGACCGTCAAAGCAATTATTAATTGTGCGCGTACGTTGTTCGGAATTGTGATAACGATTATCACCTAACCTATATATGGACCATTAGTTCTAAACCCTGATTCAACATGTTTTTAGGGTTTATGGACCCTAAACCCTGCACTACAAACCCTAAAAATGTCTTTGACATTGCTTTCTTAGAGTGGTTTTTAAGGTGTTTAGAGGGTAGGGTAATCTTTTTGGCATTAGTTCTACAATTTATATTGTCGTTTACTGACTCGATAGGTTTTTAGGGTTTGTGGTTTCGGGTCTAGGGTAGTTAGACCTTAAACCTCGCACTAAAAATTAACCCTAAAAATGCCTTCGACGTTTTAACTTTCGTAGGGTGGTTTTCAGGGTGTTTGGGAAGGTAGGGTATACTTTTTGGCATTAGTTCTACACTTTAAAAGTGAACATTTCGTTGAAGAAAAGTTAATCAAATGTTCAGGAAAAATGAATGTTATATTTAAGAAAAGTGAACCTTTCACTTTAAATAATGTGAATCATTTGTTTTTCTAAAAGTGAATTTTAATTTTAAGAAAAGTAAATTTTGAAGAAGATTCATTTTGTTAATGAATAAGGTTCACTTTATTATTAAAGAAGATTCATTTTGTTAATGAATAAGATTCACTTTAAAAGTACGTGATATATACTCATTCTAAAAACATAGATTTTCATCTTGTTTCAAAGAGCATGAAAAATGATGAACAATGGTATAATTTTTTATTTTTGCACTTATATTTTGTAAGTTATAACATTTTGAAAAAAAAAATTATTTCTCTCTTCTATGCCCACATTCACACACATTGAGAAAGGCAAAGATACAAGCACACACAGGATTGTTAACTCTTTATTTTTTTCCTCCAATAGATTTTTGACATATGTACTGGAGCCACATTATACCCTAGCGCCAGGTAGGGATGAGAATGGATGATGGGTGCCTGTTTCACCCGACCACCCGATCCGCTAAAACGGGTGAGAACCCCGAAAAAAACGGTTGAAAACGGGTGGCAGGTGAAATGGATGTGGGTGACGGGTCAGGTCGGGTGAACATTTTTCACCCGATAGGGATGAGAATGGATGATGGGTGCCTGTTTCACCCGACCACCCGATCCGCTAAAACGGGTGAGAACCCCGAAAAAACGGTTGAAAACGGGTGGCAGGTGAAATGGATGTGGGTGACGGGTCAGGTCGGGTGAACATTTTTCACCCGGTCACCCGACCCGTTCACCCGACCCGTCACCCGTATGTATTATATTTAATAAAAAATATACTTATTCCATATTTGTTGAGATAATTTAGAAATATTTTGGTTAATACTTTATGTTTTGAGTATGTAAATGACATTAGTGTATGTGGTATGTATTGATGAACAAATATGCGTGTATTTTTTAGAAAAATTAAGCTTATATAAGGTGTTAAAGACAAAAAATGCTTGCTGAAAAATAAAATTAAAACGGGTGATGGGTTCACCCGTTTCACCCGTGAGTGACGGGTGAAACGGGTGACGGATGACGAAGTTGAGGGTGACGGGTCGGGTCGGGTGATGCGGGTGAAAAATGTGTGACGGGTCAGGTGGAGCGTCACCCGACCCGAACACGACCCGTTGCCATCCCTAGCGCCAGGGTCTTGGTGCCGTTATTATAAACCTATTGCTTTTTTCTTAAAGACAACATAAAAGTTGTTGCCGAATGGCATGCAAGTTTAATGGTTGAGAATCTGTAGATATTTATTTTGAAATATTCACTAAAAGAAAGAAACCTATCGTACCTTTAAATATATGATCCGTTATTTGATTAAATATATTTCCAAAATTAATGAATAATTAGTAAATAATAAAGATAATTCGCCTATATTAAATTTTAATAATTTAAAAATAAAAACTAAATAAATATATATTTCAAATCGTAATAATAGGTGTGTTTGATGGAGACATTTGTTATACTACTCCCTCTTGTTCTAAATATTTGATTTTCTAATTATAGGCACAAGAATTAATTAAGGAGAAAAAAGTACGCGAATTCGACGCCATGTTGTAGTGTGGCGATGGTGAAATACCCCAAACCTTGATATGTTGTTAAACATTTAAAATATGGTATGTAAAGGCTAAAAAGTGCCTTAGAAACATCAGTGAACAATTTAAACCATAGTAAAATGCATAAAGCACTAAGACAGCAGCTTGAGCAAAAACATGCTCTAAGCTTGGAGTGAACTTGGTGTGGGACCCAAAGGACCTACCAGACTTGGTAATATTCAGTTATGATTTAATAAGGCTAATTAAGTCCTTAGGAAACTTTGGTAGACAGTTAACCAAACAAACACAAGAAATACCTTAAAGTCAATAAGAGCAAAAATGCTCTAAGCTTGGGATAAATTTGTATAAGACCTAAAGGTCATACCTATACCTTATAAATATGTTAATGAGCATATTAAATCAATTACCAAAGAAACCAAGCTTGAAAACAAGTTAAAACACAAAATGTGCTTTAAGGAGTCTTAAAGCACATTTTTCAAAAATTGTCTTGTAAATGAGTTTTGAGTGGCTAAATGTCCATCATTACTCTTTAATTAATATGTGTACTACTTAGTATCACATTTGGAAAGTCTAGATCAATGAGAAATCAAAAATTTCACATCTATGTGCCTGTTTTGTGTAGTAACAAAAAATGCTAGTTTATGACATAAGTCAATAGTAAGTTAATTGGTCAACAAACCAAAACACCCTTATTATTAAATGGGGGCCGTTTTTGTAGGTGAGTCACCACCATTTACAAATCAATTAAAGAAAAGTAAGACATAAAGCAAGTTATTATTCTACTTTATTACATAAATATCTTTACAAGACTACCCTCACCTCATTCTCTTACTTTTCTTCATTTCACACGATTTCTTCATCTTCTCCCAAGCTCCATTCTCGGTTTTGCTACAGCACCATCTCATTCTTCATCTTCTTTCACTTGTAACTTGTGATTCCATGCTCCAAAATCAATTTCAAGACTACCTTTGTCTTAGTTAGATTAAGCTCTTCATTTCCCTCTTTCAAATCTTCAGAACTCAATTTTGGTGCCATGAAGATTCACCATTGAAGGAGCTTGAGCTCATATTTCATGCCTTGTCATTCTCTTATGCTTCAGGTAAGGAAAATCAAAGAAAAACCATGTTTCCTCTCATTTGGTACATGTCCGAAAATTCACCTCACAATGGTGTTTTGTCTTGCTCTCTTCTTAGCTTAATTCAAACTTCAAAGGACTAGGAGGAGTCCTATCTTGATACTTAACCAAGTTCTCTTTCAAATTCAAAGGTAATATCATTTTAGTGTATTAAAACACTTATGTTAAACTAGGGTTTGTATATGAGTTTAAGTGTGAATTCTTAAGCTCAATACCCTTATATGTATAGGATTAGAAAGTTGACAAGTGATCAAACTCCTGCTGATTTTTGGTTCAAGGAAACAAGAAAGAAGTGTGAGAGGAAAAGAGGTAAACAAACTATCTCATGTAGTTTAAATGCCTTGGACAAAATGAGCTTGATTTGCTTAATAAATACCTAAGGACCAATGGTGAATGCCTAGTAAAATGCTCTTAAGGAACTATTAAAGGGCATATGTGTTGTTGTATGTAATTGCAGGTCAAAGGCATTATTTATGTGGGAATTCAGTGTTTAAGGTTTATGCAATTTAAGGGCCTAAGCCATGTTATTTAAGGGCCTAAGTGCCAAGCAATTTTGATATGCCTATATTGTATGTGAATTTGGTGAAGTTTGTGTGAGAAAGTTCTAGGTGGACTTAGGGTTCTGATGAATAAAGGTAAAAACCTAAGTGTTTGGATGTGAGAATATACAAGAGAAGCTATGGCAAAATTTGGAAAATGTATAAGAAGTTCTAAGTATTTAAAATGAGTTTTTATGAGTTTGCAAGTGTTGAGAATGGTTAAATGTTTTACTAGGGAAGAAAGCATGTATTAAGGTGATTTAGAGTGATACAAGGATTTAGGTATTATCTTGGAAGTTCTAGGAACTCAATGTGTGTTTTTTAGGATGCATTAAAGTCTTGGAGAAGTTTGTTTAAGGTTTAGGTAATGTTGATATTCAAGGAATAAATGGTGTTTAGGTAAGATGTGGAAAAAGAGATTTAGTTAGTAAGAAAAGAAGTTTGAGAGATGATGTTAAGGTGTAGAGGAAACACCTTGGTATGGTGGTCATTATAGGTGAAATACCACTTAGAAATCTTAAGGAGGAAACATTCCAAGTGCTAGGAATTTTGTAAGAAATTTGTGAATGATAAGATGGTTTTGGTGTGTGATTTAAAGAGTTTAGTACATGGCTAAAGGTGTTTTTGATGTGCCAAATGATGTTAGAACACATTAGGAGGCTTAAGGAGAAGTTTGGAGAAAGTTTGACAAAGTTTTGGACAACTTCTGATGTTGTCCGACCCAGTGGTCCGACCCAGGGTGGGTCGGACAGCCCTGTTAATTCACCCGTTGGAGTTTCTGGAATGGTCCGACCCAGAGGTCTTGGGTCGGACATGGGTCGGACAGGTAAAATTTGAAAGACGGAAAAGTTTTGGAACGGTCCGACCCAGTTGTGGGTCGGACGGTGGGTCGGACGGCCCAAAATATGTAAAAAAAAACAAACTAAGTGTGGTTTAAGTAGTGAACCCTAGTGAGTAATAATGACAATTTAGTGGGGCAAAAGTTGTATTAAATGTAAAAGTAAAACAAGTTAAAATGTGAAGTTATTTAACTAAGTTAACGGGGATAAGTTATGAGCATTAGACTTTAAACAATCATGTTACCCCGATGTTAATAAAAGTACATGTAATGTTATCAGTTGTTCGAGAATTGCTCGAGGAACATAAGTGGACATGATAGAGTGGACTCCGGTGACAGGTATGGTTTTCTTGCAACCTGTGTCCTACCGGATTACATCGGCTTGTATGCCAATGTGTTTTTCTGTATGTTTGCCACGTTGTAAGATAAAACATGTAATGAGTTTACAGTAATTCATTTATGTGGCGTGTACAACTCCGATACCATTTAACCTCGAAAGTGTTAAACCTTAGCTAACTGAGTCTAGGATCACATGAGAGTTCGGTATTCGGATTAAACGACCCGAACCATGGGACGTTCTAACCACGGCTATGCGTGTGTTAATTGTGTGATATGTGTGTGAGAATGTAGGGACCTCCCTTGTATGTTTAACCCAGTTGTAATACTGTATGGTGTGTAGATGTGATAGACTCCATAGTGGGGTTCTAACTAATATCTAAAAGTAAGTATGTACTAACAGTGGTGAGGAATCCAGTTAGGCCGGTCGCGCGTTGTTTGGGAGTGGGTATCCTTCTTAGCCTTACCCTTCTCTCTGTTATGGTTGTTTCCCTCACGGGTTATGATCTCCCATTAGCTTACTCCAAAGCTTAGCTATTCTGACTTATGATCGGTTTAGGGGGAACATGTGTTTGTGTGGTGTGTTCGGGTCACAAAACCCGAACCATCTTAACCTAAGTTACTCGTCCGACTATTAGGACGGTAATGAGTGTTGTATAACGAGCTTATCATGAGGGTGACATCATTCTCTAGGCTCACCAGTGAATTAACAATGTTTGGGTCGGTTTCTAAGAGAACCGCTCCCGTTATGTTATGTGTTGTTGTTGTAATGCAATTTCTATTGCGATGTTGTTATGTGCACGTTGAAACGTGAGAAGTGTTGTTATGTAGTGTATGTTAAATGTTGTAAAATGTGGAGTATGTGGATCATGGATATGATTCTCAGTTGTGATAAGAGGCGTTTAAGGATAACCCGATTAATGGGTAAGTGTCGTCTATTAAGGAAGTAGCTCCATTAGAGGAGAAACACTCTAGGAGTAATGAACACCATGAGTGACTTATCAAGTAAGGTGGTGTTATCTGTTGTTGAGCCCTTTGAGGTGGAATGTTTTGTGTTGTGTGTTTATAGTTACATGCATGATTTAAATATAATCAACCGCATGCTAAGACGACAATTAGTTGTGCGTGGCCCGGTAGCATGCGGGCTGCGGGATTACCATACCAGCAAAGGTGCTGAGCCCCTTGGGGGCCACCCTTTCTCTTTTTTTTTTTCTATTTCAGGTACAAGGAGCTGGAAGCCGTTCGAGAGTAGGACGGGGTAGTCGTTGTACATGGGTAATCATTTAAGTTGTTTATATACAGTAGGTGTAGTAAGACTGAAATTGTTATCGGCATCAGTTTGTGAATACTCGGTACAGTTGGAAGGTGTATGTTGTTTCTATTGTTAATGGAAGGTTCAGTAATGTGTAGTCGCTCGGGAATCTAGTCCATCAGACCGATACATTGTATATGTAATAGCCTTGTTAGCCACGTGGGTGGTTAACGGCGTGTAACACCAACGAGTTAAGTAATGTGATAAAGTTTGTTTTTCCGCTGCAGTTTATTGTAAGTGTTTTAATGTTGGATGGGGTGTTACAGATGGGCAACTTTGTCTTTTATCATTTATTATGTCTTTTTGTGTTTTATACTTTTGTAAAATTTTAAAATGTTGTATTTTATTATATATAAGTCCAAAATAATATAAATTTTATACTATTGTTCATCATTTTTCGTACTCTTCAAAACAAGATGCATCATGTATATGTTTTGGTAAATTTTTTATTTTTTATTTTTTGTATGTACATATTTTTTAAGATTAATTGTGAATCTTAAGTTTAAGAAAAGTGAATCAAAGGTTGTTAAAAAGTGAATCGAAGTTTGTTAAAAAGTGAATCACAGAGTTGCGTAAAAGTGAATAAGAGGTTTTAAAAAAAGTAAATTTCATAAACAGAGATTGTTTAACTAAGGTGATTCTGATTGTTTGATTAGCATGAATTAGAGGTTTTAGAAAAGTGAATCAAAGGTTGTTTAAAAGTGAACACAAGTTGTTACAAAGTGAATCAAAGTAATAAGAAAAGTGAATCTCGTAAGCGTAGATTATTTAACTAAAGTGATTAAGAAGTTTAAGAAATGTGAATCAAAGGTTTTTATAAAGTGAATCATGTGTTTAAGAAAAGTGAATCAAAGGTTTAAGAAAAATGATTCTCGTAAGTAGAGATTGTTTAACTAAAGTGAATAAGAGGTTTAAGAAAAGTGAATCAGATGTTTAAGAAAAGTGAATCAGAGGTTTAAGAAAAATGATCAAAGGTTTTTTAAAGGTGAATCAAAGGTTTAAGAAAAGTGAATATTTTGTTTAATACTAGTAAAAGTTAATCGTACCACAAACTTATGTGAGAACAGTATGAACCTTTCATTTATTGAAAGTGAACCCTAAACCCTGCACTACAAACCACACAAATGTCTTCGACGTTTTAAACTTTTCTAGGGTGTTTTTTAGAGTGTTTGGGATAAGATTCATTTTCTTAATGAATAAGGTTCATTTTATTGTTATAGAAGATTCATTTTGTTAATGAATAAGATTCACTTTAAAAATACGTAATATATACTCGTTAAAAAAACATAAAATTTTAAGTTTACTAAAATATATCCATGATACATCTTGTTTTGAAGAGCACGAAAAATGATGAACAATAGGATTATGATGAACAATAGGATTAGAGTAGCATTCTCCATTTTGTACCCTGGCGCAATCTCCAGGGTCTTCGAACTTAAAAAGTAGAGCATTTTATCCTCACGTTTTGCATTAGGAATTGAGTTAATTTGACCAATAGGATTATGAGATAAAAGAGGATAAAATTAAAAAATAGATAACACGGTGAACAACCACTACAAGAAAAAGACCTTTTAGATACTGATGAATTGAAACTACACATATATTGGTATCTAAATTAGAAAATTGCTACTGATTTTAGATGTTGTTAACAAAGTAGTTGCTTTTGTGCTACCACAACGACAATGATAGCTAAACTTTTAGCCATTAGCTAAATATCTACCGCCTTACAAGATTTCTAATTACTCATAAATACGTCAATGTAGCTATTTTAGCTTTTATTCCAGTAGTTTTAGTAAAAGTAATTTTGCTACCAATATCGGTATCTAAATTAATGTATTGCTACTACTTGCATGGTTGATGTTAATTCAATCATGGTAGCTATTATGCTACTATTTGAGCAACGGAAGCAAAAGGATTCTAATCAGTAGCTAACTAGCTACTATCTTAAAAGTTGCTACGACCATGTACATAAGTGAAATTATGAAATTGCTACTAACTCTTTATTATGGTTGCTATTGTGTTACTATTTTGGCTATGATAGCAAATATTTTAATAGGTAGCTAAATCTACTCTTATTTTGAAATTACTACCGACTAATAATGCTAATGAAATTTCATATGATATTGTGCTAAAATAAGAAATGATAGCTAATATTCTTAAACGTTAATAAAATTATTATTGTCTTATAACTTAAACATGTGATTACTACATAATTCAGAAACTAACCTATATTTCTGCTGCCATAGTGGATATATTATCTTCTTTTATAAATATTTTTTTTTTATAGTTTTTTTCAATATAGTACCTTTAGTATTTTTTTCTTCTTATCTTTTAACTATCGAAATTTTTAAAATGAACTTTAAGTAAACAAAATTTTCTGATTCATGAAAATTAATTAAAACTACGTACAACTACAAAAAATTATCTATCATAAAAGATATATGCAACATAATATATTTTTATACTTATAATATTTTTAATTTTCAAAGTATCACATTTATGAATAAATTATAAATAGAGTACATGTAATAATAATTTAAACTAGTACATATGTTGGTTAAAATTTACAAAATTAATATAAATTAGCTGTCAAAGTAATTTAAATTAGTAAATGATATATGTATATAAATTTTAAATTTTGCGGCAGTTTTATACATTTTACTATATAATTCTTTTAATTTACAAAAATCACATAAATTAATAAAATGTAAAAATGCAATAAATAATAACAATTTAAATTAGTTAACGTGTTGGATAAATTTGCAAATAAATACAAACTATATATATAAAATTTATAAATGTTTAAATTTTTAGTAAATGATATATATATATGTTTATTTTTTAGTTTTATACAATTTTAAGCCAACATATACTTTTATTTTTTATTTTGACCGTACAAATTAATGATGTAATATCAGCAAATTAAATATCAATGTGGTTTAGTCAGACCAACCTATTTTATTAATTGTTACATATCCATGTTCGATCATATCTTGACAAAATTTTTATTTACATTTAGAGTATCAAACCATTCAATATATACATTTAGTTTGTATATATGTTTGCGAATAATGGCCCAATGCTTAAGGTAATATCTATCTAGCTCACATGTTGTGAGTTCAATCCTTGATGTGTGCACACTAATCGGTGCGGTGCCGGTCCTATTTGGATAACAATTTCACTATTATCCTACTAATTTTTTGGTAACAAACAAACCTTTTTCTTGTAGTGAACGAGAGCTGAACAAAAGGTAATGATGGAATGAACCTCTTCAGCAATGATGAAAGATCAGTTTGCCAACTACGTTGTACAAAAGGTATTGGAATCTTGCAGTGATGAACAACGAGAGCTGATCATGACTCGAATTAAGATTCATCTGAATGCGCTCAAGAAATACACTTATGGGAAGCACATTGTTGCTCGTGAGAGAACTTCTTGCTGCTGGAGGTAATAACAAATGTACTACTTCGTTGTGTGTATGAAGAAAGAAATTTCGTTTGTTATCCAATCCTTATCTTTCACGCCATGGGCTTGGTGGTCTCCCCTGTACTCTATGGAGTATTTTTCAATTTGGTCCTCTAACTGCTTTTAGTCCATCAACTTATGTGCGGTCGTCATTACTATCAAGCTGATCCATTATTTGGAATTAGCTGCCGCTTTCCTTCGGCTGAATTGCAGATAACGTATACTCAATGATTACCATCTGTCCAAGAATTCTATCCTCTAAAGATTTGAGAAACCGTGCGATTACGTAATGGAATGTAAACGTAATCGAAAGAGAAAAGAAGAAAGATTAGAGCGCAACAGATAAGGAGGAAATGGATGATTTTATTTCATTGTGTTCTAAGCTTTCTTTCTTTTAACCAGAGGATGAGATGTTTAGAAGAGAGATGTGTTATTGAAGCCTACCCCCGTAGTGTATATATATACATGTAAACTACCAAAATTGTGTTAATCTAATTCAAACTAATTCAAACTAATTCAAACCAATTCAAACTTCCTATTTCAGAATTGGCAATACAAATCGTTTCATTAACTAATGGACTAATGGTTATTTCCATATGGGTGACTTATTACTCCAACCCCCCCGCAAGCCGATGGTGATCCTGATCAACGAGGCTTGAAATGTTGGTGTTGGATATACCCATGCGGTCAAGTTGTGCTTTGTAAGATATTCCGGGTAGAGCTTTTGTCATCATGTCAGCCAACTGTGTTGATGTGGGGGTGTACACAACATCAACGAGTCCTTCTTGAATTTTATCACGGACGAAATGACAATCAATTTCTATATGCTTGGTTCGCTCATGAAAGACTGGGTTACGAGCTATGTAAATGGCAGACTGGTTGTCACACTTGACAGGTATGGGATGTACATTGGAAACATCAAATTCATGTAGTAGTCTGCTAAGCCATGTGAGCTCTGCTGTCACACGTCGCAAAGAACGATACTCAGCCTCTGCACTAGAAAGAGAGACTGTTCCTTGCTTTTTAGTCTTCCAAGAGATTGGACTGGTACCAAGGAAGATATAATAGCCAGAGACAGACTTTCGAGTGTTTGGACATGCTGCCCAGTCTGAATCACAGTAGGCTACAAGATCCAATTGAGGTGCCGTAGATTTATTGAGAACAATACCGTATGTCATTGTTCCCTTAACATAGCACAAGGCATGGATGGCGGCGTCCATGTGCACATCGCAAGGTTCTGCATAAACTGGCTTAAAGTTTGGACAGTGTAACTAAGATCTGGTCGTGTGTTGGAGAGTAGTTTAATTTTCCCACTAATCTCCTATAAGGAGTGGGATCATCTAGCGGTGTGCCTTCTGAGCGTAGGAGTTGTGAGCCACCGCCATAGGCCCAACTGTTGCCCTTTTATTATCACACTCGTATTCCTTGACCAGATCCATGCAGAACTTTCGTTGAGACAGGACTACGCCTCGGGGCGTGGGAATAAATTCTATCCCAAGGAAATAGTGCAAGGTCCCCAAGTCCTGATTTTGAAATTGTCATCAAGAGCTTGTTTGATGTTGTCAAGATCCTCTTGATGATTTCCAATTAATAACATGTCATCAACATAGACTGCCACATATACACGACGGATGCCGTTCTTCCTAAGAAACAAAGAATAATCGTTCTTGGATTGTTGAAATCCAAGGGTTTTGAGGAAGTAGGCTAATTTGGAGAACCATTGCCTGGAAGCTTGCTTCAATCCGTATAGAGATTTCTTTAGAAGACAAGCTTTGTTACGTCCTGTGACTCTAGCCCGTGTGGGATTTTCATGTAAACTTCCTCGTCAAGATCCCCGTGCAGAAAGCATATTAACGTCTAGTTGATTGATGATCCACCCCTTGGAGAGCGACCGTGATAAGGGCACGTATGTTGTCATTTTTACAACCGGAGAAAAAAGTTTCATGATAATCAAAGCCATGTCGCTGGGTGAACCCTTTTGCAACTAAACGTGCCTTGTATCGTTCCAACGTGCCATCGGACTTCAGTTTTACTTTGTACACCCATTTACAACTAACCATTTTCTTACCCTTGGGTAAGTCAACGATTGTCCAAGTGTGGTTTTCCTCTAAAGCTCGTAGCTCACTTTGCATGGCTTGCTGCCAGTGCACGTGCTTGACGGCCTCATGATAAGATTGGGGTTCTTCCAATTGTTCAATATTGGTGGACACAGCAAGAGCAAGGGATGAACTAGGTCGTGTGTCCGTGAGGCTCTCACATTGTATTAAAGAATTCATCCCTTTATTCTGCCTATAAACTCGTTCGTCGAGCACATCTTGAAAGGCTGTGTTACATATATAGTCGTTAAGATAATCAGGCCTACGAGTCTCTCTTTGTGATCGACGAAGCCCGTCATCATTGGTTTGATCATGTTCTGGAATATAGGTGTGTTCCAGGACTGTTTCGTGTGCAAGAGGGGGAGAAGAGGGGGTATTGTCATTTGTCACGGAGTGGACCACACCATGGGGTTCATCGACATTCGTTGTAAAGTGAACCACTCCACGAGGGTCATCGTCAGAGACCCAAGATGGTGGTATGCTAGGTTGTTCCCCTGAACAAGTTACATATTCTCCCACTCCATTAGCAAAAGGAAAAACATCTATATGGAATTTAACATCTCGACACACGTCAATTTTCTTTGTTACCAAACTCAAGACTTTGTGCCCTTTCTTGCGGGGTTCCTCTCCCAGATATACACAAGCTTCGGCCCGGGGATTGAATTTGCCTCCTTTTTCTCCAACTATGGTCTTGTAACACAGACATCCAAAAGGTTTAATGTCATCATATGTCGGTTGTGTTTCATAAAACCGCTCATATGGTGTTTTTCCCAACAGGGCCTTAGTAGGTAATCTGTTAATTAGATAAACCGCATGAAGAATACATTCACCCCAATATTCTGTGGGAACCTGAGACTGAAAAAATACCGCTCTAGCCGTTTCAAGTAGGTACTTGTGCTTACGTTCTACAACGGCGTTTTGTTGCGGTGTATGTGCGCAAGTGGTTTGGTGGAGTATTCCATTTTGTGCGAGAAACCTTTTGCCTGAATTAGAGCTTCCTAATTCTTTGGCATTATCACTCCTGAAAATTTTGATTTTCGCATCAAATTGTCTCTCCACCATTCGAACAAAATCCACTATTGCATCCCAAGCATCCCCTTTATGTTTTAGCAATTGGACCCATGTAATCCTTGTATAGTCATCAACTAGACAAAGGAAGTACCTATATCCATTGTATGTGGTTACGTTAAATGGCCCCCATACATCTAAGTGTACCATGTCGAAAGCCTTATTAGTTTTAATCTCGGATTTTCCAAAGGGTAAACGTTGACCTCGTGATTTATAACATATATCGCATGCAATTTTTGGAGAAAAATCAACTTGTTTTATCAACTTCATCTGCGAGTTTAGGATAAGGCACATGTCCCAACCTTACATGTAAATCTTTCGCATTTCTAGTAACAGAATTAGCAAATCCTAAAGTACTACTCATGTCTAGACTTCCTTGACGTCTTTGCTGATGGGAAAACCACTGGTTGATCCGTCCTTGATCCAGAATATAGAGACCATTCTTTTCGAGCCCTACTACTTCACTCTCCCTTGTAGTAGGGTCCTGGATCAGACAAGTTTCCATGCCAAAAGTTAGAAGTTGTTGTTCCTGTTCAACCATTTTCTTCACAGAGATCAAATTGAACATAAAATCTGGAATAAACAATACTTCTTTCAGCCAGAAATGTTTTCCCAATCTTACGTCTCCCACCATAGAGACTTGTTGAGGCCTTCCATCCGGCAGAATTACAGATCTTTTATAAGCCAAATTTTTCCAGTTTTCAAATAACTCCCGGGCACCAGACATATGGTCCGTAGCACCGGTATCGAGTATCCAACTTCCAGTTAAACCTCCAGCATCATACAGAGTTTTACTCATCAGACACAATTTGCTTGCTGTAAACATAAAACGGTTACCTGAAAAATGACAGTAGCCAGAATCTCCTCCTTTTGACTCTTGATCGCTGGCACGGATGATGCTAGCAATCTGTTGTATTTCTTCACGAGTGAATCCCTTCACCGATTTACTACCCTCACTTGGACCTTCTCCACAAGCTAAAGTCGCCACACCCTTTTTCCTGCGTGCCAGCACTTTCTCCCTTCCATGGAGATGAAAGCAGTCATCCGCAATGTGCCCGGTCTTTTGGCAGTAGGTACACTTCTGTCTGGCATAGCATTCCTCAAAAACATGCCCGTTCTTTTTGCAAAAAGTGCAGTTCTTTTTCTTCCTTTCTCCAGTATTTCTTTCGGGTCCCCCTTTTCTGGTTGAATTCGGGCCACCAGTAGCGGTGAAGAAGGAGGCGTCGGACTCCGATTTCTTTTCGTTCTCCATCGTTGATTAAATGAAAACCTGCTCTGATGCCATAATGGAATGTAAACGTAATCGAAAGAGAAGAAGAAGAAAGATTAGAGCGCAAGGCAGAGAAGGGAGGAAATGGATGATTTTATTTCATTGTGTTCTAAGCTTTCTTTCTTTTACAGAGGAGATGAGATGTTTAGAAGAGGAGATTGTGTATTGAAGCCTAACCCACGTAGTGTATATATATACAGTAAACTACCAAAATTGTGTTAATCTAATTCAAACTAATTCAAACTAATTCAAACCAATTCAAACTTCCTATTTCAGAATTGGCAATACAAATCGTTTCATTAACTAATGGACTAATGGTTATTTCCATATGGGTGACTTATTACTCCAACATTACGTGAGACCATCTCCTCTCTCTTAGCTTATTTTTGAGAATCTTCCTCAAATAATTTAGCTTTTATTAGTAATACGTAGATCTCCTCAATAGCTTCACGTTGAGTATATTTTTTTATGTTTTTGGTGTTAAGTCAAAAGTAGATTTACCTCGCCTCCAACCTTGTTCCACCCTCTCGGCCTGTGCTTCTTTCCCGTTTCACCTCCTCATCACCGCCCCTCCTCATCCCCGCCTCACCGTCGCCTTTGTCGCTCGGCCGACATCTCAGATTCGGTTTCTTAAATCTAGTTTCCTTCAACTTGCTCCTCCTAGCAGAGATCTGGTGCAGATCCAAAGTTGCATGTCTATTTTGGGTTGTCAGATTCGTGGTCTAGACTTTTCTAGTTTTTACTTTTCGCTAACAAGGATGAACTATCATCCATCGCGGGTTTTTCTAGTTTGCATGTTTTATCTTTTATCTCTAGCAATAATTTTCAGGTGTCTAAACTTGACTTTATCTTGGACTATATCATCGCTGGTCTCCTACTTGTTGATCATGGTTGGCCTCTCTCTTTGCACCCCATACAAATGGATGCTTCAACTGTAAGCTGGATAGGCAATCATTATTCGGGATGTGGTTGACGTTAGTTGATTGCCCTTTCGGGCTTGTCCAGGAATCTTCACTTATGAATACTAGGGTGGATCATATGTTCATGCTTGGACTCATGATGTTAATTAGCTTTGTTGATCTTTATTTGGTTAGTGTAAGTTCACCTAGTGGACTTTATGCAATTATAAAAAAATCACTAGTTCGCTCTTCATTTACTAGGCTTGTAGTTCACCTCATTTAATTAAAAAATGTATGCACTATTTCGAAAAAAAGATTACCTCTATCGACATGGCTATTCCAGACTCCCAGTTACGGATGACGGTTGATTAGATTTAAGTCCAATGGAATATCACCCGGTTATCTATAATCCATTATCCATTAATTCGTCATGCATGGATTATTCGGATGGATCGAATACAAATTTTATTTAAATAAAAATTTTCAGTTCATGATGAATAAAAAACTTTAACTTAAAATTATTTTCTTTTATCAAGAACTTAAATTATAGTGATAACACAAGAATGTTAGCATTTAGCTTTATAAAACCTAATGAATATCAAAGCAATTATTTATTTGAAGATAATATATTCATTAATATAAATTATCACACTAATATAGAAATATCAAGAATTATTATCTAACAACGCGCAAAATCAACTAAGTATGTTGATCATTTTATAAAAACCATTAATATATGACATTCTTTTTAGAAACCATTAATATATGAGATTCAAAATTTTGAATCAAGCGGAAAAAACTATTTAACCCAGTGCACACTAAAATATTGGGCATCATAAAGAGATGCAGATGATCAGATGATAAATTGGTGATGGATTGGCCTACGCGGTGAAGTTGTCCAAGATGATTTTTGAGCATGGTGCTCAATTAAATCATAGCCATTGAATCTTTAAAAAATAAATGGATGATTTATATTCCATTGTTTATTATAAGGGTATAGATGTCAAAATTAATTTGTAGTATTATAAATAAGAAAAAATGCATTCTCCACCATCAATATTCCCACGGGTAATTTTTTTATCAAAAATTGAAATCAATGGTGATAGATCTAAAATTAAATTTTTAATTTTGAAAATAAAGAAAAAAAAACCTCTTCCGCGATCGATTCGCACGATCTGAAATTGAAATGGAATGATGATTTGAAAATAAAAGATCCCAAGTTTTCAGCAAACATTTTTTTGACATGAATTCTTTAAATTAAATATACGAAGATAAGTGTTGGGCTGAGTTTATTTATTACTAACTAAAAATCCACTTTTCATTTTAAAAATTGTGTTGTCTAAATTGAAAATGTACACTTTGATCAAACAAATCCACACTTGCAGTTTAAAAAATCTATCCTTTTAGATAAATATCTACACTTTTATCTAAAAAAGAAATTAATAAAAATGTCACTTCTATCAAATATATACAGTTGCATTTTTAAAATTGGGTCATGTACTTATATATCTACACTTTACATAATAGAATTAATATTAAATGAGTTTATATTCCTACAATCTAATTTACAAAAAAGGTGTAAACCATCATTTTTTTAAATGCAAATGTAGCAGAGGCGAAAAAAAGAAAGATAAAGATCCACATTTTAAGCAAATTAGTTAAAAATAAGCAATTAGAAAATCTTTTGACATCGACCCTTTAAAATAAATATAAAAACATCACAAGTGAAATTGTTGTGTTGTATTTATTTGTTACTCACTAAAATAATTTAACTCTTCCATTTTTAGAGTTGTATTGTCAAAAATTCAAAATCTACATTTTTACTAAACAAAATATACACAACATTTTATAAAATCTATAATTTTACTTAAATATCTACACTTGTAATAAAATGAGAAATTATTAAAAATTTTGTATTTATCAAACAACACCACACCTACATTTTGAAAAATCTATCATTTTACTTAAATATATATACAATTATAAAAATCTACACTTCTATTAAACAAATCTACACTTTTATCAAATAAATCTACACTACTATCAAACAAATATACACCTACATTTCGAAAAATCCATCATTTTACTTAAAAATATACACTTTTACTCTAATGATGAATTATAAAAATCTACACGTCTATCAAACAAATCTACACTATACTTTGAAAAATCAATCATTTTACCTAAATATCTACACTTTCAAAAATTAATAAAAATATAAATGCATGTCAAAGTAAATATTCCCACTATTTCTATCAATTTTTTAACCGAAATGGCACTAAGAAGTGATTTTGAAAAAATAATAATAAAAAGATCCCACGCTTTAAGAAAAAACATTTATTTAGAATTGAAAATTAGAAATTCTGCTAAGAAGACTTTTTTAAAACAAATATAAGAACATCAAATAAAATAAATTCAATTTTTTTATTTTATTAATTGTATTGTGTAAATTTAAAATCTACACTTTTATCAAAAAAAATCTACACCTACATTTTAAAAAATATATCAATTTACTTTAATATTTATATTTTCATTAGATGAGGAAAATCTAAACAGATATCAAAGTTTTTTTATTTTAGAAATAAAGAAGATATATTACACGATCTAGCTTTAGAGGAAAAAAACTATCAATTATAATAAATATTCCCTAGCAATATATTTTTAGTGAAGTAATGAATTTAAAAATAAAACAATAAAAAATACCAAGTTTTAAGTAAAAAAATCATTTTAAAATAACAAACTAGAAATTATGTGGAGAAGACTCCGTATTTATAAATATAAAAGCATAAAAAATAAAATCCACTATTTGTTATCAATTGTTTTCCTAAAATGACAATCTACACTTCTCAAACATATCTACACTTACAATAAGGAAAATCTATCAATTTACTTAAAAATCTACACTGTCAGCTAAATAAGGATTAAATTTAAATACTACTCTTTTATCCAACAAATCTACACCTACATTTTAAAAAAATCTATTATTACTTAAATATCTACACTTTCACTTAAATATGGGGAATTATTAAAAATCTAAATAGATGTCAAAGTTCATTTGTAACTTTAGAAATAAAGAATAAATATTAAACGTGTGCCACAATCTAGTTTCTAAAGAAAAAAATAAATCATCAATATATTTTAACCGAAACCATAGTGAAGGAGGAAGTTATTTTTTTTTTGATATAAAAGAAAGAGGAAAGGGTAAAGGATGCAACGCGGTGAAGCTGCCCAAGATGATTTGTGAGCATGGTGCTCAATTAAATCATAGCCATTGAATCTTTAAAAAATAAATGGATGATTTATATTCCATTGTTTATTATAAGAGTATAGATGTCAAAATCAATTTGTAGTATTATAAATAAAGAAAAAATGCATTCTCCACCATCAATATTCCCACGGTGTAATTTTTTTTTATCAAAAATTGAAATCGATGGTGATAGATGTAAAATTAAATTTTTAATTTTGAAAATAAAGAAAAAGAAAACCTCTTCCACTATCAATTCGCACGATCTGAAATTGAAATGGAATGATGATTTGAAAAATAAAAGATCCCAAGTTTTCAGCAAACATTTTTTTTGACATGAACTCTTTAAATTAAATATACGAAGATAAGTGTTGGGCTGAGTTTATTTATTACTAACTAAAAATCCACTCTTTCATTTTAAAAATTGTGTTGTCTAAATTGAAAATGTACACTTTGATCAAACAAATCCACACTTGCAGTTTAAAAAATCTATCCTTTTAGATAAATATCTACACTTTTATCTAAAAAAGAAATTAATAAAATGTCACTTCTATCAAATATATATACAGTTTTATTTTTAAAATCGGGTCATGTTCTTATATATCTACACTTTTACATAAATTAGAATTAATATTAAATGAGTTTATATTCCTACAATCTAATTTACAAAAAAGGTGTAAACCATCATTTTTTTAAATGCAAATGTAGCTCATCTAGTTAGAAAAAAGAAACATAAAGATCCACATTTTAAGCAAATTGGTTAAAAATAAGCAATTAGAAAATCTTTTGACATCGACCCTTTAAAATAAATATAAAAACATCACAAGTGAAATTGTTGTGTTATATTTATTTGTTACTCACTAAAATAATTTAACTCTTCTATTTTTAGAGTTGTATTGTAAAAAATTCAAAATCTACATTTTTACTTGTTGGATTTCTATAGTTTGTATCTAGGTCTTTTACTCTTGTAATTGTACTTAGTATATTCTGTAACTAGGATCCAAAGCTTTGTAATATGTAACCCGGTCCACTTATATTCTTAGTTTGTAGTCTGGACCGGGTTTCCCCTCTTCTAGTAACCAGTCTCTTATTCAGTTCTGGTTAATCTCTCTCGATCTCTCTTCTTTGTATTCTCTCTGAAAAACCTAATCGACTCTAAGAGTCGTCGTTCTCAATTGAATCAAGATTGGCATTTCTTTTCATCTTTCTCTCTAAATTTGTCATGGTATCAGAGCTTAGGCTCGATTAATTGTAAAACATGAGTGACGAACACAATACAGACGATGCGGGAAGGGAAAAGGATTGAAAGGGAAAGGAATCGCAGCTTCACCTTCGACAACAATCGACGCGGGAGGAGATCCTGTACGTTCACCACCGAACAGCCGGGGCAAGTTTTGACGACCAAATTCACAGGAACAGGCTTCCTCAGTTGGAAATGGGGTTTTCGAGAGCTCTTCGAACCAAGAATAAGCTGGGCTTTGTCGATGGCACTTTGGAACGTCCAAGCCTGAAGATCTGGTGCGAATGGCAGCCTGGGAACGAGCTAGTTCACTGGTTTGTTCGTGGATAATATCCTCTCTTGACCGAACATCGGAAGGAGTATCACCTACTGCGACAACCCAAGGAGATCTGGGGCTGTGTTGTGCCGGAGATTCGAGAAGAAGAACCTCACGACGTTGCACAATATCAAGAACCAGATCGTTAACCTGAAGCAAGGGGGAGAGTCGGTGACGGACTACTTCATGAGGTTGAAAGAAATTGGGGCAGAATATGAACTTGCCCTACCTGAAGAAACGTGCTTGCTGTTCGGCCTGTAAAGCGAAGCAGAATCAAAGAAAAAGGAGAGAGAGAAGATGAGGAGTGATCCATTTTTTAATGGGTTTAGACAAAGTCCTACGTTCAACATCGTGGCCAAATTTTGGCGATGAAGGAAACACCAACATTAGAAGAGGCGTGCTCCATGATAATTCAAGAAGAAGAGCAACGTGAAAATCCAGATGCAAAAAGAGAAAGAAGAGCAATCAGTCGCTCTATTTCCAGAGATACTGGGCAAACTTACACGGGGAACAAACAGAAATGGGTTTCTACCGCTACAAACCCTAAGGCTGGGTACGAGAAAAAGTTCAAACAAATTCACCTCTCCAGGAAAGAAAGAGCCTCCAAAATGTGCGAATTGCGGGAAGATTGGGCACATGAAAAGTGATTGTGGTTCTTGGTCGGGTTTCCTAGTGACGATAACAGAAAGTTCAGAGAGCCAAGAGTCAATTCAGCCATAGAAGAAGAGAAGAAAGGGCATGGCGCAGACAAAGAAGATTCTCCCGTTCAAGGTTTTAGTGCAAATCAACTGGAGCATGATGAAACTATCTGCATAATCACAAACTACGATGAATCAGACGACCTTGGAGATTTTTCAGGTATACCTAAACCTAGAATAAACTTTTTGCCGTGTCTGATCTCTGACTGTGAATCTGTTCTAGATAAACTGAGAAACTTGTGGATCTTAGACTCGGTGCTACTGAACACATAAGTGGAAACACTAATTTGCTAGGAAATCATGAATTCTTGAGAGACAAAAGGGAGATAAACCCTTCCCGATGGAAACAAGAAACCTGTTAATTTAATTGCAGATCTGTTGATAAGGAATGTTAAATGCCTGAAGGGAATTATGCATGTTCCATCTTTTAAATTCAATCTGGTTCTGTATCTAGGTTAGTTGAGGCACTTGGAATACCTATTGTTTTCTATAAAAATTTCTGTGCTTTGCAGGATTCTAAGCAAAATATTTTCCAGAAAATAGGAACTCAAGTCTCTGGACTATACCTTCTTTGATATGGATGTCTGAGTAATTTCATTGCTGGAAATTTAAGCAGTTCTGTTGTGTGTACAAATGTATGTGATGACAATTTTTGCAGAGTTTCTTTGTGGCATAAGAGATTAGGTCATATTCCCCTTAGAAAATTGAACAAGATTACAGATTTGAAAACAAGCATGTTGCCTGATTCTGATTCTAGCATTTTACCTTGTTCTGTCTGTTTTAAGGCCCGCAGTAAGAGACCTAAATTCTGTCCTTCTAACATAAAGACTACTGAACCTTTCCAAATGATTCACATAGATGTTTGTGGTCCCATGAGGACCCAGACTAGGGAAGGGTATAAGTATTTTCTTACCATAGTGGACGACAACACTAGGGCCACCTGGGTTAAACTTCTTAAACTCAAATCTGAAGCTTTTGATCATATCAGAAACTTCATTATCCTAATTGAGAAACAGATGAACAAACATGTTAAGATTGTTAGAAGTGACAATGCTAGAGAGTTAGGAAAACTTCAAGAGGGAATAGATTTTTTCAAAGGCAAGGGAATAATACACCAAACCAGTTGTCCTTATACCCCTCAACAGAATGGGGTGGTTGAAAGAAAACAAGGGCATGTCATGGAGGTTGCTAGGGCTTTTTTATTCCAATCTGGTTTAGACAAAAGTTTTTGGGGTTTTTGTGTTGAGCAAGCCACTTATATAATAAATAGGATTCCTAGCAAAGCTATAGAAAACAAAACCCCATTCGAAAAACTCTATGGTTATAAGCCAAACTACAAGGATCTAAGAAGTTTTGGATGTCTCTGCTACATCACAAATATAGATCCTAACAGGGGAAAGCTTGATTCAAGATCCTTCCCCTGTGTTTATCTTGGGCATTGTAAAAACACTAAAGGGGCCAGGGTTCTATCTTTGGAGGAAAATGTTATCAAGATCAGTCGTGATTTGACCTTTTTTGAGGATATTTACCCATTAACAGAAAAACAGTGGAAAGATACTCTAAATAAAGCTCAAAATGACAATGATGATATTTTCCCTACACAAATTCATTCCCCTGAAGATGATCCTCAACCAGAAAACAATACCCAAATCAGAGAGGAAGCAGGTGAGGAAGAATTAACAACACACAGTGAGGAACAACTTCCAAACCAAACAGATCCTCTAAACCAAACAGATCCTTTAAACCAAACAGATCCATCAAATGAGAGTATAATTTTAAGAAGATCCACACGTGTGCATAAACCACCCTCAAAATATGCTGATTACATTTGTACTTCTGTCCAAAATAGTAAGGATTTTTTTCTTCCATCCTAGCTGAAAGACTAGATCAAGGGAATCCAAACAATTATGGAGAGTTTTCTTTGTCAAACCTCACAGACCAGACCCCCACCAGAACAATCTTCTCATGTTCTCTTCTCCAAGATTCCAGCACTTTCCTTGATCAAATCAACAGCCTAGAGGAACCCACAAACTACAAGAACGCTAGTAAAGACCCCAGGTGGGTCAAGGCTATGAGTGATGAATTTGAAGCCCTCAGATTAAATAAAACATGGTCTGTCACAGATCTTCCCAAGGGAAAACGTCCTATAAGCTGCAAGTGGGTATACAAAACAAAGCTCAAATCAGATGGGAGTCTTGAGAGATTTAAAGCAAGACTAGTGGCTAGGGGCTTTACACAAAACATGGTTTAGACTATGAGGAAACTTACTCCCCTGTGATTAGACATACCACCATTAGAGCCCTAATCATAATTGCAATAAAGAAGGGATGGATTCTTGATCAGCTTGATGTAAACAATGCCTTCCTCCATGGAGATCTCCATGAGGAAGTTTACATGACTATTCCCGAGGGTCTTAAGGTAGATGGGGAAAACAAGGTGTGCAGATTGCACAAATCCATTTATGGTCTAAAGCAAGCCTCACGCCAATGGTATGAGAGACTCACTAAGTTTCTGAAAAATCTGGGTTTTCATCATTCAAAGAATGACTATTCTCTCTTCATAAAAACAAACAAAAACAGCACCATTTTCCTAGGTATTTATGTGGATGACATACTTGTTGGGAATGACACAAAGGAAATAAGGTGTCTGAAACATCAACTTAACAAGGAGTTCAGAATAAAGGACCTAGGAAGACTCCATTACTTCCTTGGAATGGAGTTTCTTGAAACAAATGAAGGAATGATAATGTCACAGCAGAAATACACAAGACAGATAATAAAGGATTTCGAAATGGAGCATTCCAGACCTACGGCTTCTCCTCTCCCAATAAACCTAAAACTCCTCAAAGATACCGGATCAAAACTAGAAAATCCTACACATTACAGATGCATAGTGGGCAAACTTAACTTCCTCACAAACACTAGACCTGATATCTCATATGCTGTCCAATATCTTAGCCAGTTTTTACAATTCCCCACTGCAGACCATCTTAAGGCAGCTTATCATACTTTATCATATGTTAAGGGAACCTCGGGTTTTGGGCTGTTTTTTAATAAAAAGGATGATTTCAATCTAGTGGCCTACTGCGATTCTGATTGGGCCTCCTGCCCAATCACCAGAAAATCTATATCTGGCTACTACATTTTCCTTGGTAAGTCTCCTCTTAGCTGGAAATCAAAGAAACAAGTTTCAGTTGCACTGTCTTCTGCTGAAGCAGAATACAGAGCAATGAGACAAGTGACTAGTGAGTTGAGCTGGTTAAGCAGGTTACTTCATGAGGTAGGTCTTACAAATATTACTCCCATACCTTTAAACTGTGATAATCTTGCTGCTGTACATATAGCAAAGAATCCAGTTTCCCATGAGCGCACAAAGCATATCGAGTTAGATTGCCACTTTGTGCGCGAGAAACTGCAAGAAGGTCTCATACATGTGCAATATGTATCCAACAAGCATCAGCTGGCTGATGTTATGACTAAAGCTCTGGCAGGTAAATGTTATCAGAATTTGTTTAACTCTCTTGGAATGCAGGAACAAAGTGATCCCGGCTGAAAACAGAAATGGAGCAAAAGCACAATTCTTATTCAGTACAGATTGTACTTTTGAGGGGGGGTGTTGGATTTCTATAGTTTGTATCTAGGTCTTTTACTCTTGTAATTGTACTTAGTATATTCTGTAACTAGGATCCAAAGCTTTGTAATATGTAACCCGGTCCACTTATATTCTTAGTTTGTAGTCTGGACCGGGTTTCCCCTCTTCTAGTAACCAGTCTCTTATTCAGTTCTGGTTAATCTCTCTCGATCTCTTCTTTGTATTCTCTCTGAAAACCTAATCGACTCTAAGAGTCGTCGTTCTCAATTGAATCAAGATTGGCATTTCTTTTCATCTTTCTCTCTAAATTTGTCATTACTAACAAATATACACAAACATTTTATAAAATCTATAATTTTACTTAAATATCTACACTTGTAATAAAATGAGAAATTATTAAAAATTTGTATGTATCAAACAATCCCACACCTACATTTTGAAAAATCTATCATTTTACTTAAATATATATACAATTATAAAAATCTACACTTCTATTAAACAAATCTACACTTTTATCAAATAAATCTACACTACTATCAAACAAATCTACACCTACATTTTGAAAAATCCATCATTTTACTTAAATATATACACTTTTACTCTAATGATGAATTATAAAAATCTACACGTCTATCAAACAAATCTACACTATACTTTGAAAAATCAATCATTTTACCTAAATATCTACACTTTCAGAAATTAATAAAATATAAATGCATGTCAAAGTAAATATTCCCACAATTTCTATCAATTTTTTAACCGAAATGGCACTAAGAAGTGATTTTGAAAAAATAATAATAAAAAGATCCCACGCTTTAAGAAAAAACATTTATTTAGAATTGAAAATTAGAAATTCTGCTAAGAAGACTTTTTTAAAACAAATATAAGAACATCAAATAAAATAAATTCAATTTTTTATTTTATTAATTGTATTGTGTAAATTTAAAATCTACACTTTTATCAAAAAAATCTACACCTACATTTTAAAAAATATATCAATTTACTTTAATACTTATATTTTCATTAGATGAGGAAAATCTAAACAGATATCAAAGTTTTTTTTTATTTTAGAAATAAAGAAGATATATTACACGATCTAGCTTTGGAGGAAAAAAAACTATCAATTATAATAAATATTCCCTAGCAATATATTTTTAGTGAAGTAATGAATTTAAAAATAAAATAATAAAAAATATCAAGTTTTAAGTAAAAAAATCATTTTAAAATAACAAACTAGAAATTCTGTGGAGAAGACTCCGTATTTATAAATATAAAAGCATAAAAAATAAAATCCACTATTTGTTATCAATTGTTTTCCTAAAATGACAATCTACACTTCTGTCAAACAAATCTACACTTACAATATGGAAAATCTATCAATTTACTTAAAAATCTACACTATCAGCTAAATAAGGATTAAATTTAAATACTACTCTTTTATCCAACAAATATACACCTACATTTTAAAAAATCTATTATTACTTAAATATCTACACTTTCACTTAAATATGGGGAATTATTAAAAATCTAAATAGATGTCAAAGTTTATTTGTAACTTTAGAAATAAAGAATAAATATTAAACGTGTCCCACAATCTAGTTTCTAAAGAAAAAAATAAATCGTCAATATATTTTAACCGAAACCATAGTGAAGGAGGAAGTTATTTTTTTTTTATATAAAAGAAAGAGGAAAGGGTAAAGGATGTGGCGTGGAAACTGTCGTTATATTCAATAAGATGGTAGTTATTAGTGGAAAAGTTGTCTATTATACCCTTCTATATTTATTTGTTTGTTTTTAAGTTTTTGAAAACTAATTATTAACTAAGTAAAAATATTTACGGTTGGATTAATATTTGAAAAACTAAATTCTAATCTAGAGCTGATCAAAATGTGTCCGGCCCGGCAGCCCGGTCCGACCCGGCCCGTAAAAAAGCCCGACGGGCCCGAGCCCGATTGGGCTTCCGGGCGGGCCTGGACATAAAATCAGGCCCGAATAAAAAACCGAGCTGGGCCGCGGCACATTTTTTGAGTCCGTGGACAAGCCCGGCCCGGCCCGATTTTATATTTATATTATTATTTTTTAAAAATATAATATACATATTTAATTTTTATATAATATATACAAAATTATATATAATATATAAATTTTAAATAAGTTATATATATATATAAATATATATATAAAATATTAATTTTAATTTATTTTTTATTAATTTATATAAAAATTAAAAAACCGGGCCGGGCGGGCCGGGCCACGGCAAAGCCTGGAAAAAACCGGGCCTAGTCCGGCCCGGCCTGAACATGTAAAAAACCGGGCTTGGTTTTTAAAAATAGACCCGACAGACCTAAAATTTTCTTTTGGCCCGGCCCGGGTTCGGGCCGCCCAAACTACCTACACCATGGTCCCTCCTTCGACGGCTTGTGAAACGGTTATCAGTCACGTGATTATCATCCATCTATCGTCTATTTATTTCGGAGTTTCGATTCAATCCATTTATAACCGAGTGTATCTGTTTAGCGGTTATCAATTTAAATTGAGATCCCTTCTCCCACCATTCTCTCTTTCATTATAAAACTCTTCCCGCTCGATCGCGTCCGACCTCAAACATTAACAATTACAATGATTATGGAAGAAGAAACCTGGCTCGTCATCATCCTCACACTCTGCCTCGCACTACTATTAAAAGCCTGTATTAATCTTTTCATCAAACGACCAAATGTCTCATCATCATCATCATCCCTCCCACCACAAGGTCCATTACTTTCCCCATTCCGACTCCCAATCCTCGGCGCACTCGTATGGCTCCAAAAATCCACAGAAGAGATAGAGTTAACACTCCGTTCCTTCCGCAGAAAATGGGGCGTCGACGGTATTACTCCCGCTATCACTATCCGGATGTTCACTAGCCGCCCTTTAATCTTCGTTTTCAGTCGAACACTCGCACATAAAGCTTTAATCGACAATGGCTCTGTCTTCGCTGACCGTCCAGCCTCGATACCGAGTAGCGGTATCATGTCAAGTAACCAACATAATATTAGCTCAGCTTCGTATGGTGACACCTGGCGTATACTCCGTCGAAATCTCACTTCACAGATTCTTCATCCATCGAAGCTTAAATCTTACTCCAACGCTCGTGGCTGGGTTCTTGATATTCTCATCAAACGACTAATGAAGGAATCAGTTACGTCAACGGGGGCTGCTGTGAAGGTGATTGATCACTTCAGATACGCGATGTTCTGTTTACTGGTGTTAATGTGTTTTGGTGATAAATTTGAAGAAGATGAAATCAAGAAAGTGGAATCTGTTCAACGCGGGTTACTGTTGTCTGTGAGACGATTCCAATTACTGAATTTGAGACCTTATTGGTTAAGTAAACTCGTGTTCCGAGATCGGTGGAAAGAGTTTTTTGAGATGAAACAGCGGCAACAGAGTGTGATTATACCTTTCATCACAAGAAGAAAAGAAGGAAGAGAAGTTGCGGATTCTGTTTTCTCGTATGTTGATTCCTTACTTCCATTGGAAGTGCCGGATGATGATAATGGAAGAAGCATTACTAATAAATCCATCAATAAGAGGAAATTGACAGAACCGGAATTAGTGAATGCTTGTTCGGAGTTTCTGAATGCAGGGACTGACACAACCACCACTGCACTTCAATGGATCATGGCGAATCTAGTCAAAAACCCAGAGATACAGTCCAAGTTGTATGATGAAATCAAGGGAGCTGATGTTGGTGAAGTGGTGGAAGAAGAGGATTTACCTAAATTAATGTATCTGAAAGCCGTTGTACTTGAAGGATTGAGAAGACATCCACCTGGACATTTCGTGCTGCCTCATGCCGTGACTCATGATGTGGAAGTCGATGGTTACCTCTTCCCAAAGAACTCGACAATTAACTTCATGGTAGCGGATATTGGATGGGATGCTCAAGTATGGGATGATCCGATGGAGTTCAAGCCTGAGAGATTTCTGAAATACTTGTTACCGTCGGAGGTGAATGATGACCAGTTTGATATTACTGGTATTCGGGACATTAAGATGATGCCATTTGGTGTGGGTCGTAGGATTTGTCCTGCTTTCAACATGGCGATTCTGCATCTGGAGTACTTTGTTGGGAATTTGATATGGAGATTTGAATGGAGAGGCTATGAAGTCGATTTGTCTGAGAAACATGAGTTTACTACTGTTATGAAGTATCCACTTCATGCTAAGATTGTGCCCAGGGATAGATAGCTAATCTAGCAGCAGCTGGGTTTGTCAAATATTCTCTACTTCTTCTGTATATTGAATTCAATAAGGGGGGGTGGTTTATGTAGGGTAAGAGTGGAAGTTAAAAATTAATTGAATGTATTGGGTTGTAAAGAGAAATAAATCATTACATCATTGGTTACCGATTAATGATTAATATAATCACTGGTTAACTAATATTTGAATTTTTAAGAAATCTATGTTTCTAATGAGTTGTACTTCATTATCTACACAGAGTTATACATATTTGAAAAGACCTAATTTTACAAATTACTCAAATCAGGTATTGTCACATATAATTACTAGCCTATATGATTTTTTTATCATTGTTACAAATGTATTTCTTAAATAAAATATAAACTTCAACTGTTAATCAACTAAAATTGGGCATCCCTAAATGAGGGGCTTTGTGCGGTCGAGCACTTTTAAGCTTCATCAAAGCCGACCCGACCTTACTCAATAAGGGTGTTTTCGTTTCACATGACCAACTTAATCGACAGAGGGAACGGAATGCAAGAGAATCTCCTTAATCAAAGAGTCTGATTGGTTTGACTTAGAAATGGAACAGAATTTTCCCTATTCCCTTGATGGTTGGGTTTGGAAAAGAGGAAAATCCCCCTTTTTTTAATTATATATGTTTCATTCAATATCAATATGAAACTCACACAACTTAAAACTCTTTTTTTCCAAATTTGATTATGATCACCCATATTTAAAATTTTTGTTCAAAACATGTACATACCACGTAGTTCATAAACAAAAAGGAACAAGATAGTCAACAACCAAAGGCATTAAGCAAAAAATGTTCTACAATACATAGCATAAACGACTTTTGACAGTCAGTACACATAAACGACTTTTGACAAAAAGTACTTTCATGACATGTTTGGTTGATGAAATTAATTCTGGGAATATGATATTTCTTTGTTTGGTTAAGATAATTTTTGAATGAGTTGTTCACTAGTTTAATTGATAGAATAATTTTGGCAATACATTTGTGTAAGTTCGAACAACGTGGGTCTAGGACTGAGACAATTGGAAGTATGACTAATACATAGACGAAAGCAAAGATAGTATAGAATGAAATCTTCTCTATTTCATTAGTAGTGTATTACAACCTCATGTATCCCACTGGATACAAGTAAACTCACGTTAAGAACACTTCCTTAACAAGAACAAACTCAACTCTCTCTATAAGTTTGGTTTTTCTGTCTAGATTCAATATGATTATTCACAGAAATTTCCTTACCTCTTCTATCTCTCAAATGCGCTCAGCGATTAAAGTAAGAGTTCTTTCTCTTTTCTCTCTATTGATTTTTCTCTCCAAAACGTAACCCTAATTAATTCCGCCTTCGAATTTTATAATTTATGAGGAGAAATTCTATCTCCCAAGTTTTCTCTATCTTTTATCAAACAAGGAGAAAACAATTCGCGGCCACTCTTCTTTTCCGGTAAATAAATAGGTCGTGTTCCAGTGATGAATTTGCAGAAGGTTATTTCTGAGTGGTTAAACTGGTGTAAAATTAAAAGAAAGGAAATTAAAAACTCAAATTATAAACGTCGGGCTGCAAACAAGTCCCGGTCGTAGTTAGTAAAACAAGTGTCGTATCCACAGGGAGATTGTTCAATTTATCCTAGTCTTGGTAGTTACTTAAAAACTGTAAAAAGGGGTTTAGCCGGAGGCAAGCTTGATTTGTTGTTGGATCAGTGCAAATATAATAAAAACAGTAAAAAGGTGAATTAAGTGATGTGGATGGAAAAATGTATCCTAGGATAGCGGGGGAAATTCCTAAATTACTTAAACATATTTATAACCCTGTCTCAAATATTTATTGCCTATTAGAGTTAATAATTGTCAGTTACGAACTCTTAATAAAAGCCTTAATATTTTCCTGCTCAGTCCGGAGTGTAAATACTAAGATTAATTCCTTTGTGGTACCTAGACTATCTCAAAATCATATGTTGATAGTTACCAAATAAATGCAGTCGTTTGTCGCGCAAAGCATTTAGCAAAATTAGTTGAAAGGAATTAAAACAAGTTAAATGAGAGAAACAGGTGATAAATATTAATTACGTAATATTAGAAATCAAACCCCCATCCTAGGATACAAAAGAAAATTACTCAGACATTAACGGAGATAAGAAGATCACACAGATAGATTTTGACATTAATTCAGAGGAAGAACTGGTCTGCTCTCGCTCTCACTGCTGCTCTTCTATTTCTTTTGTTACTGCGTGAGTGTGGAATGATATGGTGATACGGGAGGAAATATAAGTGGAAGGCGAATGGATGAGTGTGGTGAGCGAATTCTTCAGACTCCCGTCGTGCGTGGTGTGTTTTTATGCAGTTAATGTGGTGGGTTTATATAGAGGTTTGAATCCGTACGAATTTGATTGCAGATGAAGAAGAGCATTGATTGCTTCATTTATTGCTTCCTTCATTGATTGCAGGGGACAGAGCGTGTGCAGAGTAGATGGATAAGTTGCGGGCGAGTCGGGCGAGTTGCAGACGACGACGGCGCGAAGAAGATAGTCGCGACTGATAATTAGTCACGGTCCTGTTGGTGTCCGCCTGTTGGTACCGCCCAATAAGTGGCGGTTTCATGTCTCTCGTCCGCCTCCAAGACCGCCCAATAAGTGGCGGTTGCTTGGGTGGTGTCCGCCCGGGCGGTAGCCTGTGTGTTGTCCGCCTGTTAAGAGGCGGTAGCCTCTGTGATGTCCGCCTCGCGGTTGCCTATGCCTCGTCCGCCTCGCGGTTGCAATTGATGGGTGCGGACGTCTCAGCCCCTTCTCATCCGATATTATGTATATTATATATTTTATATATATAACAATCTTCAATCGGCTCTACATTCTTCGTTATAAGTCCGTTTTCTGAGCCGTTTGCGTCTACGCGTTCGTCTCTTTGTCTACTTCACTCCCGGCTTGGTTTTCCTCATGTTAAACCAATAATTTTGTGAGATAAACAATAAAACATAAACTAGAGGAAAACTAACCGAAGTGGAGAAATGAGCAAGAAAAGTGCTAATATTATACATGAAATACACCTATAAATCATGCTCAATTGGACACTTATCACACCCCCCAACTTATCTTTTTGCTTGTCCTCAAGCAAAATCACGTACCCAAGTAGTAGGGAATGCTCAATATTAACAAATATTATTATGAAGGGTAGGATAAAGAAGTCAATAGTACATGATCTTAAACTTTTTAGAGAAGTGTGATCCATCACCTACTGGTGGCATAAGTGTACTCAGGGCAAAAATAAAAATAAGAGTTTCGGGGTATGATCCGGAGTACTTCAATGCTTCTTGATTTAAGGTGACTTTGAGAACTTTTACCATGGCCAACTTCTCTCAAGAATGGGCATTGAGGAGAAAACAAAAGGAAAAATAGATTTATGCATTTGTTTCACTTTTGCATAAGAGATGAGAAGATAATATGTAGGCATCAAGCCTTCGTTTTTAAGAACACTCAACTCTCTTTGTTGGTTACCAATGGTGTCTCGCAAGTCCCTTATTTATTATTATTTGTTTTCTTTTTGACAGAGAAGCACCCCTTAGCAATCCCTAAGAAAGAAGACAGAAAGAACCCCTGAGCAATAAAAATCCAATTATTTCAGATCATTTGGTCACCCCGCATAAAAATGCTCCTCAAAAGTAATCAAAATTTTAAAATTTTGTACCATTTTGTACCATTTATCCCACAATTCATAACAATATTTATTCCTAAAGAGAACAACCCACATAAAAAAAGGGTTCACAATATTGAATTTGAACAAACGCAAGATAAGCAGAGAGATTAAGCATTTAAGCATAAAATGTCACCGAAAAGGGCACACTCCCCCACACTTAAATTGAACAATGTCCTCATTGTTCACCAGAAAAACAAGGGAAAGTTGCAGAAGGCCTTTTCGGTAAGTAGAAAAAATAGAGAGAACACGAAGCTCACGAATATTCATTTAAGCATATAAATTCTCCTCTGCATATTTTATTTAAATAAAAGCATAATTAAAGAAACTAGTACTCCCCTGATTTATTTTTGCTAGCGTGTTTGGACTTCCCCCACACTTGAGCTTCAGCCTCAAGTAGCGTAGCTTGGTTGCGGTGTAGACATGAAATTGCACCTGCATAAGACACTAGAAGCAACCATACTATAAACGGGGTTAAAAGTTAGCAAAAATAAAATTAAAGGGAATCTGAAAATTAAAACAGCATAAAAGCATATAAAAAATAAGTTCGTCCGGGTTGCCTCCCGGAAAGCTGCCCTTCTTTAACGTCTTTAGCTAGACGCTTTTTCGTTAGATCGATCATGGGGGGTGGTTATGAGGAGGAGATCCAAAGCATGACTCGATGGTTTTTTTGAGAGTCCACCTGGATGCATGTTTTCTTTTCTTATCCCGCTCTTCGTCAGGGATTGGTGGTGGTATCTCTGTAATAGACATGCCGTCTGGAAGGGTGATAAACAGAAGTGGGGATGATGGTGATTGAGTGTCCCTAATGAACTTGAGATCTTTGGATTTGCTATCTGGAGATCTTCCTGATGCAAACTCCAGCTTTTCGTTATAAGCTTGAGGGTGATTTTCCCCTGGGCTACCCAAATGTGCACATCGGCTGTGGCAAGGAATGGTCGTCCAAGGATGAGAGGTGTAGTGGAGTTCTCTTCGATGTCTAGAATGACAAAATCGCATGGGAAGTATAAGTGCTCCACTTTAATGATAACATCCTCCACCACTCCGCTTGGGTATGTTACCGAACCATCTGCCAGTTGCAGGGTCATCTTAGTCTTTTTCATCTCTCCAATTCCCAGCTTTTTGAAAGTGGAGAGGGGCATCAAATTAATGGAGGCACCCAGATCGCATAAGGAGTATGGAAATGAGGTGCTACCAATTGTGACTGGAATGGTGAAGCTGCCCGGATCATTGCATTTGGAAGGTAGTGGTTTTTGAGTAGCTGAGCAAGCTACATTGAGAGGTACCGTACCGACTTCGGCCAATTTAGTTTTGTTGGATATGAGGTGTTTGAGGAATTTGGCGTAGTTTGGCATTTTGGCAATGAGGTCTACAAACTGTATGTTGACGTTTAGTTGCTTCAGCATTGCTAGAAACTTACCATATTCATTATCCAATTTCTGCTTCTGGAGTCGGCGAGGAAATGGTATAGGCGGTTCTTGTGAAGGAGGTTCTGAAGCTGATGGAATAGTGAGGACGCTTGGAGATGTCTTTTCTGTTGGAACCTCAACTTTTCCTTCACTATCCTCTTTGGATTCTTCTGATTGTTGCGGGATGTGAATCTCGTCGGTTTTCTTACCGCTTCTCAAGGTTATCGCCTTAACCTCTTCTCCTTCTTCTTCAAATTCGAGCTTCTCATGTTCATAACCGGCTACCAAGTTCTCAAGGTAGGTATTCTCAGATTGAATGCGATTTTTATAGACTTTGGCGGTGCTTTCTAGTTCAGCTACATTCCTTTTGGAAGTTTCGATTGCTACAACCCACTCTTGGAGGGAAGGGTGTAGTTCTGGAACTTCAGCTGTTTTAGCCACCTCCGTCTTTTCTTCATCGTGCTCCTTCACATAGATGCACTTGGCTTGCTCTCTTGGATTTGGTTCATTTTGGCTGGGGAGAGCCCCTGGCGGTCTTCGAGCAAGATGTTCTGCAAGTTGATTGAATTTACCTTCGATTTTCTGGTTGAAGGCTTCTTGTGCAGAGAGCTGGTTCTGAGTTATGGACATGAATCCCTTCATCATCTCTTTGAGTTCTGCATTTGGATCAAAGAGGATGAAGATGGTTGTTGTTGTTGTTGTTTGTTGTTGAAACCTGGAGGGGCACCTTGTGCTCTATAACCCATATTAGAGTTTGGTTGGGGTCTTTCCCTGATAGGTGTTGGAATTGTTGTTCTGCCCTCCTTGGTTCTGATCATTATTTTTCCATGAGAAATTCGGGTGATTTCTCCATGGATAGTTGTTGTTGATGTTATTGTTGTAGGAATTACCGGGGCGGTTTCCTATGAATTGTACTTCCTCGTACTGGCCTTTGCCTTCGCATTGATGAGTTTCATGAGGACCGGCGCATATGACACATCCTTCTGTAGGTGGAGCTGGTGGTGAACTTGTAGGTGGGGAAGCTATTGTTTTTACAATTTCGTTTGTGATGTTGTTAGCTTTTCCACCATCTTTGCAAGGGACGAGATCTGAGCTGATAAATGATCTGTAGGCTCAACATGGAGTAGGCCTGCTGCTCGTGGCGTTCTTCCTTTGGATCTCGTCCACTGTCTGTATTGCTCGTCATGGTTTCGAGAAGGTCCATTCCTTCTTTAGGAGATTTCATCATGAAACTTCCTCCTGCAGAGGAATTGACGAGTAGTCGGTTCCCATCATCCAGACCGTTGAAGAATGACAGGCAGAGGGATTGATCGTCAAGACCATGGTGGGAACACTTCATTAGCATATCTTTGAATCTGTCCCATGCGTCGTACAACGTTTCTCCCGGCTCTGACAGAAAGTGTTGATTTCACCGATCAATTGCCTCGTTCTACTGGTTGGGTAGTATTTGGCAAGAAATTTTTGGGCCATTTGAAGCCATGTGGTGATTGATCGGGAGGGAAGGCTTCGGTACCACCGGTTTGCTGAATCCGATAATGAGTGAGGAAAAAGTTGTAGTCGGATTCTTTCTTTGACGTTGCCGGTCTGACCAAAGGAATTGCAGAAGTCTAGGAAGAGACTCAGATGATTTGGGGCTTCATCTGGGTTCGCTCCACTAAACTTGCCTAGATCCCGGACGGCGGTGATGTAGTGGGTTTTGAAAACCCATCGTCCGGCTTCTTCTGGTGTTAGTTCAGGGAGAACTATGGCTGATGCTCTTCCTTCTTGGTGTTCGGTTGGTGGTAATCAGATAGGGCACGGTGTTCTGGTTGATTGCATGGTCCATTTCATTTATAACTTCGTTATTGGCCATGGCTTGGTTTCTCAGGTTTCTTTGTGCTTGTAATAAAGTGCGCTCGGGTTCGGGGCTCGGACTGATTGGTGGAGAGCCTCGGGTTCGAGTGTTTGGCATGCACAGAAGATAACTTGTGGTTTGTCAGAAACTGCAAAATTAGTTAGTAAATAAAATAAGAAAGACAGAAATTTGGTTAGGCTGATAAACGTTAGGAGTTAGTGTACTGGAAATTATAAGTTAGTAGTTAGAGACAATGGAAAGAAATGACAGAAAATTGAAATGACAATGGAAAGAAATGTTAAGGACAATGGAAATGAAATGTTAAGGACAATGGAAAGAAAGGACAATGAACGAAATGACAGGAAATTTAAAGTTAGTAGTTAGAGACAATGGAAAGAAAGGACAATGGAACGAAATGACAATGGAACGAAATGACAATGGAACGAAATGACAATAATATTAAGATGTTAGGAGTTAGATGTCCAAAGTCCGAAGTCAAATGTCCAAGTCAGGTCAGAAGTCCGATGTCCAATTCAGATGTCCGAGTTAAAATTAATAGTATTAACAGATTATTTATTATAGCGAGTGAACTACCGGAAACTAGGGAAATTGATGGAATCAATCTCCCCGGCAACGGCGCCAATTTGCAGACGTTATTTCTGAGTGGTTAAACTGGTGTAAAATTAAAAGAAAGGAAATTAAAAACTCAAATTATAAACGTCGGGCTGCAAACAAATCCCGGTCGTAGTTAGTAAAACAAGTGTCGTATCCACAGGGAGATTGTTCAATTTATCCTAGTCTTGGTAGTTACTTAAAAACTGTAAAAAGGGGTTTAGCCGGAGGCAAGCTTGATTTGTTTGATCAGTGCAAATAATAAAAACAGTAAAAAGGTGAATTAAGTGATGTGATGGAAAAATGTATCCTAGGATAGCGGGGGAATTTCCTAAATTACTTAAATATTTATAACCATGTCTCAATTATTTATTGCCTATTAGAGTTAATAATTGTCAGTTACGAACTCTTAATAAAAGCCTTAATATTTTCCTGCTCAGTCCGGAGTGTAAATACTAAGATTAATTCCTTTGTGGTACCTAGACTATCTCAAAATCATATGTTGATAGTTACCAAATAAATGCAGTCGTTTGTCGCGCAAAGCATTTAGCAATATTAGTTGAAAGGAATTAAAACAAGTTAAATGAGAGAAACAGGTGATAAATATTAATTACGTAATATTAGAAATCAAACCCCCATCCTAGGATACAAAGAAAATTACTCAGACATTAACGGAGATAAGAAGATTACACAGATAGATTTTGACATTAATTCAGAGGAAGAACTGGTCTGCTCTCGCTCTCACTGCTGCTCTTCTATTTCTTTTGTTACTGCGTGAGTGTGGAATGATGTGGTGATACGGGAGGAAATATAAGTGGAAGCGAATGGATGAGTGTGGTGAGCGAATTCTTCAGACTCCCGTCGTGCGTGGTGTGTTTTTATGCAGTTAAGGTGGTGGGTTTATATAGAGGTTTGGATCCGTACGAATTTGATTGCAGATGAAGAAGAGCATTGATTGCTTCATTTATTGCTTCCTTCATTGATTGCAGGGGACAGAGCGTGTGCAGAGTAGATGGATAAGTTGCGGGCGAGTCGGGCGAGTTGCAGACGACGACGGCGCGAAGAAGATAGTCGCGACTGATAATTAGTCACGGTCCTGTTGGTGTCCGCCTGTTGGTACCGCCCAATAAGTGGCGGTTTCTGCTCTCGTCCGCCTCCAAGACCGCCCAATAAGTGGCGGTTGCTTGGGTGGTGTCCGCCCGGGCGGTAGCCTGTGTGTTGTCCGCCTGTTAAGAGGCGGTAGCCTCTGTGATGTCCGCCTCGCGGTTGCCTATGCCTCGTCCGCCTCGCGGTTGCAATTGAAGGGTGCGGACGTCTCAGCCCCTTCTCATCCGATATTATGTATATTATATATTTATATATATATAACAATCTTCAATCGGCTCTACATTCTTCGTTATAAGTCCGTTTTCTGAGCCGTTTGCGTCTACGCGTTCGTCTCTTTGTCTACTTCACTCCCGGCTTGGTTTTCCTCATGTTAAACCAATAATTTTGTGAGATAAACAATAAAACATAAACTAGAGGAAAACTAACCGAAGTGGAGAAATGAGCAAGAAAAGTGCTAATATTATACATGAAATACACCTATAAATCATGCTCATTTGGACACTTATCAGAATTCAAGGCTAACTTGTGGTGATCTTCATTATAGCTGAAGTACCCCTAAGGTTTATAAACTAAATTAAAGGTTAATCATGGGATTAGGAAGATTAAGGAACCTTAATGAATTAAGGAATCATGTAAACTCCAAACACATGGTATAAATTATTATACAAGTCCAAGAAGGTCATTAGACCTTACAATGATTAATGGACTAAAGAGGAGTATGATTAAGGAGAGATTAACTCCTAAAGTCAATGAATAATGTCACAAATTAATTCATGAACTAAAATCACAAACATTGTGAAAAGATTATAAAACACTATTCATATAGTCATAAAAATTTATAAGTGCAATAATCACTTATAGGTACACCTTAGGACAAGATGATAACATGTGTTACATATCTAACACATAAGCTAAGTTCAAAGTGCACAACTTTAGACTTATAATGGTATAATGAAGCAAAAAGACTAAAAAGCCTCTAATTTACAATGGAGGGCCGGAAATCTCAAGTGAAAAAGGGTGAGTTACAAGAGAGAAGCCATGATAGTTAAGTTCTATTACAAATATCTACACTTAACCACTATTCCTCACTTACTCATCTTTCCTTTATTTAGACAAAACTAGCAATTCTCCCATCCTCCCTTCTCATTCCAGCCGAGAGCAACCCTCTCCTTTCTCCTTCATTTTTCTTCATCCTCTCTTGAGTTCTTCAAGCTCCAAAGATGGTGAGTTGATTTCCACACTCCCTTTCACCTAATTCCTTCACCTTTCTTCATCCCTAGTATAAGGTGAGCAAGGAGCTGCACTTATCTTGAGCAAAAACACATAAATCTGTAGCTGTTGGAGGTAAAGAAAATCGTCAATTTGAAGAAGATGAAGCCTAGTTAGAGTCCTTCTTCTTTAAGGTACAAAAATGTGCTTTAAGAACTTCTTCTTCATTTGGTTAATTAAAACCAAGAACCACCCCCTAATTTGGCACTCTTTTCTCAGTATATTTGGAGTAGAGAATGAATTATAGACCGGGAGTTAGGCCTTGCATGGTTTAGGAGTGCAAGGGTGCAAGTTAAAGTGATTTAAGGAGTTAAATGAAAACTTTAAGAAAGTTATGGGGCTATCGCATAATTTCTGCAAAGTTTAGGGTCAAGGCAGATTATGAGGTCAAATATAGATAGGGTTAAAGTGTTGACCATGTTTGAGGTGGAAATGATGAGAAATTGTGAGTTAAATGGAGTTTAGGAGTAAATTGTAAAATTTGTAAAATTTGTAAAATTTAGGGGTGAAAGCATAAATTTGGAAAAGTTGGCGGATTGTTGAATAAGATGTGGTCAACTTAAGAGGATCAAGGTATTGACCAAAGTCTGGGATTAGAATGATGAAAATAGAAACTAAGAGAATCTTAGGAGTGATTAGTAAGTTTTGGAAAGCTTATGTGGCCAAAGTATAATTTATGAAAGTTGGGAGCAGAAATTTAATATTGAACAGCAGGGGGTCTGTTCTGAAAATTGGAGAAATTTGGGTTGAGAGCTGAAATTAAATTGAAGGATTATGAAAGGTAGAGTTTAAGGAGGAAATAGTAAAGTTGTACAATGCTTGGGGGCCTTTGTAAATATGGAAAGTTTAGGGTGAAAAGATGTGTTATACCCAAAATTTCAACCCCCTAGGAGTAGTCTCTAAGGCATACGTGTTACAAAGAGCAAAATGGTCAAAATGCACCAATGTAGGATTTTCCAAGGACATTCTCAGGATTTTCTATTTTCATATGCCTTGTTCATTATCTCCAAACACTTCCAAATATCATAGTCATTATGAAAGGTATTTCATGATTTTCTGATAATATTTTTTAATACCCCGGATCTAAAAATGGAGATTAAATTACTCTAATATGATTATCAAAGGCCTAATGGTGCCTAAAGAGTATTGGTAAGGGGAAATAAAACCAAAAGGAAAGAGAAAATGCGTAAAACGCGAAAAACGTTAAAATGCGCATTAAATGAATAAAGGAGATACATGATCTTGTTAGGGTCCGAGATGGATTCCTAAGGCTTAGTTAGGCCTAATTAGTATACGGGAGTGATTCCCGAAGAAAACGGATCCAAATAATGGATTAAAAATATTAACGGAGTTTAAAAGCACGTTTTTCAAGAAAACCTGAAAACGTGACTTTAAGTGGTCAAACAGACCCATAAAAATTATAGTTGATTAAATAACTATAAACAAATATTAATGGAAGCTTAATAACCATTAAAAATAAAGAAACGAGAAAAATCCGAAAAACAGGCCCGGTGGGTGAATAGTGCCGAACCGGGTAAAATAACGAGCGTTTTCTGTCAGAAACCGAAAAACGCTCCAGCATATATGTATATAGTGCGCCGATTTTTATTAACTTAATCAGCCTCCCTCTCTTGTTAGCTAGTTAGTAAAGAAAGGAAGAAAAGAAAAAGGAAGAAAAGAAAAGAAAAGTAGAAAAGTGCTTTTAACACTCTCTCTCTTCTATTCTAACTCCCACACGTTTTTCCTTCTCTGCTCACTAGAGTCCTCTTCTTCCTCCTTGCTAGCTCCGATGGCGATTTTCCCATGTTAAAATACCCCAAACCTTAACAAGTTAATTAATTGTGTAATTATAATTTTCTAAGGCTAATTAAGTCCTTAAGATCATTGGTGAAGAAAGGAAAACCAAAAAGAAAAAGAAAATGCGTAAAAGTCACAAAACATGAAAACGCGTATTTAATTATTTAATTATTCTAGGGGGTACATAACCTTCATTAGGGTTATAAATACATTTTTATACCTTAATTACACATTAAGAACATGTGGGAAAAATTCCGGAAGAAACGGATCCAAACAATGCGTTAAAACGCTAACGGCGTCTCAAAGGGCGTTTTTCGAGAAACCCGAAAACGTGGCTTTAAACAGTTAAATGAACCCGTATAATAATAGTTGATTTTGTAACTGTAATTAAACATTAATGGGAGTTTAATAACCGTTAAAAGTAAAGGAATGAGAAAATTCCGGAAAACGGTCCCGGTTAGTGAATAGTGCTAAACCGGGTAAATAAACGAGTGTTTTCTGTTAAAAGACGAAAAACGCTCCAGCGTGTTTACAGTAGTGGGCTGGTTTTATTAATGTAGACAGCCCACTCACAAAAGACTAGTTAACTAATTAATTAAGTCAAAAAGCAAAAAAAAAATGAGGGACCACTTATACCCCTCTCTCCCTCTCTCTCCTCTCATTTCTCTCCTTCCTTTTCTCTTTCCTCTCTCTCTTTCTTCCCAGCCGGCTCCCTCTCCTTCCTAAAGCCACCGATTTTTCCCCCCCTTTCTCCAATGGCTACTCCAACTTCAATGCCATGCCCAAGCTCCATTTGAGCTCCAAATCAAACATAAATCACATATTCTTCTTCCTCTCATCCTCTATCATCCTCTCTTTTCGAAATTTCAAAAGGATGAAGTTGACCTCCATGGGTTTTCCCCATTTGAAGAGAAAATGGCACCAATGTGAAGCTTGGAGGCTCCTCTTCCTTCTAAGGTAAAAATTCCCAAGAAAAAGTCATGTTTCCTTCAACTCTTGGTGAAATCGATTTTTCACCATTTTTGATACCTTGTTTTTCTCCTTGTTCTTGAGCTCCAAATTAACCCTTCAATGGTGGAGTAATTCCCTTCTCGATTCAAGGGTGAGAATCCCTCTAAAAAGCTTCAAAAAGGTAAACCCTAACTTGTGTTCTAAGCCCTTTGATTTAATTGAGTTTTCTAAGGGTTTAGATAATTAATGGAGTATGTTTTTGTGTTCTTGGATGTTGGGATGGAGTTTGGAAACTCCATGCCCTCTTAACCGATTTTGGAGAAGATGAGGAGCAAGAGGTGAATTAAGGAGACTTGTGAAATTAAGGTAAGGAATCCACCTTAAACCTTGTTTAAAATTGTTTAAGTGTTTGGGATGGGTAAACAAATTAATGAACCCAAAATTGTGGATTAAAATCTGTGTAGTAATGTGTTTAGTTGTTTTGGAGAGGTTTGTGAATTAATGTTGAGTTGAGGGCCTTAAGAGCCAAATGTTTTAAGTTATGATTGATATTGTAGTTATGGAGTTTATGGTGGTTATGTTGTTGTTGATGGAATTGAGGATTTATGAATTGGATGTGTAAGGTTTAGGGGGAGGTTATGGCAAAATTTTAATGGAAAATGAGTGTTTAAGGATGGCTTGATGGATGAGAGAACTTAGGAGTTTAATTGGGTTGTTTGATGTTGAGAAGAGAGGAGTGTTGGCCTTGAAAATGGTGGATGAATAATGAAGATAAGAGAGTGCAAAACCTATAGCATAATGGTGCTTGGTGACTTGGGATTTCAAGGAAAAGAATGGGTGTTTGTCACTTGTGAAACAAGGAGTGAGTATGGATTTTTGGAAGTGTAAATATAGATAGAATTTGCCTCTGTTAGCTGAAATTTTGGGCACGTCCGAACTTCCATCCGGACTTGGAAGTTCGGACATGCCCCGTCGCGTTAAAATTTTTCTGAGTTTTGAGTTGTGTCCGGACTTGTGTCCGACCTTTGAAGTCCGGACGCTTGAAGGAAATTTTTCCCAGATTTTCGTTTGACTTGTGTCCGACCTTAGATGTCCGGACACAAGTTCGGACACGTTGAATTAATTTTCCCCGGTTTTCGTTTCGACTTGTGTCCGACCTTAGACGTCCGGACACAAGTTCGGACGTGTCGAAAAAATTTTCCAGATTTCTGTTCGGCTTGTGTCCGACCTTAGATGTCCGGGCACAAGTTCGGACGCTTTGAAAATTTTCCCAGAATTTGCTTCGACTTGTGTCCGACCTTGGATGTCCGGACACAAGTTCGGACATAGTGTAATTTTGACCAAAAACCTTGTTTAAGGTTAGGAAATGATAACCAATGATGGGGATTGATAAGTGATGATGTTATAAGGTTGTAAAGGATATGTTAAGTGAGTTATAATGGCAATTGAGTGGTGAAGAATTGTAATAAAAATGTGAAAGTTAAACAAGTTAAAAATGTGGAGTTATAAAACTACTTAACGGGGTTAACCATGGGCGCATTAGTTGTTAAATAGTTATATTACCCTGATGTTAATGGAGATAGTTATAATGTTACCAGTTGTTCAAAGATTTTCAAGGAACATGTGATGGCACATTAGAATGCACCTTCGGTGACAGGTATGGTTTTCTTGCAACCTGTGTCCTACCGGATTACACCGGCTTGTATGCCAATGTGTTTTTCTGTGTGTTTGCCACCTTGCAAGATAAAGCATGAAATGAGTTTATAGTAATTCATTATTGTGGCGTAATTAATTCCGATACCGTTTAACCTTAATTATGTGTTGAATAATAGTTAACCGACCTTAGGTTCACATAAGAGATCGGTATTCGGAATAAACGTCCCAACCCACGGGAACGTTCTAACTACGGCTATCCGTGTGTTGGTGTATGTTGTGATTAAGTGTGATGTATGTGACTTGCTTAGTATGTTGTTGTTATTGGATACTGTTATCCGTGCTGTTGAAATGGGATGCGATTTCCCTTATGTGATTAACAGAGTTAGTAAAACTATGTGATGTATGTATGTGATAAGTTCCATAAGGAACCTTTAACTAATAAGGATATGTTATGTATGGTGAGGAATCCGGTCATTCCGGTCGCGCGCGTGTTGTTTGGGAGTTGATGTATATATGCGAATTAACTCCCATCCTGTTATGTTAAGGGTTGCTTTCCTTCATTGGATTTCGACCTCCCATTAGCTTAGCCAAAGCTTACCTACCCAACTTCCAATCGGGTAGGAGGAAATCACGTGTAATGTTGGTAGGGTGTTGATGCCTAAGTTTGCTTCGACTCCCTCTTTATTATGTTACGGTTGTTTTTCTTCCTTGAACTACAACCACCCACAAGCTTAACCAAGGCTTACCTACCCCATCATTATTGGAGCTAGGGGGAAATTGTGTGAGGTGTGATCGGTCCTATATGAGGCCGCCACACCTAAGTAAAGAAAATGTATGTATGTTGTGCTCGGGCTTATCTCACCCCGGCACTCCCCAAGTAAAGTTTATGTTCTCTAAGAAGAATGGAATTAAGGTTGTGTGGGTTATTAAGTGAAATGTGTTGTTATGTTGTGTGTGCTAACCTTGTGTTTGTGTTCTGTTAACGGATGTGTGCTTTTAAGCATGATGTATGTGTGTAATGTGTGCATGTTTTAAATAAAATCAACCGCATGCTAAGACGACAATTAGTTGTGCGTGGCCTGGTAGCATGCGGGCTGCGGGATTACCATACCAGCAAAGGTGCTGAGCCCCTTAGGGGCCACCCTTTTCTTCTTTTCCTGTTTCAGGTACAAGGAACTGAAAGCCGTTCGAGAGTAGGACGGGGTAGTTGATTGTATGTGGGTAGTCATGAAAATTGTGGATGTGCTGTAGGTCTAGTAAGACCGAAATTGTATCGGCGTTAGTTGGTAATTACTCGGTACAGTTGTAATGTAAGTGTATAATGAATGTTGAACATGGAACGAGATTAATGTGTAGTTGCTCGGGAGTTTAGTCCATCAGACCGGTACGATGTATGTATGTTAGCCTTGTTAGCCACGAGGGTGGCTAACGGTGTGTAACACCAAAGAGTTAAGTGATGTTGTGAGTTGAGATTTCCGCTGCGATACGTTATTAAGTGTGTTGTTAGTAGTTGGGGTGTTACAAAAAGTGGTATCAGAGTGAAGTATCACTCTTCACTCTGATGACTGAATTACCGAGCTTAGGAAGTACCGAGTTAAGAGTTTAGTACTTTGGGTTAAGGGTTGAGTGATAGCTTGAGAAGTACGCTAGTAGGAAATGCCAGTGTGTACTGGATACCTACAATATCCATCCCGCCCTCCACAAACCCTATTTTATAACTCGGGAAGAACGCCAGAGAGATGAAAGTCCTCTCTTACTCGGGAATACTCGATCTGGCTGTTATTAAGTGTCCTTATAAGTACGGAGAACCTGTCACACGGTAGATCCCGAAAAGTGTGAATCCCGAAGACGGTCTCCATTTTAACAATGTCTGCCGCATGAGGTAGCGAAAAGTAAAGAATCTTATGCATGGAGGAATAGAATTTCCGGCAACCTGGGTCGACATGCGAAGCAGTCGAGGACAACCAGCTTGCAAGCACTAACCGTGCAACAGTGGAGGAGTGGAGTAATGAAACCCGAGACGAGTGTCTACGGGATCATGAATGTTAACTAATATAGCAACGGTACACCAACCGATTAAGGAACTACAACGTAGTACGAGGAGGATACAATACTAAGAAAAGGGGTCTCCCAGAATGGGAAACGCCCTAGTTAATGGTTATCATGTAAAGACAGTGAGAAGTACCCAGAAGATTATTGTTAAGGCTGTAAGATCAAGCAAGGGCCAGCAAGGCCACTGATATTAGTGCGGATGAAAACAATACCGCAACCAATGTGTTTTGAACCGATAACCAGCTAGCATGGCGCACTTGCCATGGCAAGTGCTGCTATGACAAGGCTGTACGGAAATTTTAAAGAACTACCGATACTTAGTAAAGTACCATGAAGTTAAGTGGGATTATCATAACCGTGGAAGGACTTAATAGCCTGACCTTAGTACTTGGAAATACACCAGTCAGCAGGAAGCTAGACTCGGTTAAGGCAAGGAAACGTTGTAAAACCAGGAGAATTTTTCTTTCAACTTAAATCCATTTCCAAACCTTTTTCAAAACCAGATTTTCTTTCAAACCCATTTTATTTTAATTCACCTTTTTCTTTAAACCAAACCAGAGGACCTACACGGGCCTCAGTGCCACATGGTAGGTAAGTTTTATCCAGTTACTTTTAAAATAACCGGATGGAAACCGGTAAACCCAAGGGTAAAAACCCGAGGAATGGATTGAGTTCATAATAATACAACAGTGGATACATTCCCCTTGATTAAGTTCGGGAAGCATGGAATGCATATTATCACATGATAATATAAGAGGAGTTGACAACAGAATACTTCACCTAGGCGTGTGACGGACACTACGAGTGTACCAACAGTAATGTGGGACGGCCGCACTCCGATAGGAGCTTGTGGGCCTGACAAACCTTCTTATGGGGTAGTCGGGCAAGTAGCAATGTATCAGTAGGGTACCCCACATATGTATACGAGTGGAGTCTGCAACACGGGAAGTAGTCGACTCCATACTACGGTCCGAAGTAAAAGTCAGACAAGAGTAATAAACTACCATCGAATGGTTGAAGTAAAGGAACCCAGTTAAGTTAAGAGGACTAAAGGGATTAGTGAGTTATTGCGAGGAAATGTTAAAGAATCTAGAAGTGTGAAGTGCACTGACTAGTAAGTAAAGACATCGCATACGTCTCAAGGATCTGGATGGATGAACACAATAGCTGGAGTAAGTACCCAGACTATATATGGTGAGGCAGATGCCTACTATGGATATGTTGATGTGCAATGATCGGGATGAGACTCCCGAGATGACCACTAGAGATATCAATCTCACTAAGGAGAATATTCAACCCAGCAAAGAACGCGGGGCGAAGTAGAAATTAAACATACCAATGAGTGCAAGCCAGATGAAAAGGCATAACCTAATAACACCCAGGAGTTATCCTTAAAAGGGTGTTTGGGTCAACAATGGTTGAACAAGATACGTGACAGAAACGCAAAGGCTGAAATTAACACCAAGTTTAAACACAAGTCGTCAGAGGGAAGTCTGACATCCTTGAAGGGGCATCCCATGAAAGGAACCGTGATACTACAACCTTGTCATGGAGCCCAATACCAATCTAAACCATGTAATGTGTGTGGACAACCTACAACGGGCAGAGCTCGAGGCAATAAGGCCTAAAAGCCACAAATCGAATGTGTTAAGAAAATGTTATTGATCACAGAAGTTTACGTTATATAAGTAAGTAAGCGGATAACGAACCACTGCTTAAAATGTGGGGACACCTCTTGATATTGTGAGACCGCAACAGCGGTAGTTATGTGAACTAAATTCAGAGAATGTGTTAAGAGTTGACCATGTTGCTACTACGAAAAGAAGTATTCGTACCAGTTGTGCAGACGGAAAGGGTGTTAAGCCTAATAGCAACCACCATAGGTGTGGGATGCTAGATGTGTAATGAACAATGCTCAAGGAGCATAGAGGCTCGAAGAGTAGAGTATTCAGCAGTCAGCCGAATTGGCAAAACATAGTGTAATAGCGGAAGCTAATATAATAGCGGATGCAGTGTAAGTTAATGTTATACAAGGAGTAAGAGCACGGTGCGCAGTAAGCGACCGTTGCATAAGTATTGTTAAATAATAATGTGGCAAGTAAGACTAGTTATGAGTGAAACTCAATGGGCATACAAGGTAAGTGATAGCAAACAGACTGGGCAATGAGCCAATAGTCGGTACTATGTGATGAGAAACCCAGTATGAATTCCTATTGCGATCGCATAAGAGATTTACCGCCAAGAGTTTACGCCTCTGCACTCTGTATGACTGAGTGTTTTGGTATTGCACTTGCGCGGTAATGATCGAGTGTGATAGCTAGGAAGTTTGGGGTAATGTCAATTGTGATGGAGGAACAAGAATTATGGTGTGATAAAACCGATGCATAAGAGAAGCACGGTTGTACCAATCAAAGGATACTTGATGGGCGTAAGTGAATACAGTAACACGATTATTAAACATCGGTATGGAATATGCCTCAAGTACTGGAAATAACCGAGAGAGTACTACACACTAGGTAGTCACTCAAACTCAACCGACAGTAAGTCGGAAGAAATCAAGTAAGTCATTGTGGAATACAGTAAATTATTATGGAAGTGGATAGAAAGTGTGTAACTCACCGAACTCGCTCACGGTAAGAAATACCACGCGTCGGTTGAGAACCCGTTATTACCAAGATGAAGGTGATAATCGGAGATGTACAATACGGTAAGAATAATGTATGGCGCAAACTAAGCTCTAAATTATCAAGAGTCGCGCAGCAGAAACTAGTGAGCCAGCGATTCAAGTGTCGGATGTGCATGGTGAATATAAATTAATGGCTAATTATTAACGCCTAGAAGTTTCACAGGCCAGAATCAAAACTGGTTATGAAGTAAATAAGCTCTAAGGAGAATCCTTGGTTAGGGATTAAACCCCCAATATGGCTAAGATCCTCAAACTAGAACATATTGTATAATAAACCGCGTGAAGATAAACACTCCACGACGGTAGAACGTTTAAACCAGTGATTAAGTGATTGATTACGTGGGCGTAATCCCTTTTAAGGGGGGTAGAGCGCAAAACCACTTAATGTCTGTTACCGTACAAGTGTACGTGAACTATGATGTGCATAGCACAAAAGGAATTGTTTTGATGATTGGTGCGTGTGTTACATAAACATACGCATTCATTCATGGTTAATTGTGGTAATTGCGCACAGAAGATGCGAATACCATTGTAATAAGTGTGTTATTTGTTAATAAATGTGTGTGAAAGTACAAGTATAAGGGAGTAAAGAAACTCCCGGGGAAATAAAACCCCGACTATGTATGTTCATATAATACTAAATGTAAAACCGCGTATTGTATTTTGATAAAGTATATATTTACAGTATGGTGATTTATGAAGAGGTATGATACCAACATAGAACCTAGTGAGAACTAAATTCCCTAGGTAACTCGGATTAAGTTGAATTTGGGTGATGATTGATAGACGAAGTTCTATTCCTTGGAGATGTAATGATTATGACTAGATGGATTTAAAGATAGAAAATGTACATGTTTGAATTAGTTGTTGTTTGAAAATGAAGTGGGAGGTGAAACTTGATTATCATGAGATCAAGGGAAGCTGAACACAAATTGGGGTGGAAAGATAGTTCAACACTGATGCTGATCACATTAGTGTTGGATGATTCTTGAAACTCCCTATAAGTGATCACAAATAACCACATCAAGAATAAGATGCAGTTAGCAACAATTGGACTTGGAGTTGTATTGAGTTCTCAAAGAATTTTAAATTGGGTTTTAAATTTTCAATTGGTATTTTCAAGACTTCAACTAATATCTCTAAGATTCTTAAGTGGTATTTTCAAAGGAAGGACTACTTTTTCTTGACCTTGTAAAAAGGATCTTCAATTGGTATTTTCCAATAAAGGATTTCGTTCTACTTAACCTCATATAGAGTATTTTTGTATTACTTGCTCACGAGCTGAGGACGTATGAGCCTTTGTCTTCGGACCGGTGACATGAGAAGTATATTTTAAAGATGTATGCAATTGTTTTGATCTCCCAAAGGAACGGGGACCAGAAGGTGTCCATCGCGACCGGGTTCTGCGGGATCACAGTGTATATGTACTCAACATGGGTCTCGAACCCATGAAGAGATGGAAAAGGAATTTCTGGTTGATATACATGCTATGACATGTTGTGTGGTATGTGTAATAATTATTATTTTGACCTTGAGTCCTAATGTGGTTAAGTTCCGAAAGTGTTGTGTTATCAAGACCTATGTTTCTAAAGGATGTTATGTTATCAAGACCTACGAGTCTAAATGTTGTTATGTTACCCAGACCTAAGAGTCTAAGGGTTGTTATGTAAGTACAATGTTGATAAGGTACCCGGACCATTGAGTTCGAGGTTATCATGTAAGTATGTTACGTTATGTATGGATGTGTATATGTACCCGGACCATTAAGTCCGAGGTCATGATGTAAAATATGTTGTTATGGAAGTTTATGTTGCAAGTAATCCCCGTATTCTAACCAATGATGTGTGGGAAGTGTGAACTTCGGGGACGAAGTTCTTTTAAGGGGGGTAGATTGAAATACCCCAAACCTTAACATGTTAATTAATTGTGTAATTATAATTTTCTAAGGCTAATTAAGTCCTTAAGATCATTGGTGAAGAAAGGAAAACCAAAAAGAAAAAGAAAATGCGTAAAAGTCACAAAACGTGAAAACGCGTATTAAATTATTTAATTATTCTAGGGGGTACATAACCTTCATTAGGGTTATAAATACATTTTTATACCTTAATTACACATTAAGAACATGTGGGAAAAATTCCGGAAGAAACGGATCCAAACAATGCGTTAAAACGCTAACGGCGTCTCAAAGCGCGTTTTTCGAGAAACCCGAAAACGTGGCTTTAAACAGTTAAATGAACCCGTATAAATAATAGTTGATTTTGTAACTGTAATTAAACATTAATGGGAGTTTAATAACCGTTAAAAGTAAAGGAATGAGAAAATTTCGGAAAACGGTCCCGGTTAGTGAATAGTGCTAAATCGGGTAAATAAACGAGCGTTTTCTGTTAAAAGACGAAAAACGCTCCAGCGTGTTTACAGTAGTGGGCCGGTTTTATTAATGTAGACAGCCCACTCACAAAAGACTAGTTAACTAATTAATTAAGTCAAAAAGCAAAAAAAATGAGGGACCACTTATACCCCTCTCTCCCTCTCTCTCCTCTCATTTCTCTCCTTCCTTTTCTCTTTCCTCTCTCTCTTTCTTCCCAGCCGGTTCCCTCTCCTTCCTAAAGCCACCGATTTTCCCCCCTTTCTCCAATGGCTACTCCAACTTCAATGCCATGCCCAAGCTCCATTTGAGCTCCAAATCAAAAATAAATCACATATTCTTCTTCCTCTCATCTTCCTCTATCATCCTCTCTTTTCAAAATTTCAAAAGGATGAAGTTGACCTCCATGGGTTTTCCCCATTTGAAGAGAAAATGGCACCAATGTGAAGCTTGGAGTCTCCTCTTCCTTCTAAGGTAAAAATTCCCAAGAAAAAGTCATGTTTCCTTCAACTCTTGGTGAAATCAATTTTTCACCATTTTTGATACCTTGTTTTTCTCCTTGTTCTTGAGCTCCAAATTAACCCTTCAATGGTGGAGTAATTCCCTTCTCGATTCAAGGGTGAGAATCCCTCTTAAAAGCTTCAAAAAGGTAAACCCTAACTTGTTTTCTAAGCCCTTTGATTTAATTGAGTTTTCTAAGGGTTTAGATAATTAATGGAGTATGTTTTTGTGTTCTTGGATGTTGGGATGGAGTTTGGAAACTCCATGCCCTCTTAACCGATATTGGAGAAGATGAGGAGCAAGAGGTGAATTAAGGAGACTTGTGAAATTAAGGTAAGGAATCCACCTTAAACCTTGTTTAAAATTGTTTAAGTGTTTGGGATGGGTAAACAAATTAATGAACCCAAAATTGTGGATTAAAATCTGTGTAGTAATGTGTTTAGTTGTTTTGGAGAGGTTTGTGAATTAATGTTGAGTTGAGGGCCTTAAGAGCCAAATGTTTTAAGTTATGATTGATATTGTAGTTATGGAGTTTATGGTGGTTATGTTGTTGTTGATGGAATTGAGGATTTATGAATTGGATGTGTAAGGTTTAGGGGGAGGTTATGGCAAAATTTTAATGGAAAATGAGTGTTTAAGGATGGCTTGATGGATGAGAGAACTTAGGAGTTTAATTGGGTTGTTTGATGTTGAGAAGAGAGGAGTGCTGGCCTTGAAAATGGTGGATGAATAATGAAGATAAGAGAGTGCAAAACCTATAGCATAATGGTGCTTGGTGACTTGGGATTTCAAGGAAAATAATGGGTGTTTGTCACTTGTGAAACAAGGAGTGAGTATGGATTTTTGGAAGTGTAAAAATAGATAGAATTTGCCTCTGTTAGCTGAAATTTTGGGCACGTCCGAACTTCCGTCCGGACTTGGAAGTTCGGACATGCCCCGTCGCGTTAAAATTTTTCTGAGTTTTGAGTTGTGTCCGGACTTCTGTCCAACCTTTGAAGTCCGGACGCTTGAAGGAAATTTTTCCCAGATTTTCGTTCGACTTGTGTCCGACCTTAGATGTCCGGACACAAGTTCGGACGCGTTGAATGAATTTTCCCCGGTTTTTGTTTCGACTTGTGTCCGACCTTAGACGTCCGGACACAAGTTCGGACGTGTCGAAAAATTTTTCCAGATTTCTGTTCGACTTGTGTCCGACCTTAGATGTCCGGACACAAGTTCGGACGCTTTAAAAATTTTCCCAGAATTTGCTTCGACTTGTGTCCGACCTTGGATGTCCGGACACAAGTTCGGACACAGTGTAATTTTGACCAAAAACCTTGTTTAAGGTTAGGAAATGATAACCAATGATGGGGATTGATAAGTGATGATGTTATAAGGTTGTTAAGGATATGTTAAGTGAGTTCTAATGGCAATTGAGTGGTGAAGAATTGTAATAAAAATGTGAAAGTTAAACAAGTTAAAAATGTGGAGTTATAAAACTACTTAACGGGGTTAACCATGGGCGCATTATTCGTTAAATAGTTATATTACCCCGATGTTAATGGAGATAGTTATAATGTTACCAGTTGTTCAAAGATTTTCAAGGAACATGTGATGGCACATTAGAATGCACCTTCGGTGACAGGTATGGTTTTCTTGCAACCTGTGTCCTACCGGATTACACCGGCTTGTATGCCAATGTGTTTTTCTGTGTGTTTGCCACCTTGCAAGATAAAGCATGAAATGAGTTTATAGTAATTCATTATTGTGGCGTAATTAATTCTGATACCGTTTAACCTTAATTATGTGTTGAATAATAGTTAACCGACCTTAGGTTCACATAAGAGATCGGTATTCGGAATAAACGTCCCAACCCACGGGAACGTTCTAACTATGGCTATCCGTGTGTTAGTGTATGTTGTGATTAAGTGTGATGTATGTGACTTGCTTAGTATGTTGTTGTTATTGGATACTGTTATCCGTGCTGTTGAAATGGGATGCGATTTCCCTTATGTGATTAACAGAGTTAGTAAAACTATGTGATGTATGTATGTGATAAGTTCCATAAGGAACCTTTAACTAATAAGGATATGTTATGTATGGTGAGGAATCCGGTCGTTCTGGTCGCGCGCATGTTGTTTGTGAGTGGATGTATATATGTGAATTAACTCCCATCCTGTTATGTTAAGGGTTGCTTTCCTTCATTGGATTTCGACCTCCCATTAGCTTAGCCAAAGCTTACCTACCCAACTTCCAATCGGGTAGGGGGAAATCATGTGTAATGTTGGTAGGGTGTTGATGCCTAAGTTCGCTTCAACTCCCTCTTTATTATGTTACGGTTGTTTTTCTTCCTTGAACTACAACCACCCACAAGCTTAACTAAGGCTTACCTACCCCATCATTATTGGAGCTAGGGGGAAATTGCGTGAGGTGTGATCGGTTCTATATGAGGCCGCCACACCTAAGTAAAGAAAATGTATGTATGTTGTGCTCGGGCTTATCTCACCCCGGCACTCCCCAAGTAAAGTTTATGTTCTCTAAGAAGAATGGAATTAAGGTTGTGTGGGTTATTAAGTGAAATGTGTTGTTATGTTGTGTGTGCTAACCTTGTGTTTGTGTTCTGTTAACAGATGTGTGCTTTTAAGCATGATGTATGTGTGTAATGTGTGCAGGTTTTAAATAAAATCAATCGCATACTAAGACGACAATTAGTTGTGCGTGGCCCGGTAGCATGCGGGCTGCGGGATTACCATACCAGCAAAGGTGCTGAGCCCCTTGGGGGCCACCCTTTTCTTCTTTTCCTGTTTCAGGTACAAGGAACTGAAAGCCGTTCGAGAGTAGGACGGGGTAGTTGATTGTATGTGGGTAGTCATGAAAATTGTGGATGTGCTGTAGGTGTAGTAAGACCGAAATTGTATCGGCGTTAGTTGGTAATTACTCGGTACAGTTTTAATGTAAGTGTATAATGAATGCTGAACATGGAACGGGATTATTGTGTAGTTGCTCGGGAGTTTAGTCCATCAGACCGGTACGATGTATGTATGTTAGCCTTGTTAGCCACGAGGGTGGCTAACGGCGTGTAACACCAAAGAGTTAAGTGATGTTGTGAGTTGAGATTTCCGCTGCGATACGTTATTAAGTGTGTTGTTAGTAGTTGGGGTGTTACACATGTCCACACAGCACCTCTCTTCTTTCTTCTAGTTGGACACTCAAATCAACTCCAAACTCAACAAAATTACTACCGTTGGATTCCCCTCTTCTCAAGGAACAAGTTCCACCCTTCAAAAGCTGAAAAACTCCACCTTCATCACCATGGCTAAATGCCATTTTGAAGCGTGAAGGAGAGTAGTTGGTCCTCCATCTCCTCCTTATTACTCCAAGGTAAAAATAAGCTTAAGAGCTAACCCTCTTAGCCTCTCTTATATTTCTTTGGAAATTTTCCAACGTGAGCTTCTCCTTCTTCCATGCCCAGCCAATTGTTGATCTTCACTAAGGGCTGGAATTGCTAGCTTTGTTGCCCAAGAACTCCATCTACAAGTGCAAGGTAAAGCCTTCTTAAAAACCTTAAGAACCCTCCTTAAAATTCTAGGGTTTCGATATTAAGGATAGTATTTGAATTAGTGTGTGGTTCTTGGATTGGCTAGCTTGAGTTGTTAGCTAATTGAGAAACAAGAATCAAGAGGGAAAGAGAAAGAAGAGAAAAGAAGGGAAGGAAGGAAGAGAAACCGAAACTAGCAAGGTAATTGAGCCTACCTTGAGTTGAATTGTTGTCTTGGGGAAATAGATTTTAAATGTGAATTGAATGTAAATGTGAGTGTAGTCATGAAACTACAAGGTTGAACAAGTAATGAGATTGTTTAATGTGGTTTAAATGTGGGAAATAAACCTTGAGAGCAAACTGTTACATATGTATGTGCAAGGTGGGAAAAACAATGTGTTGCAGGAATGTTTAATGCTTATATAACAGGGATGAAAAACAGATTTTTGTGAGATGATTAGTGTGTGTAGTATTGCAGACGTTATAATCTGAGTGGTTAAACTGGTGTAAAATTAAAAGAAAAGAAATTAAAAACTCAAAATAAACGTCGGGCTGCAAACAAATCCCGGTCGCAGTAGTATAGTGAAAATGTAAGCAACCGGATGTCGAACCGTGGGACTAATGTACATATAATAGTACCTAAGCGTGTCACAAGAGGGGGGATTAATTGACTTGTAAAATAAATAAAAAGAAAGAATAAAATAAACTAAGTTGATAGATAAATAAAATGGAACTCTGGGTCAGGTTAATATAATCTGCATAATTAAGCTATCTCTACTGGTTTAATAATTTGGCAAGGTTCCTGTAATTATCTTAAGGACTAAGTCATAGCCTCATAAGAACTCGTTCACCTGTAATGCAAGGTTCTAATCAAGGTTCAAGCAAAAGCCTGCGAACGGCAGAGGAGTATTGAGGAATTACATTTGCAACTGAATACTAACTTATTAAATCATAACAAGTTTCCTCCAGTTTTACGTCTTAATTAACCTATCTATTTATCACCGGTCTGATCAAAATAGACTTAGGAAAGCAATTTAATAAACTCATGACATTTATTAAAAAGGTGCGAGATAACCTTTAAAACGTAACAAACTATATATAATTAAAACCAGTAAAAATAATGCATAATTAATACAAACACATAATAACCATTCCCAGAGTATACGTAAACTAGCCTAACATATTAAATAGATAGACAGAGACAAGAGTAATAGAAATCATCCGTAATCACTCCGGCTCACTCTGCTATTTTGTATACGTAGGGCTAGAGGTGGATTTGGTGGACTGTAAAATAAATAAAATGGAGAAGACGGGAGAAGAGAAATGAGATGGCGTGAGGTTTGTGGTGAAGTTGGGTCGTGGATGTGGCTTGATTCCTTTTTTTGGTGAAGTTGCGTGCGTTTATATAGGGAAAGGAAGAAGTAGTAGAGGAGTTAACAGATGCGTGCAAGTTGAGGAAATGATTGAGCTCGTTGATTGCTCATTTATTGCGCAGGGGACAAAGCTGACGCGTGAGGGAATTAAGGTAGGCGGAGTAGATAGATATGGCAGTGGACGAGTTGCAGAAGTCGGCGAAGACACGGGCGAAGACACGCGAAGAAGATAAGCTCGCGCGACTAGTCGCTGTCCGCCTCCATGTCCGCCAGATAACAGGCGGTAGCCTAGTGTGCTGTCCGCCAGTTTATAGGCGGTTGTGCCTTGGTGGTGTCCGCCCAATATGGGGCGGTTGCCCACACTCTTGTCCACCAGTTAATGGGCGGTTGCCCACACTCTTGTCCGCCAGTTAATGGGCAGTTGCCCATGCTCTTGTCCGCCAGTTAATGGGCGGTCATCAATGTTGTTGGTCCGGGTCCTTGTATGGGACCTAAGTCCCGGACCCTTACTTACAGAATCTCTCGGCCATTTTTCAAGGGGTGGTCCGGGTCCTTGTATGGGACCTAAGTCCCGGACCACCCACGGCTATCTACTCTCGGCCTGTTTTAAAATGCTGGTCCGGGACTTAGTCCTGGACTTAAGTCCCGGACCCTTCAACCGGCTCCAGATTCTTCGTTATAAGTCTGTTTTACTCGCCGTCTGCGCCGATGCGTTCGTCTATTCGTCTACTTTACTCCCAGCTTGGTTTTCCTCATGTTAAACCAATAAATTTGTGAGATAAACAATAAAACATAAACTAGAGGAAAACTAACCGAAGTGGAGAAATGAGCAAGAAAAGTGCTAATATTATATATGAAATACACCTATAAATCATGCTCATTTGGACACTTATCAAGTATGCCTAGGAATGCAGACAAACTCTGTCAAAATTTGCCTAGGAATGTATGGGCTTGAGGGTATTGATGCGTGGAGTTGAATGGAAGGAAAGAAAGGATTGGAAAAACTACTACAGAAACAAAGAAGCTAGAGGTGCTGTTGTGCATCAGTGTAACAGAGAGGGTGGAAATGGAGTAGTTGTGCATGAATTAAGTGATAAGTTTTGTCCATGGTTTAAGGAGGTTAAGAGCTTGATTAAGGTGTTAAAATATGTTGGACTACATGTAGAATGATTAGGAAGAGGTTGGGTATAAGTTTGGAGTTGAAACAAAAGCAAAAACATACTTATTTTTGAAACCTGCAAGTGGTCCGGGTCTGTAAACTAGGACAGAAACCCGGACCAGTGTCAAAACATGACAGAAACTTGTAAAACTGAAGTGGTCCGGGTTTGTAACCCAGGACATAAACCCGGACCACCCCAAAATTCCACCCGAGAGGTTTACACAGGTATGGTCCGGGTTTGTAAACCCACCCTTAAACCCAGACCACACATAAAAGTCACCCGAGAGCACATTCCAGTATTGGTCCGGGTTTGTATCCCCGGACACAAACCCGGACCACCCCAAAAATTGTACAGAAGGTGTTTTCTTGCATTCTAATGATGGGGAAGTGAATGGAAATGGTTTTAGATGATGTTTAGGCCTTGTTTGGTGACTAATAAAGGTCCTAAGAAGTGTAAATAAGTTTGAGAAGTGAGTGAGAAAGTTGTGAGTTAAGAACACATGAACTGAACTAGGAATAACGGGATAACGGGGTTAAGTACGGGAGTATTAGTTTTACTTACCGTAACGCTTTAAATTTAATATAAGCATTTGAATGTTATCAGAGGATCGTGTGTGAACCGAGCATGGTGAGATGACACGGTAAAAGTAAAAACCCCGGTGAAAGGTATGATTTTCTCATACTCCGCGTGCTAACCGAGTTACGTTGATTTGTGTGTTTGTGTGCCGGCTTAATCAAGACTAAAGCATGAAAATAAACCATTGTTTGATTATGTACGTCTTGTTGTATGTTGAATGAGCTAACATACTTGTATGCCGGTGTGGTCTAACATAGAGTAAAGACCGACTCATAGTGAGTAACGTTTGGCTAGAGACCCATAGATCGGGTCGATGCTTATGATAACGAAAACGTGCAAACACACAAACTGTCCGTTAAAGTATAACGAAAACGCAAACATATGAACTCCCTAGATTGTGAGGAGATGTGCGGGTTGAGTAATTACCCGATAACGGTTAGTAAACCATAATGAAACAAACCACGAAACAAATGAGAGTGGAAAGATAAGTGAACCTCCCTCAAGAGGATTAACGACGGTTCGAAGATGTGAACTAGTAAAGAAGGTAAAAGAGACCTAAGGGATTAGTAGCTCCCTTGAGACATGGTCGACCTCCTATATGAGGATTTTACCCGGTATAAGGAAATAACCGAATGTATGAGTAAATGAAACGTATGGGTAACTCTTAAAACCTAAGATTAACCGAACTTGTGTATTGTTCCCAAAGTCATTAGAAACATCGAGAGTGATGCTTCTAGACTAAAACACATAATATTATTATAACTCCGAGAGAGGAGTGTATGGGGAATGAGAGTAGTCCGAGAGTAGTCGGACCTAAGTAAAAAGAGATAGGAACTAAGAGAGAGTTCCGTGAGCTAGTTGAACCTTCCCACCATGCTAGACCCAGAGTAGGGTCGAAACCGGGGAAGTAAGACTATGCTTGTGAGCCATGAGTTTTGGCCTAAGTATGTATTAAGAGTAACAAGCGTGATGTAGGAGACCTGTAGTGTCTCGAGAATCTACAAGAGCTTGAGTATAATTAACCCAAGAGTGTGGGTGAGATAATGAGTATAAATAACCCAAGAGTGTGGGTGAGGTAATGTGTATAAATAACCCAAGAGTGTGGGTGAGGTAATGTGTATAAGTAACCCGAGAGAATGGGTGAGTATAAAATGAGTAGCCCAAGAGAATGGGTGTGTACATGAATAAGTAACCCGAGAGAGCGGGTGAGATATCGAACGAGTAAACAAGGCATAGTGAGGTATAACCCTCAAGGCCTAAGAGTAAACTGATACAACTAACGACCTTGTTATGTTAGTTAGGAATTGTGTTCCGTGATTGGATGTAGATTCCTTGAGTAATACACATATATATTGTATTGCTATGATGCATGTTGTTTGACTAATGAACTCCATGTATATCCGATAAAAGTAGTCAGCGTACCCCGGTTAGCGCTCGGGGTATGCGAATTTCATATGCAGCTTTAAGCTGAGCCCCTAGGGGCAACGTTTTTATTCGCAGGTACACCGAAGACGAAACCGTACGAGAGTAGGACGGGGTCGGTGATAGCATGGGTAGTTAGATTGTAATTGCTTATGTATTTGATTGAGGTGTAAGTCCGAATATGTTATCGGCATCCGTATATTGTAGACTCGGTATAGTAAAGAAATGAAATTAGTATTGTGTTAGTATTGTGTAATCGGTTGTTCCAGTCCATCAGACCGTTACTGCATGTGAGAAAGGCCTGGTTAGCCATATGGGTGGCTAACGGCGTTGTATCACCCTCTGTTGTAATAGAGTTCCGCTGCGAGATTAATGGTAATTGTGACAGTTTAAGAGGTAATGACGAGTTTAGCAGTTGGGGTGTTACAAAAATGGTATCAGAGCGATACTTCGCTCTGAAGACTGGAAATACCGAGCCTAGGAAGTACCGAGTTAGGAATTAGAGACTTAGGGCTATGGGTTGAGTGGTAGCGTGAGAGATGCGCTAGTTAGGAACTTCCAGTATGAACTGGATACCTACAATACCAGACCCGCCCTCCACAAACCCCCGTATTAAAAGCTCGAGGAAGAACGCCAGAGAGACGGGGAAACCCGATCTGGCAGTTATTAAACATTTCAATATGAAGCAGAACCAGTCATGCGGTCGATCCCAAGAACCGGGAACCCCGGCGATGGATCCCGCTGGAGCGACAATAACCGCACTCGATGGCGAGACGTCAAACATCCTATTCCAGGGAGACCAGAATCTGTGGCAGCTTGGGGCGACATGCTTTGCAGTCGCGAGAGCCTAACTGACCGAGCGGCAGCAAGAAGAAAGCACCAGTCGTGCGACAAGACGGACTCATAAGAAATAACGAGAACCGGGACACATGTCTACGGACCGCCATAGTAAACTAATACCACCAATGGTATACGTATTGACTAAGAATCTAGTCAAAGGTAGATGCACCCACCCTGCCACACTCAAAGAGGTTGCAATACTTAACTGATATAGCTTAGACAGCTACGAGCGTAACTACGGGATATACCCGAATAGAACTACAGAAGTAGAGCCTAAATAACTTAAACCTCGGTAACCACAATGAAGACGTGGGAACGAGCAATGAGGTAGAACAAAGTACTAAGTAATTAAGGAACTCCGAGAGTGGAGAAGCACCTAAATGAATGACAGTCATGTCGAGATGAATGAGAAGCAGCTCTAAGGAGTAGTTATCCAACTAAAGGATCAAGGGAGAGCCGACAAGGCTACCATATATAATGTGAACAATACCGTGACCGGTATGAGTTAACCTAAAAACCGCCTGCACCGCGCACTTGCCACGGCAAGTGCAGTATTAACGGGACTTTTAAGAAGTGCTTTGACAAGCGACTAGTACTTAGCAAGTACCAAGACGGCAAGAGAAGCCAATATAGCACCATAAACCCTAAGAATTCTGAAACGAAACCTTGGAAAGGCCTAACGGCCTGACCACTGTATAAAGAACATACCAGTCTGCAAGAAGTCAGACTTGGTAAGAAGCAACCGGCATTGAAATGCCGTGGAGATTTTATTTTCAACTCAATTTTTTTTTCTTTCAAACATAGAATTTTCCAAACCAGAGAATCACGGTAAGTTATCATAGGACGATATAAGAGGAGTTGGTAACAGAATACTTCACTTAGGCGTGTGACCGACACTACGGTGTACTAAACGAGACATGGAACGACCGCACTCCGAAGGAGCTTGCGGGCCCGACAGACCAATTATGAGTTAGTCGGGTAAGTGGTAACGTATCAATAAGATACTCCATGTATGTATACAAGTAGAGTACGGAACACGGGAAGTAGCCCACTCCATACTACGGACGAAGGAGCCAATTCAAACCAAGACAGTTGGACACCTCGAACGATCGAAGAACTTAAAGAAGCTTACCAAGCTAAGAAGTCTAGAACCCAGTAAGGTGACAAACCTAAGGATATAACGTTAATAAGTGAGAGAAGCACAGAGTAATGAGCATAGACATTGGATATGTCTTAGAAAACGAGAAGGAAATACCTAATAACTGGAATGTATACCAGCGTAAGTAATATGGCGAAGGCCTAAAATTGAGCATATTAATGTTCGATAACGGGATAGAGTTCCCATAGTATACTTCACTGAAGAGAATGACGACCTGACCAAGAAGGTAAAGGAAAGGTACCAAGGATCTACCCAATAAGGGGAGATACTACAACCCTAAACGGGATAGTCAAGTATAAAATCGCAAGGCGGAGTAAGGAACTGAATATACCCATGAATTCAGGCCAGATGAGATGGCAAAACTCAGTAACACCCAGGAGCAATCCGAGAAGGGTGCCAGAGTCAACAGTAGTTGAACGAAACATCGTGTTGAGAACACAAGTGTTAAAGCAAACACTCGGGAAGAACCCGAAGGGATCCCTCGTAACACGGGATACCCTAAATTGCCAGAGGGCATGAATTAATATCAAAGTACAAAAGGGCCTTCCAGGTACGGAAGTGTGGTGAGACAACCATAACAAGAGCCCAGTAATATCTTCCAAACCATTTAATGGCATACGGAGAAGGAGAAACCTGTTTGAGCAGCCCGCATAGAGCATGGTGAGGTAATGTGGCTTGTAAGCCGGTAAAACCAACTACAATTTGTAGATCCAAACGTTGTAAAACTTATGCATTAAGGCATAAAAAGGAATTGTGGAGAACAAATCACTACCTTAGAGTGGGGGATACCACTTGTTATTTTGGGGCCTAGGGAGCGGCAATTGCGTGAATCCTCTAGAGAAAGGCTACCATCTAAGTATGTAATGTGAAACCGCTAAAGCGGTGTAGTGAAACTTGAGCATGTGTTAATTGCCAAAGAGTAAGTCAACAGAGATAGGGCATAGAAAGGCGTTGATAGCAGTGGAAAGAAACCGAGAGAGTAATCGGATTAGTAGTAAACACTATATGTGTGCAGTATGAATTGCAGAGTAAACGATGCGCAGTAAGCGTAAAGAGTTAAAGAAATATATTTTATTGAGCCAAGTGAATGGCAAGCCATAGTATAAATGGCGGGAGTACATGAGCGGAAGCTAAAGTAGTAGCGGATGCCATATAAGCTAATGTTGTAATGAGTAGAGCATGATACACAGTAACAGATAATGATACGGAGCTGATGAGAAAATGTGGTAAAGGAGACATAATCATTCCTATCTCATGAAAGATTTACTGTCAAGGGTTTACGCTTCTGCACTCTGTATGACTGAGTGTTTTGGTATTGCACTTGTGCGGTAATGATCGAGTGGGAGAGCCAGGAATTGAGAAATGTCAATGAAGCCTGTTGAGCGAGAATCTAAAGAAATAACCGTGCGGCCTTTGGCCAAAGATGCACGAAGAACGTGGGCTGTAACCCACAGGTCCCAGGACCGATGAATGGTTAATGCAGAGTAGTATGAAGGAGGAATTGTTGTACAGAAATAAATAAACAAACATGATTCAGAAGTCATTATCAAATGAGGAAGCACTACATGCTAAGTAGTAGCTTGACCTCAACCGACAACAAGTCGGGAAAAGTAAGTGAATAACCACGAAGGTATACAGAGTATACGAAATAGATTTCCAAGAGCTGGAGAGAAAACCTATAACTCATCGAATTCGCATACAGTAAGAGATACCTAACGACGATTGGGAAACCTTTAATCCCAAGTCAAAAAGGGATAAAAGGGAGTGGATAATACATTGAGAATACCAAAAAGGGCGAGTTAAGCTCTAGTTATCAGGTCACGCAGCAGAAGCTTGTGGACCATAATTCAAAGTTAAGTATACATGGCAAACATGAGTAGATGGCTCAACATAAACGCCTCGAAGCCTTAGAGGCTAGAATTGAACCCGGTTACGAGTCAATTAACCGCATTGAAGTTAAAACACTTCATGATACTTGAATTAATGAACCAATGTTTAGTAATAACATATGGTTAGTTACGCGGGCGTAACCCCTTTTAAGGGGGGTAGGGCGAGGAACCGCTTAGAGTATGTTTTACGTATAGGTGCGTAAACTACTATGTGCATAGCACAAAAAGAATTATTTTGATGATTGGACCTCATGTTACATAAACATGTGAACCCATTCATCATGTAAGTATGAGTATTGTGCATGAGAGATGCGAGTATTGTGTATATAATAATATGAAAAGAGTAGAGAAACTCCTAGGGAAAGAGAATCCCTATAGTGTATGTCTATTGAGATTAGACATGAGATATAATAAGTATGAATCGGTATAAAAACCAATGTGTAACCTTGTAGGGAGTGAGTTCCCTAGGTGAGTTTGTTTGAGAAAGATTGATGGAGTGAATTCCATCCTTTGGGGTTGTTATGTTGTGTGTTGTAAATTGAGTAACAAGTTAAGGAAATGAGCCATGAGTTACTTAGGTAAAGTAAGCAAAGTAAGTTGGAAATGACAGATGACCTAAGTTCTAGGAATTAGAGATAAGTTAAAATGGATTGTTTTTATGAATATGACTAGAAAGAGTAAAAGATTGAAAACGAAAATGTTTGACTATCTGATTGTTTGAAACTGACGTGTGAGGTGGAACTTGATCTGCTAGCGATCAAGGGAAACCAAACACAAATTGGGGTGGAAGGATAGTTCAACACTGATGCTGATCACATCAGGGTTGGATGATTCTTAAAGCTCCCTATAAGTGGTCACAAGTAATCACGCTAAGAAAAGATACAGCTACCATAAATTTGATTTGGAGTTGTGTGATGTTTTAAAAACAGTTTCCAAACAGAATTTGTAAAGGAATTTCTTCAAGTATGAGGATGGAAACGAAATCTGGTTTTGAAACCGCTATCACCCGCCAATGGCTGAGCCTTAAGTCTTGATGACCGGTAGAACGGTGGGCGTGTATTAGTTTTGAAACCATTGCACCGTACGTGCGGCTGTCCTAAGTGACCGGTTGGGATGGTGACAGTGTGTGATTTTTTCCAAAGGCAGCGGGACGGGGAGAGTACCCTGAGACGATCCTGTGTTGAGTGAGTCAACCAGAGTGCCTGAGGATATGTATATGTGTAACGTTTTGATCAGAACCGAAGGGACCGTGGGCCAGAGAGAGTAAGTGCCCATTTGTCATGAAACGGCCGTGGACCAGAGAGCGTAAGTGTCCAACGTGACCGGTACCTGAGGGATCAGTAGTATATTACTCAATATGGATTCGAGGACTGTAGTGCCTTCTTGTCTTCGGACCGATTCCATGGAGAGAGTACAAAGAGTATTTTTGATTGCTATACATGCTGTGATTTGTGTGTGGTATGTGTAGTGTGAAATGAGAATGACTTGTGAAGTCTGTAAGGTTGTACGTGTATTATAACCTTGGCATAGTACGCCCATGAGAGTAACGAGATTAGATTCACCAACTTTGAGGACAAAGTTCCTAAGGGGGGTAGATTTTAATACCCCGGATCTAAAAATGGAGATTAAATTACTCTAATATGATTATCAAAGGCCTAATGGTGCCTAAAGAGTATTGGTAAGGGGAAATAAAACCAAAAGGAAAGAGAAAATGCGTAAAACGTGAAAAACGTTAAAATGCGCATTAAATGAATAAAGGAGATACATGATCTCGTTAGGGTCCGAGATGGATTCCTAAGGCTTAGTTAGGCCTAATTAGTATACGGGAGTGGTTCCCAAAGAAAACGGATTCAAATAATGGATTAAAAATACTAACGGAGTTTAAAAGCATGTTTTTCAAGAAAACCCGAAAACGTGACTTTAAGTTGTCAAACAGACCCATAAAAATTATAGTTGATTAAATAACTATAAAAAAATATTAATGGAAGCTTAATAACCATTAAAAATAAAGAAACGAGAAAAATCCGAAAAACGGGCCCGGTGGGTGAATAGTGCCGAACCAGGTAAAATAACGAGCGTTTTCTGTCAGAAACCGAAAAACGCTCCAGCATATATGTATATAGTGGGCCGATTTTTATTAACTTAATCAGCCTCCCTCTCTTGTTAGCTAGTTAGTAAAGAAAGGAAGAAAAGAAAAGGAAGAAAAGAAAGAAAAGTAGAAAAGTGCTTTTAACACTCTCTCTCTTCTATTCTAACTCCCACACGTTTTTCCTTCTCTGCTCACTAGAGTCCTCTTCTTCCTCCTTGCTAGCTCTGATGGCGATTTTCCCATGTCCACACAGCACCTCTCTTCTTTCTTCTAGTTGGACACTCAAATCAACTCCAAACTCAACAAAATTACTACGTTGGATTCCCCTCTTCTCAAGGAACAAGTTCCACCCTTCAAAAGCTGAAAAACTCCACCTTCATCACCATGGATAAATGCCATTTTGAAGCGTGAAGGAGAGTAGTTGGTCCTCCATCTCCTCCTTATTACTCCAAGGTAAAAATAAGCTTAAGAGCTCACCCTCTTAGCCTCTCTTATATTTCTTTGGAAATTTTCCAACGTGAGCTTCTCCTTCTTCCATGCCCAGCCAATTGTTGATCTTTACTAAGGGCTGGAATTGCTAGCTTTGTTGCCCAAGAACTCCATCTACAAGTGCAAGGTAAAGCCTTCTTAAAAACCTTAAGAACCCTCCTTAAAATTATAGGGTTTCGATATTAAGGATAGTATTTGAATTAGTGTGTGGTTCTTGGATTGGCTAGCTTGAGTTGTTAGCTGATTGAGAAACAAGAATCAAGAGGGAAAGAGAAAGAAGAGAAAAGAAGGGAAGGAAGGAAGAGAAACCGAAACTAGCAAGGTAATTGAGCCTACCTTGAGTTGAATTGTTGTCTTGGGGAAATAGATTTTAAATGTGAATTGAATGTAAATGTGAGTGTAGTCATGAAACTACAAGGTTGAACAAGTAATGAGATTGTTTAATGTGGTTTAAATGTGGCAAATAAACCTTGAGAGCAAACTGTTACATATGTATGTACAAGGTGGGAAAAACAATGTGTAGCAGGAATGTTTAATGCTTATATAACAGGGATGAAAAACAGATTTTTGTGAGCTGATTAGTGTGTGTAGTATGCCTAGGAATGCAGACAAACTCTGTCAAAATTTGCCTAGGAATGTATGGGCTTGAGGGTATTGATGTGTGGAGTTGGAATGAAAGGAAAGAAAGGATTGGAAAAACTACTACAAAAACAAAGAAGCTAGAGGTGCTGTTGTGCATCAGTGTAACAGAGAGGGTGGAAATGGTGTAGTTGTGCATGAATTAAGTGATAAGTTTTGTCCATGGTTTAAGGAGGTTAAGAGCTTGATTAAGGTGGTAAAATATGTTGGACTACATGTGGAATGATTAGGAAGAGGTTGGGTATAAGTTTGGAGTTGAAACAAAAGCAAAAACATACTTATTTTTGAAACCTGCAAGTGGTCCGGGTCTGTAAACTAGGACAGAAACCCGGACCAGTGTCAAAACACGACAGAAACTTGTAAAACTGAAGTGGTCCGGGTTTGTAACCCAGGACATAAACCCGACCACCCCAAAATTCCACCCGAGAGGTTTACACAGGTATGGTCCGGGTTTGTAAACCCCCCTAAACCCGGACCACACATAAAAGTCACCCGAGAGCACATTCCAGTATTGGTCCGGGTTTGTATCCCCGGACACAAACCCGGACCACCCCAAAAATTGTACAGAAGGTGTTTTCTTGCATTCTAATGATGGGGAAGTGAATGGAAATGGTTTTAGATGATGTTTAGGCCTTGTTTGGTGACTAATAAAGGTCCTAAGAAGTGTAAATAAGTTTGAGAAGTGAGTGAGAAAGTTGTGAGTTAAGAACACATGAACTGAACTAGGAATAACGGGTTAATGGGGTTAAGTACGGGAGTATTAGTTTTACTTACCGTAACGCTTTAAATTTAATATAAGCATTTGAATGTTATCAGAGGATCGTGTGTGAACCGAGCATGGTGAGATGACACGGTAAAAGTAAAAACCCCGGTGAAAGGTATGATTTTCTCATACTCCGCGTGCTAACCGAGTTACGTTGATTTGTGTGTTTGTGTGCCGGCTTAATCAAGACTAAAGCATGAAAATAAACCATTGTTTGATTATGTATGTCTTGTTGTATGTTAAATGAGCTAACATACTTGTATGCCAGTGTGGTCTAACATAGAGTAAAGACCGACTCATAGTGAGTAATGTTTGGCTAGAGACCCATAGATCGGGTCGATGCTTATGATAACGAAAACGTGCAAACACACAAACTTTCCGTTAAAGTATAACGAAAACGCAAACATATGAACTCCCTAGATTGTGAGGAGATGTGCGGGTTGAGTAATTACCCGATAACGGTTAGTAAACCATAATGAAACAAACCACGAAACAAATGAGAGTGGAAAGATAAGTGAACCTCCTTCAAGAGGATTAACGACGGTTCGAAGATGTGAACTAGTAAAGAAGGTAAAAGAGACCTTAGGGATTAGTAGCTCCCTTGAGACATGGTCGACCTCCTATATGAGGATTTTACCCGGTATAAGGAAATAACCGAATGTATGAGTAAATGAAACGTATGGGTAACTCTTAAAACCTAAGATTAACCGAACTTGTGTATTGTTCCCAAAGTCATTAGAAACATCGAGAGTGATGCTTCTAGACTAAAACACATAATATTATTATAACTCCGAGAGAGGAGTGTATGGGGAATGAGAGTAGTCCGAGAGTAGTCCTAAGTAAAAAGAGATAGGAACTAAGAGAGAGTTCCGTGAGCTAGTTGAACCTTCCCACCATGCTAGACCCAGAGTAGGGTCGAAACCGGGAAGTAAGACTATGCTTGTGAGCCATGAGTTTTGGCCTAAGTATGTATTAGAGTAACAAGCGTGACGTAGGAGACCTGTAGTTCTCAAGAATCTACAAGAGCTTGAGTATAATTAACCCAAGAGTGTGGGTGAGATAATGAGTATAAATACCCGAGGTGGGTGAGGTTGTGTGTATAAATACCCAAGAGTGTGGGTGAGGTAATGTGTAAGTAACCCGAGAGAATGGGTGAGTATAAAATAAGTAGCCCAAGAGAATGGGTGTGTACTGAATAAGTAACCCGAGAGAGCGGGGGATATCGAACGAGAACAAGGCATAGTGAGGTATAACCCTCAAGGCCTAAGAGTAAACTGATACAACTAACGACCTTGTTATGTTAGTTAGGAATTGTGTTTCGTGATTGGATATAGATTCCTTGAGTAATACACATATATATTGTATTGCTATGATGCATGTTGTTTGATGAAACTCCATGTATATCCGACAAAAGTAGTCGGCGTACCCCGGTTAGCGCTCGGGGTATGCGAATTTCATATGCAGCTTTAAGCTGAGCCCCTAGGGGCAACGTTTTTTCGCAGGTACACAACCGAAGACGAAACCGTACGAGAGTAGGACGGAGTCAGTGATAGCATGGGTAGTTAGATTGTAATTGCTTATGTATTTGATTGAGGTGTAAGTCCGAATATGTTATCGGCATCCGTATATTGTAGACTCGGTATAGTAAAGAAATGAAATTAGTATTGTGTTAGTATTGTGTAATCGGTTGTTCCAGTCCATCACACCGTTACTGCATGTGAGAAAGGCCTGGTTAGCCATATGGGTGGCTAACGGCGTTGTATCACCCTGTGTTGGAATAGAGTTCCGCTGCGAGATTAATGATAATTGTGACAGTTTAAGAGGTAATGACGAGTTTAGCAGTTGGGGTGTTACATATTTATTCTGGAAATTAAGCTTTTAATAAGCTAGTTTCTTTAATAATTAACACATGAAATAGCCTCAAAATAGAAATAAAAGGGTTTTCAAAATTAAAATAAAATTGTCACATGGTTAGCATGACTACATACAGTCATAAACCTGAAATTATTTTATTTGGAACCTTAGCCCTAAATTTAAAAGAGAAATTCAATCATTTTTGCAATTTTCTCTCTCCTCTAGAAAATACCGAAAGCAAAAACGAAATGTCATGAAATTTTAACACAAGATAGAGGATGATTTTTAGATACTAATGCCGTTGGAATTTCGTTATTTTGACTTTCCAATAATAAGTTATGAATTATGGGAGATTCCAGATTGTGAGATTTTTATCTAATCGGTTATTTATCGAAATAATCTGATTCAAACTCTCAAAATTCCTAAAAATTGTATTTTATCTTTGGTTAAATTTCAGAATTTTTATGATCCTGTAACATGTTTTAAAAAATCAGATTCTCTTAGAGCACAAAATCAGGATTTTAAATAAAAATTTTGTTCTATAAACATGGCCTTGCTCTTTCTATAAAAGGACCTTCCAAAAACGACCTAGGACAGAGGAGAACACTTCCAAAGTCAGAAAACAAAGCCACAAACCTTCTCCCCATGTTTTTACACTTCCAAGCCTCAAATCAATACCGAAACACTGCAGAAATCACCCCGAAGTCACCAAAAACTCATCCTTTCTTCTCCCATTGAACTTCCAAGCACCAAAAACACACAAAAATACAACAAAAACAGAAGAAACACGTCCTTAATAGCATAAAGAAGAAGGAGTCTGAAATACCCCGAACTTAAATATAGGGATTAAAATTAATTTAATACGTATTTAAGAGCCCAATAATGCTTGAGTAATATTGGTAAGGAAAAATAAATCCAAAAGAAATAAATAAATGCTTAAGAAGCGGAAAACGCTAAATAAGCATTAAATAACCATAGGAGGTATGAGACCTCGGTTAGCGTATTATATGGATTCTAAAGGTTTAATAAGACCTAAATAATACGTGGGAACAACCCCTGAAGAAAACGGGTCCAAATAATGTATTAAAACGCTAATAGAGCTTTAGCGCACGTTTTTTGAGAAAACCCGAAAACGTGACTTTAAGTGGTCAAACGGACCCGTAAAAATTATAAATCATTAAATAATAATTATTAAGCATTTATGGGAGCTTAATAGTTAATAAAAATAATTAAACGAGAAAATTCTGGAAAACGGATTCCGGCTAGCAAAAACTGTAACAACCGGGAAGTTGTGGGGTGAGAATGTAATAAATCAAAACTAATGTGTCCACTTTAGCAAATAAAAATCAAAAATCTGTATGGGTGCATATGGGGGGGCCGGCTCACTTACTCCCTCCTCTCTTTATTTTCCCTCTTATGTGCTAAAGGACAAGGAAATAATTAAAAAAACAAAAACAAACTCTCTCTCCTCACAACCCACTCCCTCATTCACGATTTCTCTCTCTCTCTCATTTTCTTTCTTCTTCCTAAGCCCTCTAATGGTGATAAGAGCAAACCACACCAGCCCTCTCCTTCTCTCCCATTTTTGGAGGCTCAAAACTCCTCCAAATCACATAAAAACTGTACCGTTGGAATCCCCTTGCAAAGGAGATCATCTTCCTCCTTTCAAAAATTGAAAACACCCACTTTCATCTCCATGGGTATTCTCCATTTGAAGGTTTGAGTCCACCATTAGAAGCCCCTCCATCACCTTGGTGTTTTGAGGTAAAAAGAAGTTTAAAAATCCATCTTTTCCTAGCTCCTTTTGGCAAAACGAAAATTCAAACTCTAGCCTTGTTTTATGCCTTGTTCCCCAGCCAATTTTGGCTTCATTTTGGAGTTGGAATCTTGACATTTTTGCTGTCCAAAGCTTCATCTAGCCATTGGGAGGTAATGCTTCATTTTAAACATTAAATAAGTATGTAAACCCTAGACTAGTTTAAGGGTGAAATGCTAAGTTAGTATTGTGTATTGGTATGGGCTGTAGCATTGGAGTGTGGACTCCATTTGAAACCGAGAACAAGAAGGAAAGGAAGGAAAATAAAGAAGAAAGGAAGAGAAGGGGAAGAAAGGAAGAAAAAAAAAACTAGAAAACACAAGGTAATTGCTCTTACCTTGAGTTGGTTTATGTATTGTAGTGTAACATATTTTGTGTAGTAAAAATGAGTAATGTATATGGTAATGAATAATTGGTATGTTGTAGTATAATGAGGAATAGAATGTAACAGTTTTGAAGCCTTTGAAAGATGTTTAAAAGCTTGGGTAGAACATTGGGAAGTAAATGTGTATGTGCAGGAAATTTATTGTGTTGTAATGGAGTTGAAATGTGAGCATTGATGCCTGAATAAACAGGTTGTATGAATGGGCATTTGTGAGCCGAAACAATGTGTGGGTAATGTTAAAAATATAGGGGAACCTCTGCCCAAATTTGTATGGAAATTAGAGGACTTAGATGTATAAGGAGAGGGAATTACCTAGACAAAAACTGGGTGTGTTTTGGTAGTAGTTATGAGTGATTAATCATGTTGAAAACAGATTTGGAAAGAGAGTTAAGTAATGGGAAAAAACCAAGGGGTGTATTGGAGTTAGTAGAGATGATTTGTAACTATAGAATGGTAGTAGTAGCATGTGAATAAAAGAGTGTAAAAGCTGTAGCATGAAGTGTTAAAACACATTGGAGAAACTAGGAGGAATTAAGTGTATTTGGAGGACTTAAGGTGAGTAGTTTGATACCTTGAAACAGATTTGGAGAAGAGCTAGGTAATGGGATGGAAGTAGGATGGTGAGATGATGCAATTAGAATGCTAGGAGTGGCATTGGTAGAGGAAGTATTGGAGGGTAGATGTTGGTTTAAAAATCTGTAGCAAAATAGAAACAAAAACTGTTGCATGTGTTGAAGAAGAAGTGAGAAAAATTGTGTAAGTTGATTTAGAAGTGAAAATGAATTTGATGGATGAACTAAGGTGAATTAGAGGATTTAAATAGTGTTTAAACATGTAAGAAACATGTGGAAATGAGTAGGAAAATATTGGGTGAGAATTGAGGTAAATTTGGAGTCCAAAGTAGATAATTAAAAGGGGTTCTGCAGCCGACCTACCCAGGCGACCTACCCGAGACTGGGTCGGTCGGGCCGAATTCTGTAACCTGGGTACTCTCTGCAGCCGACCCACCCAGGCGACCTACCCAGAGTGGGTCGGTCGGCCTTTGTAAAAAAAAATAAATTAAAATTTAATTAGATGAATATATATAAATACATATGTACATATAATATATATATACATATATATACATATATATATAACATAGATATATACATAGATATAAACATACATATATATATGCATGAGTAAGGCGTTAGTGCTAAAGTAATGAAGGTAAGAAAGTTAAGCACACTTGAGTAAAACTAAAGTTAATGGATAAGAACGGGGTTAATTACGGGAGTATTAGTTTTACATACCATAGTATCTTAATATTAATAGAACCACTTGAAATGTTGTCAGTGGTTCGAGAACAACCCGAGGAGTGTGAGGTGACATGGTAAAGTAAATTCCGGTAAAAAGGTGATTTCTTCATGCCCTGTATCCTAACTTGGTTACCCCGATTTGTGTGCTTATGTGATCACCAATAATATAAATACACGAATCGGACTTTATTGCACTTAATCGTGTTTGAACTATTTTGTTCTTGATTGTATCTTCTTGAACATTTAGTTTGTATAATTCATGAAATGTATGGATGAGAATGAAGGGTATGTGTATGTAATGTGTACTTGTGTATTGTATGGATGTGTGGAAATGAAGTACTGACTTCTACTAATTCCTAACAATCTAACTCCTGACATGAGTAATGAGTAATGGAATGAGTAGAAGTCCGATATAGTTTCGGCCACGCGTGAGGATAAGGAAACACAGAGGTTGGATCCGAATCCTGGCTGTAATCTTTTCCATGGACCAATCCCCTTGAATGGGTAGCATCCTGGATTAGTGGGCCATCTTAAAGCCCGGTGGTGGGATGTAGTAATCCCTGCCGGAGGTCATACCGACTTAACATGAGTAAAGTAAAGAAGTAAGATTGTATACGTATCGGTCTTGACTATTGTAAGTCGTTGACCTTGAGTAAATGAGTATTGAACACCCGATTAACCCGGGTGTGTAAAGAAGCTAACAAGCCTTCTGTGTGAATTGGAGAAGTGTATCTCCGTATTGCGTATTGAGTATGTAATGAGTATGTATTGTGTATGTGTATTCTGGAAGATGGTAAGTAAGTATTGGTAGACTTGTATTGTCTTCCAAGCATGTATTGTACTGTGCGTATGTATGTATACCTTGTGTAGTATTGTAGTATCGTGAATGAAAGCATGTATGTATGTATGTGTATTGCAAAATGAATTGCATGTATTCGACCAAATGGTCGGCGTACCTCGCTAGTACGCGGGGTATGCGGTATCATATTCAGCGTAAGGACCCCCTAGGGGGAAGTTTTTAGTGCAGGTACCCGAAGCAGACCTGGTCACAGAAGAGACCGGGGACATGCCTAGACTACTAGGAATGAAAAGTAGATTGTAGTAAATGGTAAGGCTTGTAGCCTTGAATGTAGAGATGTACCAAGGGGTACACACGTAAGTTGCAAGTATGTAGTTGTGAGAAATGGGTAGTGATTAGACTTTTCAGGAGATGTATTGAACTGAAGAGTTATCGTATGTATTGAACTTAGTAAACTCGGTATGTGTAGTGTATTATCATGTAATGAATTATGGAGTATTGTATTGAATGGAGTATTGTATTAAATGGAGTATTGAAGTACTCAGTAAGTAATGGGGAGTATGTATTATGTTTGTGTAGTACTCGGACATTCCGGTCCATCAGACCGATGCTGTATGTAGAAGTAGTAGCCTTGTTAGTCACGTGGGTGACTAACGGCATTGTATCACCCACTGTATGTAAGTATGTATCCGCTGCGTGAATCTGGAAGCACGAGGAGATTGGACAGTAATGACCGTATTAATGGTAGGGGTGTTACAAAAAGTGGTATCAGAGCCAAGTATCCCTCTGATGACTGGAAATACCTAGTTTAGGAATACCGAGTGTGAGCCTCGATTTTAAACCCTATCCTATGTTGATTAAAGTTGATTAGGATCCAATCGGGTTTTAGGTCCACTTATAACCTAAGATTAATAACTATGTCATATAATAGTAATTATTAAAACCTAAGCTAGCTCACTGGAACCTATTATGAGTCGCCACCTAATTTTAACCTAGATCAAATTAGGAAAGGAGAGTTCAGGTTCGGGGGCTTGATATTCGACTTAATTAGGGTTCAAATTACTTTCATTACCCTTCCTAGGTCGTTTTTCCTCTACTTGGTTCGTTTACGGCTTTTTACAAAGTTGTTTTTAACCTAGGTGCGCGCTTCTATTTTTTTTATTTTTTAACGTTTTTTGACAGAAAATTAAAGTGAAATTGAAAGTTACCTAAACTAGGGTTTCGGAGGCAGAATTAGGTCAAATTTTTATTCCGTCTGTGGCCACGGACCTAATGTCCGAACCCACGGACCCCAGTTAACCTAATTACACAAAAAGTCAAATTTAAATAGAAACGAGATTTTGAAAAGTCCGGGGCCACGGACAGGACATCCGTGGGCCCGGACATGTTTTATAAAACCCTAACTTTTGAAAATAAAAATATCCCGCCACCGTCCGGGGGCGTCCGGCTTTCGGACAGAGCGTCTGGGACCCCGGACATAGCGTCCGTGGGTGAGACTGACCTCGGACGGCGGCGTTAAGGCTGTTCCCGGCGGTGTTTTTGGCTCACAATTTATGGGTACGTAGCCTGAAAGATTCTAAACATGTTAGTGATCAAAAGTTTTCAATTTGACTACGAATTAAGGACGAAACTTATTGAACAAGTTAGTGGACAGAAACACAAACAAACCTTAATTCAGAAGCAAAGAAAAGTCAGTTCGAATAGGAATTTCAACCAGAAGCGTATTGTGATCAGTGGAGTTAAAGAATTCGAATTCTAACCTGTTTTGGCTTCGGGATTTGGTTGTTCCTTCACGTCGGGAAACTTCGAACGCGTCGTTGGTAGCCGATCTGGTTCAGCTTCGACCCGAGTTTCTGATTTCTTCTTCCTTGTATGATTAAGGACGGTTTGCTTCTGTTTTTGTGATGTTTTGGTGCTTGGAAGTTCAATAGGAGAAGAAAGGATGAGTTTTTGGTGATTTTGGGGTGATTTCTGCAGTGTTTCGGTATTGATTTGAGGCTTGGAAGTGTAAAAACGTGGGAAGAAGGTTTGTGGCTGTGTTCTCTGACTTTGGAGGTGTTCTTCTCTGCCCTAGGTCGTTTTTGGAAGGTCCTTTTATAGAAAGAGCAAGGCCATGTTGATAGAACAAGATTTTTATCTAAAACCCTGATTTTGTGCTCTAAGGGAATCTGATTTTTTAAAATATGTTTCAGGCCGATAAAAATTATGAAATTTTAACTGAAGATAAAGGATGATTTTTTATAATTTTGAGAGTTGGAATCGGGTTATTTTGATAAATAACCGATTAGATAAAAATCTTACAATCTAGAATCTCCCATAATTCATAACTTACGATTGGTGAGTCGAAATAACGAAATTCCAACGGCATTAGTCTCTAAAAATAATCCTCTATCTTGTGTTAAAATTTCATGACATTTTGTTTTGATTTCGGTATTTTTCCAGAGGAGAGAGAAAATTGCAAAAATGATTGAATTTCTCTTTTAAATTTTGGGATAAGGTTCCAAATAAAATAATTTCAGGTTTATGACTGTGTGTAGTCATGCTAACCATGTGACAATTTTATTTAAATTTTGAAAACCCTTTTATTTCTATTTTGAGGTTATTTCATGTGTTAATTATTAAAGAAACTAGCTTATTAAAAGCTTAATTTCCAGAATAAATATTATCAGAAAATCATGAAATACCTTTCATAATGACTATGATATTTGGAAGTGTTTGGAGATAATGAACAAGTCATATGAAAATAGAAAATCCCGAGAATGTCCTTGGAAAATCCTGCATCGGTGCATTTTGACCATTTTGCCCTTTGTAACACGTATGCCTTAGAGACTACTCCGAGGGGGTTGAAATTTTGGGTATAACACCGAGTTAGGAATTAGAAGCTTAGGGCTAAGGGCTGAGTGTTAGCATTAGAGATATGCTAGTTAAGAACCACCGGTGAGTACCGGATACCTACAATACCAGTCCCGCCCACCGCATCCCCACTGTATAACTTGGGAAAGGACGCCAGAGAGAAGAAAAGCCTTCCCATACTCGGGGAAACCCGGTCTGGCAGTTGTGAAACAATCACACGGTAAACAAGAACCGACGCGTAGTAGATTCCAAGAACTGGAAGTCCGGAGATGGATTCCGGTTGAACAACAATACCCGCACTTAATGGCGGTAGAATGAGCACTCCAACCATAAGGAGGCTACAACTTACAACAGCATGGGGCGACATGCCTAGCAGTCGCGAAACCTGGCTAATCAATCAGCCGCAGGAAAAGAAGCACTAAGCGTGCAACAGAGCGGAAAAAGGAAACAGAACAAGCCCGAGATACGAGTCTACGGGACAGTAATAGCTAAGTAATACCACCAACGGTATGCTAGCTGACTAATGACATAGTTAGGAGTGGTTAACTCCGAAATTACAATGCCAAAAGGTTACAATACCTGGCCGACATAGCTTACACAGCTACAAGGATATCCACGGGATATGAACCGATAGGACTACGGGAGTAGTGCCTAGACAAGCTAAGGCTCAATCACCACGGTAAACCAGTGGGAACGAGCAACAAGGAAAAACACAAAACTAAATAAATGGGGATCTCCTAGGACTGGAGACGTACCCCGACCAAGACAACTATGTCGAGATCAACGAGAAGCTACTTAAAAGGATCGAGTATCCCAAACATAGATCAATATGATTAAGGGAAGAGTCAACAAGACTATTAGATACAAGTGGAAGCCATACCAAGACCGGTATAGGCTTAACCAAAAACCAACAGTACCACGCACTTGCCACGGCAAGTGCAGTAAGAGCAGGAACATGTAGAGGAACTTTAACACACCACAGGTACATAGTAATGTACCGTGACTGCAATGAAGCAACTATGGGATCACACATCCTAAAACTGGAAGAAGGGAATCTTGGAAAGGCCTAACGCCTGACCATGGTATCAAGGACATACCAGTCAGCGAGAAGCTGGACTTGGTCAAGACCACAACATGGCTATGCCATGTAGAACTTCTTTTAACACCGAACTATGATTTTAAAACCCAAATTTTTCTTTCAAAACCACAACCTTCTTTTAAAACCTTGGATTATTGGAACCAAACCAACAAAATTACGGTGAGTATCATAGATTGATACAAGAGGAGTCGACCATAGAATACTTCACCTAGGCGTGTGACGAACACTACGAGTATACCCAATTACGGGATGTGGGACGACCGCACTCTGAAGGAGCTTGCGGGCCAGACAGATAGTCGGGTAAGTGGTAACGTATCAATATGGTACCCCATGTATGTATACATGTAGTGTACGAAACACGGGAAGTAGTCAACTCTGTTCTACGGACCATCAGTAAGTTCAGACCAGAACAACTGGACACCACAAGCGATCAAGTATAAAAGAACTCAGAGAATCCATCTGAAGATGAGGAATGAGAATTAGGAAGCGCAAAGAGCACAGCCTAATAAGTATAGACATTGGACATGCCTCAAGATGTCGAACAAATACATGACAGCTGGAAGGGATACCCAGCCTGAACACAGTAAGGCAAATGCCTAAGGTGAACACCACGATACTCAACAAACGGGACGGAGTCTCCTAAGAGCAATCACAAGAGTACCATGAAGTATGATCCATCATTGGAGAGAATATTAAACCTAGTCTAAACACTAGGAGGAAGTACAAACAGTCTAACCAAGAACGGGAGACGCTGAAACCCAAAAAGAGAATAGCTTAAACTAGATACCACGAGGTGGTATAGAGGACACACATATCTTAAACATTAGCCGGATGTAACGGCATAACTAGCAACACCCAGGAGCAATCATTGAAGGGTGTCTGAATTAACAACAGTTGAATAAAGCATCCTAATGAGAGCACGGAGCTAGAATGCATACTCGGCTAGGACACCGAAGGGATTTCACATAACAGGAAATACCCTCAACCACTAAAAAGCACTGATTAACATCAGAATGCTTGAAGGGGGCCTTCTATGAACGGAAGCGTGATGCCACGACTTGCCATGAAGCCCAGTAATACCTCCAACCTATGGGGTATAGGAGGAGTGGAGATATGTATAAGCAGCTTGCAAAGAGCATAGCTTACAGAAACAGGGCTCAGAAGCCATAAACCAAATACGTTATATAAACCTTAACGGTTGCAAAACCACACCATTTAATAACAAGACTTGCAAAAGATATTGCTTCATACGACAAACAGACCGTCAACTGAACAAGCCAATTAAAGCTCGACATAATGAGCGGCTTGGAGTAATGGTTACCTCAACGTCACTATCACTAGAGCATCAGTCTAGTATACAGTTGACTAAGTTTTAATCACTCTTCATGCCCTCTGTAGAAATGATAACAAGAGGCATATGAATCGTTATAATGCCAACAATGGCCTAGTCCATACTTGGACACTACGAGAACCCAAGGGAAGGTACCCCTCGTTAACCAAAGACCACCAATGTGGTGACGATGTGAACCCTTAGAAAGGCTTCCATCTATTACAACAGTAAAGACTACACATATAAATATTGCCAAGAGGCGATCGAACAAGGAAAAGACATTCCAAACCATTACGACTTAAAGGAGTAAGTATACTTCACATGCACCCAAGCATGTGGTGAACCATTGTATAAATACTAACATAGCAAACTTTGTCATTAGACCTATGAGTGGAGACAAACCCCTCAACAAGAACTTCATTTACCAATGACAGAGTACTCTCCAACTGGAGAACGGGACCAGAAAACCCTTGAAGTTTCTTGGGATGTACCGGTGATGTACATACAAGTAAAACTACATAGCTAGAGCCTATAACCAATGCTCAGCATTGAAAGACAATAATTGTCAAAACAATCAACGGGAATGCACATTGCACACCATGAATGACCAGCGCTCAAGAGAGCTTGTAACCCGACAAATTACTTCATCCATTATCAACCAAGATACTTGGTAAATTATATCATGAATGAGGAAGTAATGTGAGGTAAGCTAACCTACACATGAAACCTAAATTGAAATAAAACATCCCCACAATGGGAAGATAATAGTATTGCGGTATACTACGACAACCGTCATACATATGACTAAACCTCCTAGTGTATGTACACCATAAGGAAATGGTGCCAACGATAATGGCAATGAGTAAAGGTAAGCTACCACAGTAACGGAGACCGTAAAAATGATGTTGTATAGTGAGTAAGAATACGGTGCGCAACAAGCGACCGCTATGAGGAAGTAAGACAATGACACGAAGTATAAGTATGAGATGACAAGCAGAAATATTCATCCCTATCACATAAGTGATTTACTGCCAAGCGTTTACGCCTCTACACTCTGTATGACTGAGTGTTTTGGTATTGCACTCGCGCAGTAATGATCTAATGCGATAGCTAGGAATATGGGAAATGTAAACCGTAGTAAACCTTCCTTTCACCAACAACATGGCATAAGCCAGTCAAGCAAGCTTAACAACAAACCGTGCGGCCTAAGGCCAAAGAAGCACGAAGAGTGTAAGCACACTAACAATCACAAGATGTGAATCCCATTGGAATAAAAAGGTGAAAGAAGACTAAAGAAAGTCACTTGGACCGACGCATTGAGAATGCAAGGTCATACAAGCAAAGAACACTTGTACTGAACCAGAAGAACTGGTGTAATTCAGAAGCTAGTGACAACAGAGGAAGCACTACAACTAGGTAGTGACTTAACCTCGCCCGACAACAAGTCGGAGGAACTTAGGGAATAATCGTGGGAGTACGAATAGTACGTGTAATAGATTACCAGAGAGCTGGTTACAATCTAAAACTCATTGAGTTCAAACAGCGGTAAAAGAATACCACACTGTTAGTAAACCTTATTTCCACAATAGAGGGATAGAAAGGTGATGTATAGCACATTAAGGATAACATGAAGGGTGAGTAACCCAAGTTATCAGGGTCGCGCAGCAGAAGCTAGTGGGCCCTAGCTAGGAAATGTAATACACCTAGTAAGTATGAAAGAATGGCTATTAATGCCTTGAAGCCGAATAGGCTAGAACTGAATTAATTATGAGTTAAATAAACTCATATAGGAATCCTCGGTGCAAAGACTAAACCATTGGTATGGTTAAGACCCTTTGACCAGAGCATATTGTATAGTATATCGTAGTGAAGCTAAACGCTTCAGATTGCCCAAATCGAGCAAACCAATGTTTAATAGTAACATATGGTAGATTACGTGGGCGTAATCCCTTTTAAGGGGGGTAGAGCGAAAACCGCTTAATGTAAGTTTCATGAACAAAACACAGAAACTATAATGTGCATAGCACAAATGAGAATCGAATTGATGATTGGTACTTATGTTAAATAAACATACGAATTCATTCATATTGTAACTGTGGTAATTGGGCACAAGAGATGCGAATACCATAGGATGAATATACCCATCTTGTAACCACAGTGTAAAAGTATTAGTAAAGAGGAGTATAGTAACTCTTGGGGAAACGATAATCCCTGTAGTGTGTGCCTATCTGAAGTTAGACATGGTATTACGATGCATGAGTCGGTATAAAACCGATGTATAACCTAGAGGAAATTGAGTTCCCTAGGTGATTGTCTTGAGACAATTGAGAATGAGTAGTGGACGGAGCTCCACAAGTATTGTATTCTTAAAGAAGTAGTACGGATTGACTATGAGTAGTAGAGGAATGTAACCCACGAGTGGTATTCGTAAGTACGTTATTGGAAGTAAATTGAGGACAGCTGAATTTCATAAGTACGGTATTCCCTAGGCAGAATAGTAGAGATAATCGAGGGTAATGGAAGAAAGTGGAGAAGGTTGATGAAATGAGCACTTAGGCATCAAATTCCGAGGAAAGTATTTGGGAAGTAGATTGAGAATGGTTGATGGACTGAATTCCATCCTTTGGAGTTGTATGAAATTGTAATTATGATTAGGAAGAGTAAAAAGGTAGAAAATGAAAATGATTGAATTATCTGTTGTTTGAAACGGATGTGGGAAGTCGAACTTGATCCTGATCAGATCAAGGGAAGCCGAACACAAATTGGGGGTGGTAAGATAGTTCAACACTGATGCTGATCACATCAGGGTCGAATGATTCTTGAAGCTCCCCTCAAGTGGTCACAAGAATCACGCATAGGGTAGAAGCAATAAATGCAAATTGGAATTTGGAGTTGTATGCTGTGGAGGACTTCTAAGTAGTAGTTGCGAAAGAATTTTTCTTAGCCTGGAGATGAAGGATTTGCTAGAAGCGTATACCTGAGAAGGTAGTAGTGTATCATATTGTAGTATTCCAAGGGCAGCGGGACATAGAAGAGTCCTGTGTCTAGATGACCTGAGTGCCTGCGGGATTGTAATGTGTATTGCATTGCTTTGGGGATAGCTTTGCACTGCATGTACGTTTAAATTTGTAATGAGGAACTGGATGGCTGGTAGTAACGTGGATTTGAGTAATTATTGTACATTGGTAAGGCATGGAAAGTAGGAATCTTGAGTAATGGATTGAGGAGTTGTAAGGAGGAAGAATGTACGACGTCTGGCATAGACAAGTATAAATGAGTAAGTATAGTAATCCCATAACCACGAACAACTTTGAGGACAAAGTTCTTAAGGGGGGTAGATTGAAATACCCCGAACTTAAATATAGGGATTAAAATTAATTTAATACGTATTTAAGAGCCTAATAATGCTTGAGTAATATTGGTAAGGAAAAATAAATCCAAAAGAAATAAATAAATGCTTAAGAAGCGGAAAACGCTAAATAAGCGTTAAATAACCATAGGAGGTATGAGACCTCGGTTAGCGTATTATATGGATTCTAAAGGTTTAATAAGACCTAAATAATACGTGGGAACAACCCCCGAAGAAAACGGATCCAAATAATGTATTAAAACGCTAATAGAGCTTTAGCGCACGTTTTTCGAGAAAACCCGAAAACGTGACTTTAAGTGGTCAAACGGACCCGTAAAAATTATAAATCATTAAATAATAATTATTAAGCATTTATGGGAGCTTAATAGTCAATAAAAATAATTAAACAAGAAAATTCCGGAAAACGGGTTACGGCTAGCAAAAACTGTAACAACCGGGAAGTTGTGGGGTGAGAATGTAATAAATCAAAACTAATGTGTCCACTTTAGCAAATAAAAATCAAAAATCTGTATGGGTGCATATGGGGGGGCCGGCTCACTTACTCCCTCCTCTCTTTATTTTCCCTCTTATGTGCTAAAGGACAAGGAAATAATTAAAAAAACAAAAACAAACTCTCTCTCCTCACAACCCACTCCCTCATTCATGATTTCTCTCTCTCTCTCATTTTCTTTCTTCTTCCTAAGCCCTCTAATGGCGATAAGAGCAAACCACACCAGCCCTCTCCTTCTCTCCCATTTTTGGAGGCTCAAAACTCCTCCAAATCACATAAAAACTGTACCGTTGGAATCCCCTTGCAAAGGAGATCATCTTCCTCCTTTCAAAAATTGAAAACACCCACTTTCATCTCCATGGGTATTCTCCATTTGAAGGTTTGAGTCCACCATTAGAAGCCCCTCCTTCACCTTGGTGTTTTGAGGTAAAAAGAAGTTTAAAAATCCATCTTTTCCTAGCTCCTTTTGGCAAAACGAAAATTCAAACTCTAGCCTTGTTTTATGCCTTGTTCCCCAGCCGATTTTGGCTTCATTTTGGAGTTGGAATCTTGACATTTTTTCTGTCCAAAGCTTCATCTAGCCATTGGGAGGTAATGCTTCATTTTAAACATTAAATAAGTATGTAAACCCTAGACTAGTTTAAGGGTGAAATGCTAAGTTAGTATTGTGTATTGGTATGGGCTGTAGCATTGGAGTGTGGACTCCATTTGAAACCGAGAACAAGAAGGAAAGGAAGGAAAAGAAAGAAGAAAGGAAGAGAAGGGAAGAAAGGAAGAAAAAAAACTAGAAAACACAAGGTAACTGCTCTTACCTTGAGTTGGTTTATGTATTGTAGTGTAACAGATTTTGTGTAGTAAAAATGAGTAATGTATATGGTAATGAATAATTGGTATGTTGTAGTATAATGAGGAATAGAATGTAACAGTTTTGAAGCCTTTGAAAGATGTTTAAAAGCTTGGGTAGAACATTGGGAAGTAAATGTGTATGTGCAGGAAATTTATTGTGTTGTGATGGAGTTGAAATGTGAGCATTGATGCCTGAATAAACAGGTTGTATGAATGGGCATTTGTGAGCCGAAACAATGTGTGGGTAATGTTAAAAATATAGGGGAACCTCTGCCCAAATTTGTATGGAAATTAGAGGACTTAGATGTATAAGGAGAGGGAATAACCTAGACAAAAACTGGGTGTGTTTTGGTAGTAGTTATGAGTGATTAATCATGTTGAAAACAGATTTGGAAAGAGAGTTAAGTAATGGGAAAAAACCAAGGGGTGTATTGGAGTTAGTAGAGATGATTAGTAACTATGGAATGGTAGTAGTAGCATATGAATAAAAGAGTGTAAAAGATGTAGCAAGAAGTGTTAAAACACATTGGAGAAACTAGGAGGAATTAAGTGTATTTGGAGGACTTAAGGTGAGTAGTTTGATACCTTGAAACAGATTTGGAGAAGAGCTAGGTAATGGGATGGAAGTAGGATGGTGAGATGATGCAATTAGAATGCTAGGAGTGGCATTGGTAGAGGAAGTATTGGAGGGTAGATGTTGGTTTAAAAATCTGTAGCAAAAGAGAAACAAAAACTGTTGCATGTGTTGAAGAAGAAGTGAGAAAATTTGTGTAAGTTGATTTAGAAGTGAAAATGAATTTGATGGATGAACTAAGGTGAATTAGAGGATTTAAATAGTGTTTAAACATGTAAGAAACATGTGGAAATGAGTAGGAAAATATTGGGTGAGAATTGAGGTAAATTTGGAGTCCAAAGTAGATAATTAAAAGGGGTTCTGCAGCTGACCTACCCAGGCGACCTACCCGACACTGGGTCGGTCGGGCCGAATTCTGTAACCTGGGTACTCTCTGCAGCCGACCTACCCAGAGTGGGTCGGTCGGCCTTTGTAAAAAAAAAATTAAAATTTAATTAGATGAATATATATAAATACATATGTACATATATACATATATATATATATATATACATATATATTATAATATACATACATATATATATGCATGAGTAAGGCGTTAGTGCTAAAGTAATGAAGGTAAGAAAGTTAAGCACACTTGAGTAAAACTAAAGTTAATGGATAACGGGTTAATACGGGAGTATTAGTTTTACATACCATAGTATCTTAATATTAATAGAACCACTTGAAATGTTGTCAGTGGTTCGAGAACAACCCGAGGAGTGTGAGGTGACATGGTAAAGTAAATTCTGGTAAAAAGGTATGATTTCTTCATGTCCTGTATCCTAACTTGGTTACCCCGATTTGTGTGCTTATGTGATCACCAATAAGATAAATACACGAATCGGACTTTTATTACACTTAATCGTGCTTGAACTATTTTGTTCTTGATTGTATCTTCTTGAACATTTAGTTTGTATAATTCATGAAATGTATGAATGAGAATGAAGGGTATGTGAATGTAATGTGTACTTATGTATTGTATGGATGTGTGGAAATAAAGTACTGACTTCTACTAATTCCTAACAATCTTACTCCTGACATGAGTAATGAGTAATGGAATGAGTAGAAGTCTGATATAGTTTCGGCCATGCGTGAGGATAAGGAAACACAAGAGGTTGGATCCGAATCCTGGCTGTAATCTTTTCCATGGACCAATCCCCTTGAATGGGTAGCATCCTGGATTAGTGGGCCATCTTAAAGCCCGGTGGTGGGATGTAGTAATCCCTGCCCGGAGGTCATACCGACTTAACATGAGTAAAGTAAGTAAGAAGTAAGTATTGTATACGTATCGGTCTTGACTATTGTAAGTCGTTGACCTTGAGTAAATGAGTATTGAACACCTGATTAACCCGGGTGTGTAAAGAAGCTAACAAGCCTTCTGTGTGAATTGGAGAAGTGTATCTCCGTATTGCGTATTGAGTATGTAATGAGTATGTATTGTGTATGTGTATTCTGGAAGATGGTAAGTAAGTATTGGTAGACTTGTATTGTCTTCCAAGCATGTATTGTACTGTGCGTATGTATGTATACCTTGTGTAGTATTGTAGTATCGTGAATGAAAGCATGTATGTATGTATGTATGTATTGCAAAATGAATTGCATGTATTCGACCAAATGGTCGGCGTACCCTCGCTAGTACGCGGGGTATGCGGTTATCATATTCAGCGTAAGCTGACCCCCTAGGGGGAACGTTTTTAGTGTGCAGGTACCCGAAGCAGACCTGGTCACAGAAGAGACCGGTGGACATGCCTAGACTACGGAATGAAGGTAGATGTAGATTGTAGTAAATGGTCTAAGGCTTGTAGCCTTGAATGTAGAGATGTACCAAGGGGTACACTATTACGTAAGTTGCAAGTATGTAGTTGTGAGAAATGGGTAGTGATTAGACTTTTCAGGAGTATGTATGAACTTGGAAGAAGTATCGTATTTGTATTTGGAACTTAGTAAACTCGGTATGTGTAGTGTATTATCATGTAATGAATTATGGAGTATTGTATTGAATGGAGTATTGTATTAAATGGAGTATTGAAGTACTCAGTAAGTAATGGGGAGTATGTATTATGTTTGTGTAGTACTCGGACATTCCGGTCCATCAGACCGATGCTGTATGTAGAAGTAGTAGCCTTGTTAGTCACGTGGGTGACTAACGGCATTGTATCACCCACTGTATGTAAGTATGTATCCGCTGCGTGAATCTGGAAGCACGAGGATATTGGACAGTAATGACCGTATTAATGGTAGGGGTGTTACAGAGTCAGAAGCTCAATTCGAAGTCAATCCAGAACCGGCATCAACGAGGCACCAAAAGATCCCCGATGTGAGGAGTCTCATTAAATCCGAAGGTTAAACAGGTTGCTATCATATTTTTCTGACTTTGTTCAACTTTAACTACTCTGTATTAAAGTTTGGATTCTAATTGACTTTTTACCGCTTCTGAATTAACGTTTGTTTTCGCTTCTGTCCAATAACTTGTTTGATAAGTTTCGTGTTCAATTCGAATTCAAATTGTAAACTTTCAATCACTAACGTGTTTAGAATCTTTCAGGCTACCTACCCATAAATTTTGAGCCAAAAACACCACCGGAAACCACCCAAGCGCCGCCGTCCGAGGGTGGTCCACACCCACGGACGCTATGTCCGCGGTCCCGGACGCCCAGTCCGTAAGCCCGGACGCCCCCGGACGGTGGCGGGATATTTTTATTTTCAAAATTTAGGGTTTTATAAAACATGTCCGGGCTCACAGACGTCCTGTCCGTGGCCCCGGACTTTTCAAAATATCGTTTCTGTTTAAACTTGACTTTTCTGTGTAATAAGGTTAACTGGGGTCCGTGGGTTTGGACATTAGGTCTGTGGCCACGGACAAAATCAAAATTCAACCTAATTCTGCCTCTGAAACCCTAGTTTAGGTAATTTCACTTTTCACTTTTATTTTCTGTCAAAAAATGTTAAAAAATAAAAAAAATCAGAAGAACACTTTGGTTAAAACGACTCGTAATAAGCCGTAATTAAACTAAGTAGAGGAAAAACGACTTCGAGGGGTAATGAAAGTAATTGAACCCTAGATAATTTGAATATCAAGCCCCCGAACCTGAACTCTCCTTTCCTAATTTACCCTAGGTCAAAATTAGGTGGCGACTCTAATTAGGTTCCAGTGAGCTAACTTAGGATTTAATAACTCGTGTTATATGACATAGTTATTAAGCTTAGGTTATAAGTGGACCTAGAATCCGATCAGATCCTAATCAACCTGAATCAACATAGGATAGGGTTCAAAAATCGAGGCTCACAGAATGACGACTCTACTGGGGACAAAATTCTTAATATTAACTTGTTAGATTTTAAGAAAGAGGGCTTAACTCAAAAATATTTATTTATGGCTTTATTACTTTGTTTGTTTACTTTTGTGTGCACTTTAATTTTCTGTACCTTTGCATCATATGAGAGCGAGGGTCCACACAAACCGATTTCACCCCGGGACCCGTTTGAGGGTCCCCTGTTAGGGACTCACACCTTTTAGCCCCAAGCGTTTTCCTATCAGTGCCCTTACCAAGGCCAATTTTTGTTCATTCAAAGATCCGACCGTAGATGCACACTTAACAGCGATGTGAAAAAAGTGGGGATGCCCAAAGAGAATAGCGTGCAAGCCCTATTCCTTTGTGGTGACCTGGGCCCAAGCCCCAAGCACCTCTCCGGATCGATCCATACCCAAATTGATTTTACCGTCAAGTGAGGACATGTTGAATTTGTGTGGGCCTTGTTTGCTTGTGTGATCGGTTCACTACCCAGCCTAGAAATTGATAGGAGTTTCCCCTACATCAACTTAGCCCAACCCGAATTGGCAGCTCTATTGTTTGCGGCCTAGAGGCCCTATTTGATTTAATATGTGAGTCATTTGGGCTTCGGCCGAAAAGTTTAGACTTAGGTGATTTTTCTCTTTCGGCCCAATTTGAATTATCAATTTAGTTCTAGGCCCATGAAAAACAAATCCACCTAAAGTAATCCATAAAAATCCATCAGGCCTTTCCATTTCAAGGCCCATTCTAGTCTAGGAAGACTTTTCACTCGGGTTTTGACCCACGATCCTAGACATAGGTATCATCTTTAGGCCCAATCATAATTACTTGGCCCAAATTCTAATTCACATCTAGAACATGGTTTAGAAATCACTTCGGCCCATGCGCTTTACTTCTAGCCCAAACACATTCTGGCCCAAGCGCCCAATTCTCAGAACATTCTGGCCCAAGAGCCACAATCTTCAAAACATTCCAGCTCATATGCTTTTCTTGCAGCCCAAACAAGTTTTAGCCTAAAACTTCTTTGTGGCCCAAAATTTTAGCTCAGGTCACTTTTGTTTTCCAACAGATAAGCCCAAATCCCAATTATGGTAGAGGGAGGAAATCCAATCAACATGGATGCCCAGTTAGCCGAAGAATTCAATGAGGTGTTGAAAAAGATTGAGCGCATGGAGAGGGCCACCAAGCCAGCCGGTTTTGACTACTTTTCCACTGGATTATATCCCAAGGTTGATCTCCCTCCAAAGTTGAAATTGCCAACACTTCCTCTATACAAAGGTTCCTCCGACCCACAGCTTCATTTGACAATGTTCGATAGGGAAATGTCCATCCTTTCGCTAAACGACATGGAGAAGGCCAAGGTGTTTGCTCACTATCTTGATGAGACTCCTCAGCATTGGTACATAACTCAAAGGATAAATACCAAGACCTACGAGGAGGTATGTGAAGCTTTTCTACATCATTTTGAGTACGCTAGAAGTTTTGGAGTCACCAGGGCTGATCTTGCAAGCACACAACAAACAGAAGGTGAATCAATGTCTGATTTTGTCAAGCGTTGGAGGATGAAGGCAGCCGCAATGCTCCCACAGATGGACGAACAAGAGCAAATCCGAATGGTAATTAAAAATATGCAGAAGCAATATAGTGACAAGCTGAAATTCACATACTTTCCTAGCTTCAACATGCTGATGGGACAAGTTGATGTCCTAGAAGAAATGATTCACAAAGGAGAGTTAAAACTTGAGAACTTAAAAAACGCCGGGAATGGTTCAAGGACAGCAGCTTGTATCCAAAGTGGTACCCAAAAGAGAACTAGGCAGCATGAGGTAGACACCGTTCGGCGGATAAAAGGGCCAAGACAAATCATCGGAGCAATAGAATCATCCCGGCAGAACTCCCGTCAGGGAAAGTTTTCAAACATCGGTCAACCATTAAGCCAGGCTTTTAAAAGACTCCAGGAACGGAACATGCTACAACCCCTCACCCCTCGACAAAGTGACCCTCAAAAAGGAAGGAATCTGAACCAGTACTGCCAGTATCACCAGCTTCCTGGTCATGACACCGACGATTGCAAAATTCTGAAGCAGCGCATCCAAGATCTTATCAATCAAGGTTTTCAACTCCTCGAGTAGGAATCCCATGTCAAGCACCATCAGAGACTGCTATTTTCAAGTGTTTCCTCCGATTTCTTCTCTTTACTAGTCGTTTTTCTATTTTTCCAACGTTTGTAGTAGTTAGATTCTTTTATCATTTTAGAAGTTGCTGAGCTTGTAATTGTCAATGATGTCTTTACATTCATTTAAATGAAGTCATGGTTCCATTTCTATAATTCTTGTACAAATCCTTTTTCATTTATTAAAAAAAAAAGCATTCATGTCTTTCAAAGGATCACGAAATAATCATTTTCTGACAACGGAACACAACGACTTGTTTTTTTTTTCTAAAAGGATGAACACACTTTACCAAATACCATAACCCATCACAAAACATCCAAGCGGTAAAATTGTTGTCATAAACCCCAAACAATACTGGGGGAAATCTGAGTTTAAGTTCGTCACCTTTTATCTTTTGTTTAAATGTGCGAACGAGTTTCCGAGTGAAAATCTCGCGAGAGTGTCTTGAGTGGGAAAACCATGAGCGAATGAGCGTGTCATTTTTACACGACTCCGGTGAGACCACATTCAAAGGTGAGGTAAACGGCATAACTCCGACCGAAGGAGATAATTTGTAAATTTACTCTTAGACATGTGAAAAGTAACAAAGAGCGGATATACAACTATCAGGAATGACGAAGCACCTAGGTGCAGCACCACATAGCCAAAAGCTTGTGAACCCTGACATTAAACCCTAGGCACCCCCGCTGAGCCTTTCATATATCCATTTTTGATATTATGAACTTCACAAAATAACCCAGCCAATGATGAATGTCCGACCCGGTGACCAAAGGAAGCGAGGAGTCAGACTCTCAGATAACGTTCTCATCAGTCCAAGAAAAAATCAATGCCGCTATCAACATGACGAAACGATCCGCAAATGGTCACAAAGTGACACATGATCCAAATGAGCTAACATCAAAAACAACTCTCAAGGTTCAAAACCGGGAAACACAAGAACCCCGAAGGAAAAGAGATTCAAAGAAAGGAAAACCTGAAAAGCCTCGAAGAAATCCAAAATCGGAAAAAAGAGAGAAGGTGCAAGGAACAACTTAAAAGTCCCAAGTCCAGAAGCTCAAAAACCACGTCAACTCGAAGCAGCTAGACGACTTCAAGACAAGGAAGATGATTCCGAGAGAAGACACAAGGTGTAGGTTTGGTCACCCCTTTGGCTCCACATACCTAAAATATCCCTCCATGGTCCCGTTGTCTTTCATCACACCTCATGGCCGCGTTATAAGCTTTAAAGACTTCCGACTTGATAGTTGTGTGTCCAATCACGTGAAATTAACAGATCAAATGCGTAAATCCATCAAATGTCGAATTCAATGGTCTAAAAGTTATGACCACGAGCGAGAAATGAGTGTAAACGCCAAACACGTTGTGTGTAGGTTAGGAAGCACCATATTGAAGCATAAGCCTTAACCTTGTGAGGACGAGACTTGTTTGCACGTTTAATCAAAGAAAATACTGAGGGCAATCGATCGTTCCGATTGATTGCCAATGCCATGAAGTCTAGCTCAGTATGTCCTAAGGAAAAATACTGGGGGCAATTGTTGGTTGCAACAATTGCCCTTACCTCCACATCAAACACCTCAGGCCCACATAAGCCTTTACCTTCACATCATACACCACAGGCACACATAAGCCCTTACCTCCACATCAAACACCTCAGGCCCACATAAGCCTTTACCTTCACATTATACACCACAAGTCCATCAAAAGTCCTGACCACCACTCAAACACCACACACTCCCACCAGCGGCATGTTCATCCTCTAAGAAACAAATTGCAGATCTAAAATTCTTAGTTAGGAAATGATTATCTCACTTTCCTTTTTCAGTAGAATTTTACTCAAGCATTGCCACGTTTGGCACATTTTCCAGCAAGTTTGTGCCTTGAACAATTTTTAATTCTCATCATTGCCATGTTTGGCACATTTTCAACCGCTCCTTGTTTTGGACAAGCTTCCAACAAACACTTTAGTTGCATTTTACAACTTCCGCATAACACCTCAACATTGCCACGTTTGGCACCTTTTCCAAACAGTTTCCTGTTTTGAACGAGTATCCTTCATATATTTTGATTGCATACATATTATCATCATTTTTCATCATTTGCACGAGACCATTATCTTCCTAACTCATTTTTAGTTCGGGACCCAAAATCAGTACGAGACCTAGCATCTTTATTCAGTGCGAGACCCATCATTTCTTCAGTGTGAAACCCATCATTTTCTTCAGTGCGAGACCCATCATTTTCTTCAGTGCGAGACCCATCATCTTCATCAGTGCAAGACAAGTACGAGATAGTGCGTGATCCAAGTTGGCAGGGCAATGGCAATAAGTCCCTATAGTATACCAACCAGGAGAATTGGAACGGGTTTCGGTCCCCAGAAGCATCCGAGCATCATTAGCATATCATCCCCATATCATTATCACCTTTTATACTTCAAGTTCCCGACACCTTATAATGATCGGCGTAATCCATTCAAACTTCAGATTCCCGACACCTTATAATGCTCGGCGTATCCCATTTAACTTCAAGTTCCTGACACCTTATAATGCTCGGCGTATCCCATTTAACTTCAGGTTCTCGACACCTTATAATGCTCGGCGTAATCCATTCAAACTTCAGGTTCCTGACACCTTATAATGCTCGACGTATCCCATTTAACTTCAGGTTCCCGAACCCTTATAATGCTCGGCGTATCCCATTTAACTTCAGGTTCTCGACACCTTATAATGCTCGGCGTATCCCATTTAACTTCAGGTTCCCGACACCTTATAATGCTCGGCGTATCCCATTTAACTTCAGGTTCCCGACACCTTATAATGCTCGGCGTATCCCATTAAACTTCAGGTACCCGACACCTTATAATGCTTGGCGTATCCCATTTAAACTTCAGGTTCCCGACACCTTATAATGCTTGGCGTATCCCATTCAAACTTCAGGTTCCCGACACCTTATAATGCTCGGTGTATTCCATTTTATTTTAGGTTCCCGACACCTTAGATGCTCGGTCTAGATTATTTACTGTTAGTTCGGCCCACTTTTTCACATTTTTTGTAGTTGGCGCCTCTTAATAGCCCAACACATTTAGATTTTTCTTTTAGGTGGTTGGTACCTCATAATAGCCCAATAATCTCAGACTTCTCTTCTAGGTAGCTAGCGCCTCATAATAGCTCAGCACAATCAACAGACTCGGCAGAAATCTAAGACAGGGAGTTTATTCGGTATCGGACAAAATTTTGGGGTATCACTCAAGCATCAACTAGTCTTTTCATATTCACTACAAAGTCTAGTTGACGGGGGGCAATCTGTTATACCCAAAATTTCAACCCCCTCGGAGTAGTCTCTATGGCATACGTTTTACAAAGTGCAAAATGGTCAAAATGCACCAATGCAGGATTTTCCAAGGACATTATCGGGATTTTCTATTTTCATATGACTTGTTCATTATCTCCAAACACTTCCAAATATCATATTCATTATGAAAGGTATTTCATGATTTTCTGATAATATTCATTCTGGAAATTAAGCTTTTAATAAGCTAGTTTCTTTAATAATTAACACATGAAATAGCCTCAAAATAGAAATAAAAGGGTTTTCAAAATTAAAATAAAATTGTCACATGGTTAGCATGACTACATACAGTCATAAACCTGAAATTATTTTATTTGGAACCTTAGCCCAACATTTAAAAGAGAAATTCAATCATTTTTACAATTTTCTCTCTCCTCTGGAAAATACCGAAAGCAAAACAAAATGTCATGAAATCTTAGCACAAGATAGAGGATGATGTTTAGAGACTAATGCCGTTGGAATTTTGTTATTTCGACTTTCCAATAATAAGTTATGAATTATGGAAGATTCCAGATTGTGAGATTTTTATCTAATCGGTTATTTATTGAAATAACCTGATTCCAACTCTAAAATTTCCTACAAATCGTATTTTATCTTTGGTTAAAATTTCAGATTTTTATCATCTTGTAACATGTTTTAAAAAATCAAATTCTCTTAGTGCACAAAATCAGGATTTTAGATAAAAATTTTGTTCTATCAACATGGCCTTGCTCTTTCTATAAAAGGACCTTCCAAAAATGACGTATGGCAGAGGAGAACACTTCCACAGTCAGAAAACACAGCCACAAACCTTCTCCCCACGTTTTTACACTTCCAAGCCTCAAATTAATAACGAAACACTACAGAAATCACCCCGAAGTCACCAAAAACTCATCCTTTCTTCTCCCATTGAACTTCCAAGCACCAAAAACACACAAAAACACCACAAAAACAGAAGAAACACATCCTTAAGAGCATAAAGAAGAAGGAGTCAGAAGCTCGATTCGAAGTCAATCCAGAACCAGCATCAACAAGGCACCAAAAGATCCCCGATGAGGAGTCTCATTAAATCCGAAGGTTAAACAGGTTGCTATCATATTTTTCTGACTTTTTTCAACTTTAACTACTCTGTGTTAAAGTTTGGAGTCGAATTGACTTTTTACCGCTTCTGAATTAACGTTTGTTTTCGCTTCTGCTCAATAACTTGTTTGATAAGTTTTGTGTTCTATTCGGATTCAAATTGTAAACTTTCGATCACTTACGTGTTTAGAATCTTTCATGCTACCTACCCATAAATTTTGAGCCAAAAACACCACCGAGAACCACCCAAACGCCGCCGTCCGAGGGCGGTCCGCTCCCACGGACGCTATGTCCGGGGTCCTGGACACCCAGTCCGTAAGCCCGGACGCCCCCGGACGGTGGCGGGATATTTTTATTTTCAAAAGTTAGGGTTTTATAAAACATGTCCGGGCCCACGGACGTCCTGTCCGTGGCCACGGACTTTTCAAAATCTCATTTCTGTTTAAACTTGACTTTTCTGTGTAATTACGTTAACTAGGGTCCGTGGGTTCGGACATTAGGTCCGTGGCCACGGACGAAATCAAAATTCAACCTAATTCTGCCTCTGAAACCCTAGTTTAGGTAATTTCACTTTTCACTTTTATTTTCTGTCAAAAAATGTTAAAAAATTAAAAAAATCAGAAGCGCGCACTTAGGTTAAAACGACTCGTAATAAGCCGTAATTAAACTAAGTAGAGGAAAAACGACTTCGAGGGGTAATAAAAGTAATTGAACCCTAAATAAGTCGAATATCAAGCCCCCGAACCCGAACTCTCCTTTCCTAATTTACCCTAGGTAAAAATTAGGTGGCGACTCTAATTAGGTTCCAGTGAGCTAACTTAGGATTTAATAACTAGTGTTATATGACATAGTTATTAAGCTTAGGTTATAAGTGGACCTAGAATCCTATCAGATCCTAATCAACCTGAATCAACATAGGATAGGGTTCAAAAATCGAGGCTCACAAGATGATTTTGTACAGACTTGGTGTATGTTTGGATTAATGGAAAAATCTGGGTTGAAAGTGGAATAAGTTTAGAGATTATGATGTAGTGTGAATTAAGGATTGAGTTGTGAGATTTGTCAGGTTTTGGGGTGGATTTACAATTATGGAAAAATTATGGTAAGTGTTGGAATTTGATATATGTTGTTCGGTAATTTTGAGAAAATGTTATGGGCTTTGGGTCAAAGCTAGATGAGTGTGAAGATGTTATAAGGTATGTGATTTCAGGTTAAATTGTGGTGTTAGAAAAGGTTTGGTAGACATATTGTGATATTGAGAATATTTGGGTGAGTGTGTGAATTATAAGAGTTGTAGGTGGATTTTAATATATGGTAGAGAGTGGCATAAGATTACATTAAGACTAGGGTCTTAATGACATTTTGGAGAATTTGGTATGAGTTAAGGAGGTTAGTGAGTTACAAGAAATAATAAGAAGGTTTGAGTACTTTGGAATATACTTAAAGAATTTTATAATTCATGAATTAAATTGTGGATTGTATTAATGCTAAGGTCAACTATATAATGTTATGTAGTAGTAATCTATGTGAATATATATATATATATGAATAAGCCTATAATGAAGATATAGGCTGAGTAATTTAATCCTAGAGTTGTAAACGTTACAACATGTTAGTGACTAACATAAATGAAGGATTGAATAACTAATCCCAACCTTGAGTAGAAAACCTAAGATTACAATGAGTATAAAACAAGGGGTTAATTACCGGGGGATTAGTATTATTCGGGATTACCGAATTGGTTTAGATCTTAGTGGATTAACACTTAGAGTTATGCATTCCAGATCTAAGAGAGTAGAGTGCGAGCCCGGGACGGGATATCTACTGCCTATCATTGGTGAACGGTATGTTATTGTGTGATCCAATTGTTCTTGAGGGTTTCCTCGGGTTCTAGATATTGTGCGCTTGATTGTTAAGATGATATCTGTGATTGATATTCATTATTGTATGTGGATGATTAGGTATTGATGCCTTGGATTAATTGCTTATGTTATGCAATATTAATTGTTCAGAATAAAACCAACTAAAGGCAATACTAATATATCCGAATTAAGATACGATAAATGACAAGGAAAATGTCATTGAATTGAGATAGTCGTAAAGTACATTATCCGAGCAATCTAAGAATCTTCCTTAGATCGAGCGAAGGTAAATACCGCTCTAATACACACGTATTCAAAAGATGACTATCCTAGATGTTCTAGGAATATTTCATAAGTCCTTATTAACTACACATTTGAAATTGTTATTCACTGAAAATCTAGGAAGAGTCGTAGATAATTGGTTAAGTGTCTTAATCATTCAGTGAGAGATGGTAGTATGGTAGCATGGGAAATCCAAGATGTTCTTGGTGCGTTGTGATCACAAACTGAGAGGATGGCTGAATACGGATCCTCTCCACTTATTTAAAATTCCAACGTCTCAGGTTGATTCGGTTGGTCAGAGGTACTACTGTTGGTACGGAGCAACACCCTTGGTGACCCGACTCATAATAGGGGTAATGCGTTATAGCATGTCGTCTTCTAACATGACGACTGCTGAGGGTGATGAGTTGAGTTAGCAGTGATCTAACATACAATGAACTCTAATACGAAACAATGTTATCTTCATATCACTTGTAAACAATATAACGGGCCTTGTCGGCCGAATAACGAGAACTTGTTTAAACTATGACCCTGGTATACTTATATTGTTATGTTTATTGATGTGAATGTTTGGTGGTGCGTAAGTGGAGCCTTATGGCTATGTGTGATTTAAGTGGTTCATTGTTATACATTATAATTGCTTTAAAGTTTTCATTTTTAAATCGGCATAAGCATTGTTATACCCAAAATTTTAACCCCCCGGAAGAGAGTCTGTACTAATAGGCTAGTTTGGTTAAGTAGCGAGGGTTCCCAGTTCGATCGGCACATTGCGAAGTACTAGGGACAGCTTAGTCATCTTCAGGGGCATTTTCGTAATTTTTCAAGGCTCCTAAACCCCCTATGAGCTTTCTCTCTCCTCCGAAAATGGCTTATATCAACTCTAAATGCTTTGGAATTTTACCCCATGATAGAGGATGACATTTTAAGCATAATGGCTTTGGAATTTTGATTTTTAGAATTTCTAATAATTTTCTAGTAATTTCTGATTGAATCTGACGAGAAATTGAATTTAAAAATATTCCTATATCCAAAAAATTCGATTCCACGTTGGAAAAATGAGAAATATCATCCTTTACACATGGTTAAAATTTCATAGTCAAATTCCTTTTGGAAGCCCTTGAGCTAAAACGTCGGTTAATCTCGGTTTTTACCGGATTTTTCTATTTTTAAGGAAGCCTATATAAGGAACCTTATCCCTTGATCAAATCAGAACTTCAAGAGCCCCAGAAAGTCAGAAAACCTAGCCATCACAAGTCCCCCACGTTTTTACACATCCAAGCACCGAAATCACATCAAAAACCCCCCGAAATCACCATCTAAACACATTTTTCAACTCCTAACACTTCAACAATCATCATACATCAACCAAACCACCTCCAAAACGTGAAGAACATCATCAACAATCAACAACCAGAAGCTCGGGTCGAACTCAATCTGGAACCGGTATCATCGGAGCCTCCGAAGAATCCTGACGTGAAGAAGCGCCTCAAATCCGAAGGTAAAACAGGTAGGAACCTTAGTTCTCTAGCTCCCCACGACCTTTCAAACTTTCTATCGAAATTTGGGTTCGAACCGACTCTTTCCGGCTTCTGTATAGTTGTTCATTTTTGTTTATGCCCTTTAACTTGTTTACTAAGTTTCGTCATTATTCTGACTTCAAATTACAATCTTTTGATCATTAACGTATTGTACATCTTTCAGGCTACACGTACATAAATTTTGAGCCGGAAACACCTTCAGGAACCACCAGAAAACCCCTGTCCGTGGGTGGTCCGTGACCTCGGACCTATGGTCCGGGACCACGGATGGGTTGTCCGTGGCCACGGACACCCACGGACGGCGGCGGGATTTTAATTTTTCAAAAACTTAGGTTTTTCTAAACAATTTCCGGGCCCACGGACATCCTGCACTAGTACAAAAAACGTCTATTTCGGCGCCCCTATTTCGGCGGTTGTAGATAAAACCGCCGAAATAGGGGCCCGAGATGTATGCGGTCTGTAAAGAAGGGGTATATTTCGGCGGTTCCTAACAAAGAACGGCCGAAATAGGCCATATTTAATAAAAAAAGAGACCTATTTCGGCGGTTCCTTCTACGAAACCGCCGAAATAGGTGTTTCTATTTTTCTTTTTTTTTAATTAAAACAACCTATTTCGGCGGTTCTTTGTTAGGAACCGCCGAAATAGGTATTTTATTTTTTTTAATTATTTCAGAGGGTCTATTTCGGCGGTTCTTAACAAAGAACCGCCAAAATAGGTTGTTTTAATTAAACCCCCAGACCCCCTCGACACAATTACGATTTCATTATCCCCTAATTAACCCCTCTCTTCTGTTCTCTCACGGCGACTGCGAACCGACGCCACGCCACCACACCGCCGTCGCCGCCCTCCTCCTCCCGCCTTCGCCGGACGTCCGCCGGTGGTCGTCGCGTCGGTGTCGTCGCCGCCGTCTCCCGCCCAGCAACAGAGGCGCTAGCTAGGTGAGAGCAACCCTAACTTTCATTTTCGGTTTTGTTTATTTAATTGTTAATGTGTTGTTAAAATTGATAGATTGTTGTCACATTGTGATTGTGGATGATGATATTATTATGTGTGTGTGAAATCTTTGCAAGATTTGGTTGTTAAACTATTAAATTTATGTATGCACACAAGGTGTTCGACGAAATGTCCGAGTGAATTTTTTGCTGTTTTTGGCCCTTCTTTTAAGTATAGTTAGGTTAGCTTATTTGGGCTAGATTTATTATGCTTATATATATGGGGTGGAACAATGTTTGAGCATTATTTGTTTAAGTATAGTTAGGTTAGCTTATTTGTCCACTTAAAATTACTTGTTAATTCACATTTCATAAGTAAATATACATTGTAAATATACATTGGTGAGTGAGATCTCTGCTAGTTATATAAGTTAAGCAAAATTTGTACTAATCACAAATGTAAGTTTACTTGTTCGAACAAGTAATATAAGTTAAGCAATTAAGAGTTTCTCCTTGTCTTCATAAACAATGTAGTCGAGTTGATGAGTTATCATCTTTGACACTAAGTTCCCCACTCTCTGTAGATTGTATTAGAGTTATACTAAAAAAAATTCTTATTGTGCTTGTTTGAATGAGCTAACGATAATGTTTATAATTTACATATTGATTATGATATTATATTATCGTTAATACAAGAGTGTGATGCATAAGTGGTATATTGAAAATTATGGATAACATGTTAAACATGAAAAATACAATTTAGGTTGTTATGTAAGTTATAGTTTGATCTTGTCATTTATGAGTTGTTATGAACAACTTCATTCATTGGTAAAAATATTAAACATTCGGTAGTGTGTAATATATATATATATGAGTATTGTATAGTCGTTAAGTTTAATATAAAATTATTCTAATTGATCTGAATGTTGTTCAATCTTTATGCGTTGCCTCTGTAGAGATTGGTGTTGCTACACGCGTCTCGCACGCCCGATTGAGAAGAGGGGCTGAAAACAATTCATTTAGGAACCGGTAAATTTTTTTTAATTTAACTCTTCATTCTCTTCACTCACTGTAAATTTGCAACCTAACTGCATATAAGGAACAAACACAACTACTGAGTTTCTCTTGTGTCTATACGTATTTGTGTCTCTACAGATAAATACTTAAGAAGGTTCTTTACCATTTGATGGTAGATTGAAAGCGGAGCGGAGAACAATTCATTTTGGAACCGGTAATATAATCTAACTTATCATTTTTCTCTTTTGTACTTTGTATTTGATTTCCACAAATTATTGGAATTTCGTTTGATGAATAAATTTGGTATATATTAGTTTGGTTTATGATAGAAATTTGTGTTGTTGAATAATTGGTGAATGCTTAATAATAGGCATGGTTGTGTCTTTTTTTTACTTTGTATTTGATTTCCATAAATTATTAAAATTTGGTTTGATGGATAAAGTTGGTATTAGTTTGATTTGTGATGGAAATTTGTGTTGATGAATGGTTGGTGAATGCTTAATAATAAGCATGGGATAGGTAAAATTATGCAAAAGTCATGCCGATTTTTTTTTACAATCTCTTCGTAATTAATATTGTTTGATGTATGTGTATATGTCTAACAATATCTAATTTTTTTTATCAGGTCTCACTACATTCAAGTCCGTGAATCACCTCTCTTGTTTCCGCCTTCTTCCATTACTGTTGCACTTTCCTCCTCTGTGCACAAGTAAGTAACTAAACCTTATTTTTTGTTTACTAAATGCAATTATGTATTTAAATATAAGTGCTAGTACATAATTTAGCTTCATTCCATATTTGTTGATGCATTTCTTTTGTAATTTATTTTTTGTTGCTCCCTTGCAGAGACATATCAGAAGTGGTATTGCTGCATCTCTCGCACAGAAGCCTACCTCTCAGGCACCAGTCTCCCCTGTCCATAAATCCTTAAAAAACAAGTACGTATTTTAACTCTCGATTCTTTGTTAATCTCTAAACCGGTTTGAACTTATACAGTGGAGAATTGAAAATGTTGATTTGATGATCTGAATTTGCAATTGGTTTTCAGTTAGCTAGTAAAGAATTGATTTATTTTAATTGTTGGTTGCTGCCATTGTTGGAATGTTTGTGGTTGTGATGACTTTGGTGAGTGCTGAATAATAAGCACGGGATGTGTACAATTATGCAAAGGTCATGCCGAATTTTTTGTAGAAAAAGTATTCGTAATATTGTTTTAAACACCGGTTTCTGTTTTAGAAGTGCAACAATTTCTTAAATTTAAAATGCTAGTTTATTTTGTGTTTGCAACCTTAGAGTTAGGCTAGACTAATTGACAATCATCCCAGTCATGCTCCATTAAGAAATAAACATGTGCAACTTAATACAGCCATATTCTACAAAGGCTCTAACTCACACCTGTGATCTGTTGCACATAGTATGGAGCGTGACTGGATGTATGGTGATAGAGGCGAACATTTTGACAAAATGCTGAAAGAGTTTTGCAAAGCTGCAGTGCAACACAAGGACAGGACAAAGGCGGAGAAAATTCCATGTCCTTGTGTTGATTGTGGTGTGGTTAGACATTATTCAAGCATCAACCTCGTACAACTCCATGTGAAGACCCGTGGTTTCATGCCACATTATACAAAATGGATTTTTCATGGAGAACGTGTTGAAGATAATGCTTCATCTTCCTACAGTCACGATCGGTGTAACTCAAGAACCGAGCAGACATTCGATACTACTAACGAGTCAGAACTCCCAAGCGCTTCCGGAGTCAATGTTGACAGTGAGTCGACTTATCATGATGAACAAATTGACGAGATGCTTGATAACGTTGAGGATAACTTTGTCGACCGGCCGGATGAGTATCAAAGGTTGTTGGACGCATCCAAAACGGCGTTGTATCCTACTTGCACTAAGTACACGAAATTGACAGCTATATTGAATTTGTTCAACCTGAAGGGAAGATATGGATTGAGTGACAAAGGTTTCACGGCATTCCTCGAGCTGATTCATGATATGCTACCGGATGAGAACGGTCTCCCTACACCACGTATGAGGCAAAGAAATGGGTGTGTCCAATGGGAGTAGAGTACAAAAAAATTCACGCGTGTCCAAACAACTGTGTTGTACAGGGGTGAATACGAACATCTGGACAATTGCCCAAAATGTTCGTTGTCCCGGTATAAGCATAAAGATGGTGAGTACTCCTCCGTTCAGAAAAAAAGCCCTCCAGCAAAACTTGTTTGGTATTTGCCGATTATACCCAGATTCAAACGGTTGTTTGCGAATCCGAAAGATGCAAAGAACTTACGATGGCATGCGGAGGGTAGAAAGAGTGATGAGAAACTAAGACATCCAGCAGATGGGCCTCAGTGGAGAAACATCAATAGACGGTACAAAGAACATTTCGGACATGAAGATAGGAATCTGAGGCTTGGGTTATGTACTGATGGAATGAACCCGTACGGCACATTGAGTAGTCAACACAGTACATGGCCTGTTCTGCTAGTGATCTACAATTTGCCCTCATGGTTGTGTATGAAACGAAAGTACATCATGTTATCTCTCCTGATATCTGGTCCCAAGCAGCCAGGTAATAGCATTGATGTGTACCTTGCCCCTCTGATCGACGATCTGAAGCTATTGTGGAATGAGGGGACCGTGGTATATGATGCTTATGCAAGAGAGAATTTCACGCTCAAGGCTTTGTTGTTCTGTACCGTCAATGACTTCCCTGCGTATGGGAACTTGTCCGGTTACACGGTTAAAGGAGCATTTGCATGTCCCATTTGCGAGGAAGACACTTGTTCGGACCGTTTAAAACATTGTGGGAAGAATGTTTATATGTGTCATCGACGTCTTCTCCCCGAAGATCACCCTTATCGAGTAACGAAGAGAAAGTTGTTCAATGGTCAAGCCGAAACTCGTGTGGCCCGTCTACCTCTGAGCTCTGAGGAAGTGTACGAAAAGGTTAAGGACATTGCAAATGTATTTGGAAACACATCAAAACCGGCGAAAAACATTTGGAAAAAGTGTTCTATCTTTTGGGAACTACCTTATTGGCGTTCTTTCTGTGAGACACTGCTTAGACATCATGCACATTGTGAAGAACGTTGGTGAGGCAGTGAGTGGGACTTTACTCAATATACCCGGCAAAACAAAAGACGGATTGAAAATCAGAAAGGACATGCAAACCATGGGTATACGAAAGGAGTTACACCCACAAGAGAACGGGAAACGAATCTACCTACCTCCTGCATGCTACACGCTCTCAAAGGCTGAAAAGATTAGTTTCTGCAAATGTCTGCACTCGGTAAAAGTACCGTCTGGGTACTCTTCAAACTGGAAGAACATTGTATCGATGAAGGATTTAAAACTTTTAGGCATGAAATCTCACGATTATCATGTACTGATGTTACATCTTCTTCCGGTCGCAATTCGAGGGATATTGCCATCTGATGTCAGAAATGCTTTAACTCGGTTATGTTTCTTTTTCAACGCTGTTTGCTCCAAGGCAATTGACGTAACGTCTCTAGATGATCTACAACGTGAAATTGTTATCACATTATGTCAACTAGAGATGTATTTCCCACCATCTTTCTTTGATATAATGGTACATCTAATTGTGCACATCGTTCGAGAGATACAGTTCTGTGGTCCGGTATACTTACGGTACATGTACCCTTTTGAACGGTACATGGGTATTCTGAAAAGTAGAATGAAGAATAGGTATCGACCAGAGGGGAGCATTGTTGAAGCAACAGTGACTGAGGAAGTCACGGAATTTGTGACCGATTATTTGAGTGAGGCAGAGTCTATTGGTATCCCAAAACCACGACACTATGGCAGGTTTAAGGGTAAAGGTGTTATTGGTAGAAAGATCGTGCAAGTTTCGCGTACTTATTCATCAAGCACATTTGTTTGTCTTACAACATCTTGAGGTTGTTGAACCTTATTTGGAAACCCATATGGTTGAGTTAAGGCATCAAAATCCTTTGAAAGGCCACATTTGGCTGACAAAGGAACAAAACCGAGTTTTTATCCAATGGTTCAAAGATCATGTGTTGCATCATCAGATCCAGAAGCTGTAAGCGAAGAGATCAGATGTTTGGCAATCGGACCTGAAACTAATATTACATCATTTGAGGGGTATGATATTAGTGGGTATACATACTACACTGCACGTCAAGATGCCAAATCGATAAACCAGAATAGTGGGGTAAAAATTGAAGCTGCTGCCACTGAGTACCACAGCGGTAACCGATCTCAACCAGTTAGTAATTGGTATTATGGTGTCATCGAGGACATCTGGGAACTAGACTATGACATTGATTCCTTTCTGTTGTTCCGGTGCAAGTGGGTGGACAACCGACGCGGGTACCAAAATGATGGAGGGCTTACCTTGGTTGATCTTTCACGGTTACACGGTTATAATGATGATCAATTTGTTCTGGGAAAGGATTGCGAACAAGTGTGGTATGTTGAGGATCCGAAAGACTGCAGATGGTCTGTTGTTCTTCCAGGAAGAAGGCCAGTTGTAATCGAAAATGAAAATGAGGATAACGATGAAAATGGGACTGTAGAGGAAACATCCTTGTTTCCTACTGGATTACCGGATTCGATTGATGATACCGAAAACGATTTGCTCTACGCACGATCAGACCATGATGAGGGTGTTTGGGTAGAAAATATGAAATGATTTATGTTTTTGTACGTGTCAGGTAATGTTGTTAGTAGAATGTAGACTGTAATGTCATCTTAACTGTTATTGTTATGCATCATAGTATTTATGTTATGACTTTATCTGATGAAAATGCTTTGTTATTTTTTTGCAGTGGATGATCACCCTATGGATGACCCCATTGGACGGCTTCTCATGACTGGAGAACCTGAGCCACAGCAGAATAGACCAAGTAAGCGGGTCACAAGAGGAGGAAAGAAGAAGAAGGACCAGTTAGCAGTACAGGAGACTGAGGCTGGCCCTTCACAGCAGACCGAAGAGGAGTCAGTTGTCCCACCAGAGGCGAAGAAGCAAAAGAAGAGAGGTGCAACACGTGGGCTGAAGGCTAACAAGGGCCCTCCTACAAAACCGGTGGACTTCAATCAGTTCAACCAACCCCATGGAAATTGGAAGAATGACTTCACCGCTTACGGTAGCCATTTGGTGAAGTCATATTGCAACATAAACCACAACTGGAAGCAAGTGCCTCAATCATTGAAGGATACTATGTTTCAGCGTCTTCAGGTAAATCTCTACATTATTACTATGATCTTTTGTGAAATAATAGAACATTTATGTTTACTTTACTAACTGAATGATCATGTACGTAGTCTCGTTTCTCGTGGATCCCGCACTTAAAAAGGATGTGCTATCAGCGATGTCGAAACAGTTCCGGGACCACAAGAATAAGTTGGCTGACAAGTTCATCTACAAGATGCCTACTCCAGAAGATCCAGATGATCCAGATCATGGTGGAGACGGTGAGAGACCACCATGGGAGGTTTACGAGGGCATAACAGAAGAGCAATGGTACAATTTGTTGAGAGGCGTCACACACCGGAGTTCCAGGTGCACTTTATTGTCATACATACATAAATTAATCTTAATTTCTTATGTTTTTTGTGTTCAATTTCACTTAACATGATCCCATTAATTTATGCAGGCTCTCCGTGCGCAACAACAAGCAAATGCTAAGAAGAATCTGTACCCTCACCACTTAGGTGGAAAAAGTATTGCTCAAAGGGTACCAGAATGGGAGCAAAAGGGATATCTGCCCACGGATGGCTCATTGGATGCCAGTGGCAGAAGAATGAAAGTGTGGGAGTTAAGCCACATTCCGAAGAACTCTACTCCCGAAAATCCTCAATACGATGAAGCCACGAGAGCAGTTATTGCTCAAATGGTAAGTGATATCATTTCATTTTTAGTCAAACTGTTCATTTCATTTGTATATGAACTTATGTTAAACTAATAACTGTATTTGTGTGTTGTATTAGGGTGAATTAAGCTCTCAGCTCACCCAGGGCACCTGGACCTCACAGAGGAATGATGATCCTCTTACACGCGCTCTTGGTAAGAAGGATCATCCAGGTCGTGCCATTGGGTTTGGTGGGCACGTTGGTATCCGCCAGGCATTTGGCGTACCCGGGTCCAGAAGTGCACAGGGAAAGTCGATTAGCTACGAGGAGCACCTGAGAGCGTTGGCTGAGATGGAGCAGAGGATTACTCAGAACGTCGACGAGAGGATCGCTCACGCTATGTCAAGGCTTCAGCCACAGCAGCATGACAGCCAAGAGGTTTCTCGACCACCAGTTGAGTCACCCATTCAGCAGCAGAGTGCACCGGTAGTGAGAAGTAGTGTCCACTCGGCTGATCCGTTTCCCTATGCATCTCTAAAGGTTAGACTAACATTTCAATTGAGTACATGACGATTAAGATTTTTCACTTGATCACTAATATCATCATAGAAGAATTCTCAATTTTTATCTAAACAAGTTCCACATAACACTCAGGAACCCACTGAGTGCCATCTGTTTTTACAAATTGGAGGTAGAAGAGGTCATGGTTGCATGGGGAAAACTTTTCCCCTCTCTTCCAAGTGATATTGTGCACGGTGAACCACTCCGACATTACCATGCACGAGTGCTTCTGGACGAATTTGTTGCAGAGCATGCTGACGTCGGTTTACCGGTGCCGGTCAAACAAAGACCTACCTTGCGTTCCGCACAAACTGCGACAGTGCAGTGGCCTGTACGATTGGTCAGACTCCCTGGGCAGGTATTTACTCTTAACCCTTGCTATAAAACTATTGGTGTACCACCTTGCATCCATATACTTAATTATACTAATATCATAGGATATGAGCCGACCGAAGACTGATAAGGGCAAAGGAAAAAGAATTGCTGCGCCTGTGCAATCAAAGGCATCCACAAATTTCGTGCTTAGACCTGCTTTGGTGGAGAAAAGAATATTGGCCGGCCTGCCGACTAATATGCAGATTCTGCATTCATCCTTGTTGCTGCTACCACCTGATTGTGATTCCCTCACTGTGGAAGATCCCGAGCGGATATTTCACTTTATAGTTCAAGGAGAAGATATACATCGATTTGGGATGTATATGTCCGACTTCGAGGAGTGCTTCAGGAGGGATTGGTTGAATGTGTCGATTATCAAGTCAGCCGCCATGTGAGTGACTTCTACCTTTTGTATTTTGAATTCATTGATTGATGATGAATTAGATGTTTGAATAAAAAGTTAATGATCGACTAATGATATTGCCTCATAGGTGGGTGCATGATAAGGCGATCAATGTCTATGAAGATCACAGATTCGGATTCCTGTGTCCTGCTATGTGCAGTGAAGTCCAGATGACAAGTGATATGGAAGGCCTTATGCAGTATATGACGAATGCCCTCTTTGAATGTTCTAACAAGTCATTTATTATGCTGCCATATCATTCAGGGTATGATATTTGACTATTTCTCTTAGTATTATCTAAAACATATAGTTTGTGTTAGTTGCTTAATGATTACAACACATTGTGTAATTTGTGGACAGTCGACATTGGTCATTGATTGTGCTGGTGATGTTGAAGCACCCACGAATCTTGCAATTTGACTCACTTGGTAAGGCTGCCAAGAGACCGAAGATCTCCACCGCAATACTGGGGTAATTAGTTTGTTATCGTAAACAACAATTATTATTACTTAACATTAACTGTTTCATAACTTGCTACTGATGCTTAAAACTATATGTATTGCTGATGTATATAGTTCCATGAGAGCTGCATTATCTCTCCAGAATAAAACAATGAAGCGTGACATCCCTTGGAACCTAGTCAAGGTACTCTATTAATTGATAAATTTGTGTTATAATGTTTAAACTTGTTTATAACTGTCAATATGTGCGTTTGTATAGTGTCCGGTGCAGCCTGGGGGTTCAGAATGTGGATACTATGTCATGAGATTCATGAGTGACATAGTAGGAGCGCAAACCTTTTACCAGAGCACTCGTTAGACAAGGTAACATTCTTTGAAAGTTTCAGTTATGCTCTTTACATGTTGTTAGACTTGTACGTTTTAGATTAATGTTCATTTTTTTTCATGGCTTACGATAAAGTGTTCAAAGGTGGTCAGTATGATGATGCTCAAATTGTTGAGATGCTTGAGGAATGGTCGGAGTTCGTCTGCACAAGTTTAATGAATTGATGATCATGAAGATGTTTTGTGAACTTTTTGGAGTATGTAATTGTAACTCTGTACACTTGTGGATGGTGTAATATTTGTAATGGTAGATTGAATTGTAATGTTGTTTTTTTATTTGTAATGAAAGTGTGTAAATAAGTGTAATTGCATTGGTTTTGTTAACTCTCAAATTGTGGTGCGTCGTTGGTATTAATTGGGAGCTTTTATAACTTTTAAAATGTGTGCTGGAGCTCCCTGTATGGATGAAGCTTTATTACAGGTCTCATTGAAACAAATGCGGTGAATATATATATATATATAAGCTAGGATGGAAAAAAAAAAAAAAAATACCCCTATCTCGGCGGTTCTTAGAGCACAACCGCCGAGATAGACCCATGGGATTGACCGATGCTGAGTTTGACCATGAGTCTATCTCGGCGGTTCTTAGAGAACAACCGCCGAGATAGACTCATGGTCAAACTCAGCATCGGTCAATCCCATGGGTCTATCTCGGCGGTTGTGCTCTAAGAACCGCCGAGATAGGTACACCTATTTCGGCGGTGCTCATTTCGGCGGTTCACAACCACCGAAATAGGCCCATTGGAACCGTCGAAATAGGCCTTTTTTCTACTAGTGCTGTCTGTGGCCCCGAACTTTTCAAAATTTCGTTTTCTGTTTGATTCGAATTTTAATAGATTAACTAGGGTCCGTGGGTATGGACATTAGGTCCGTAGCCACGGACGGAAACAAAATTTGACCTAATTCTGCCTCTAAAACCCTAGTTTAGGTATTTTTAATATCCACTTTTATTTTCTGTCAAAAAATGCTAAAAAACAGAAAAAAACAGAAGCTCGCGCACTTAGGTTAAAACAACTTCGTAATGAGCCATAAATAAACTACGTAGAAGAAAAATGACTTCTAGGGGTAATGAAAGTAATTGAACCCTAAATAAGTCGTATACCAAGCCCCCGAACCCGAACTCTCCTTTCCTAATTTAATCTAGGTCAAAATTACGTGGTGACTCATAATTGGTTCCAGTGAGCTAACTTAGGATTCAATAATTAGTGTTATATGACATAGTTATTAATCTTAGGTTATAAGTGGACCTAAAACCCGATCAGATCCTAATCAACTTAATCAACATAGGATAGGGTTTAAAAAATCGAGGCTCACAGAATGGCGACTCTGCTGGGGATAAAATTCTTAATATTAACTTGTTTAATTTTAAGAAAGAGGGCTAAACTCGAAAATGTTTATATACGGCTTTTATTATGTTGATTGTTTACTTTTGTGCGTAATTTAAATTTTTGCACCTTTGTATCATATGAGAGCGACGATCCACATAAACCGAATTCACCTCGGGACCTATTTGAGGGTCCCCTGTCAGGGACTCACACCTTATGTGATGTGAATAAGCGAGGGAAAAGAGGAGGATGTCGTCTAACCACATCCCTTAAATACCTGGGCTTTAGCCCCAAACGTTTTCCTGGCAGTGTCCTTACCTAACCTTGTTTGGGCATTCAAAGACCCGACCATAGACGCACACCTTCAGGTGATGTGAAAAAAAGTGGGGAAGCCCAAAGAGAATAGCGTGCAAGCCCTATTCCTTTGTGGTGACTTGGGCCCATGCCCCAAGCACCTCTCCGAATCGATCCATACCCAGTTTGATTTAAGCGTCTAGTGAGGACATGTTGAATTTCTGTGGGCCTTGTTTGCTTGTATGATCAGCCCGCTACCCAGCCTAGAGATTGGTAGGAACTTCTTCTACATCTCTTAGCCCAACCCGAATTGGCAGTCTATTTGTTTGGGCCCAGAGGCCCTTTTTGGTTTAATATGTGAGTCATTTGGGATTTGGCCCAAAAGTTTAGACTTAAGTGATTTCTCTCTTTCAGCCTAATTTGAATTATCAATTTAGTTCTAGGCCCACGAAAAATAAATCCACCTAAAGCAATTCATGAAAATCCATCAGGCCTTTCCATTTCAAGGCTCATTCTAGTCTAAGAAGACTTTCCACTCGGGCTTTGGCCTAAAATCCTAGTTATAAGTATCGTCTTTTAGGCTCAATCAGAATAACTCGGCCCAAACTCCAATTCACATCTAGAGCATGATTTAGAAATCATTTCGGCCCATGCGCCCTATTTCTAGCCCAAACACATTCTGGCCCAGGTGCCAAATCTCAGATTATTCCAAGTGCTGCTTCTTTAAAATTCAGCCTAAGGCAGTTCACAGTTCATGAATCATTCCGGCCCAAGTAATACTATAACTCATTCCGTCTGGGCCCAACACCAATTCATAATTTCTGCCATGAAACTTCGTTTCAATCCAGAATTTCGGCCCATAGTGTAAAACATATGTATGTTTCAAGATAGTTTATATAACTCGTTCATCCGGTTTTTGACCTTAAGCCCCAACAAGAACATCAAACGAATCTTAGGCTTCAAGGTTTCTCTCTCAGCCTAGAGGCCCATTCACGATCCATGCGGCTTCCTTAGGCCCATTTGCTCCACTTCCAGATTAAGGGTATTCAGGCCCACACATCCGTTCTAACCGAGGGATTACTTTAGCCCATGGACTTCACTCTCAGTTTGGAAGAGATTCAGGCCCTAGTTCCTCCTACATAACCCATAGGCATTCCTAGTTCAGACATTTTACGGAGCCTACTCGAAGTTCAGAAGGAAGACAATCACGATCATCTCAAGGGCGTCCCAACGGTCGAGAGCTCGAGTCTTCAGTACGTTGGCATCAGACGGTTCAACATTAGAATTTTTCTCAATTTTAGTAGTTTTCTTTTCTCAATCGTTCTTCCAACTCTTATGGTAGCTAGCTTCCTTTATCATTTTAGGTAGTTTTATTAAGATTACAATTTTTGATGTTATTTTTCCATTTGTGAATTATAGCATAGTTCCATTTGTGAATTTTTTGTGCATTCATTTAACAAAACAAAAAATTGTTTTTCAAGAAAAAGGATCATGAAATAATTATTTTCTGACAACAGAATAGAATGACTTGTCTTTTGTTTCTAAAAAAGGTGAACATGTCCGTCCACACACCACAGTGTTTCTCAAAACATCCACAAAGCATTCCAAAATCCACATCTGTTTAAGTGTTGTCATAAACCCCAAATCAATACTGGGGGCAATCTGAGCTCAGGATCGTCGTCTTTAATTTTTCGTTTAAGCGTGTGAACTAGTCTCTGAGTGAAATTCACGAGAGGGTCTTGAGCGGAAAAACCATGAGTGAACGAGCGTGTCATTTTTACACGACTCCGGTGAGACCACATTCAAAGGTAAGGTAAACGGCATAACTCCGACCGAAGGAGATAATTTATAAATTTACTCTTAGACCTGTGAAAAGTAACAAAGAACGGATACACAACTATCAGGAATGACGAAGCACCTAGGTACAGCACCACATAGCCAAAAGCTTTAAACCCTGTCATTAAACCCTAGGCACCCCCGCTGAGCCTTTCATATATCCGTTTTCGATATTATGAACTCCACAAAATCACCCAGCCAATGATGAATTACTGACCCAGTGACCAAAGGAAGCGAGGAGCCCGACTCTCAGATAACAATCTAATCAGTCCAAAGAAGCGATGCCGCTATCATCATGACGAAGCGATCCGTAAATGGTCCCAAAGTGGCACAGGATCCAGAGAGCTCACATCAAAACAGCTCTCAAAACTCAAAACCGGGAAACACAAGAACCCCGAAGGCAAAGTCGAGAAAGGATAAAACAGAAAGGCAAACCCAAAATGCCTCGAAGAAATCCAAATGACAAAAAGAGAAATGGTGTAAAGGACAACTTCAAAAGTCCAGGTCCAGAAGCTTGAAAACAACGTCAACATGAAGCAGCTAGACGACTTCAAGACAAGGAAGATGAATATGAGAGAAGACACAAGTTGCAGCTTCGGTCACCCATTTAAGCTCCACATACCTCAAATATCCCTCCATGATCCCGTCGTCTTTCATCACAACCTATGGCCACGTTATAAGCTTTAAAGACTTCCGACTTGATAGTTGTGTATCTAATCACGTGAAAGTAACAGATCGAATGCGTAAATCCACCAAATGTCAAATTCAATGGTCTAGAAGTTGTGACCGTGAGCTGGAAACGAGTACAAACATCAAATACGCTGAGTGTAGGTTAGAAAGCACCACATCAAACATAAGCCTTGACCCTGTAAGGACGAGACTCATTCGCATGTTTAATCAAAGAAAATACTGGGGGCAATCGATCGGAACGATCGATTGCCATGAACTTTAGCTCAGATTGTCCTAAGAAAAAAATACTGGGGGCAATTGTTGGTTCCAACAATTGCCATGTCAACACCAATTGAAACCCAAAGCTTGAGCACCACCATCCCACCACAGACACACATAAGCCCTTACCACCACACACACTCTCAAGCCCATCATTGGCCTTACCTCCACAAAAACATCAAGCCCGTCATAACCCTGACCACCATCCAAAATCACAACCCAATCCCATGTCTATCACAAATCCTGAACACCGGCAAAAACCTTTAGCACCACAACAAACACCACACACTTCCACCAGCGGCATGTTCATTTTCTAAGAAACAAATTGCAGATATGAAATTTTTAGTCAGAATATAATCATTTCACTTTCCTTTTTCAGCAAAGTTTTTCTCAAGCATTGCCATGTTTGGCACATTTTTCAACAGTTCCTTGTTTTGGACAAGCTTCCAACAAACACTTTAGTTGCATTTTACAACTTTTGCATAACACCTCAACATTGCCAAGTTTAGCACCTTTTCCAACAGTTTCCTGTTTTGAACGAGTATCTTTCATATATTTTGATTGCATACATCTTATTATCATTGCCAAGTTTGGAACTCTAGTAATCAGTTTTCATCATTTGCATAAGACCATCATCTCTGCAATCTTGTACCTTCCAGCACCTGAGTAAAAGAACTCACAAGAGTAGAAGAACTCACCCGAGTAAAAGAACTCACCCCAGTAGAAGAACTCACCAGAGTAGAAGAACTCACCCGAGTAGAAGAACTCACTAGAGTAGAAGAACTCACCCGAGTAGAAGAACTCACCCGAGTAGAAGAACTCACCCGAGTAGAAGAACTCGACCCCACACCAATTTTTAATCACTTTTAGGTAGTCAACGCCTTAGAATAGCTTGACATCATATCATCATTATAGGTAGTCAACGCCTTAGAATAGCTTGACATCATATCATCATTATAGGTAGTCAACGCCTTAGAATAGCTTGACACAATATCATCCTTATAGGTAGTCAACGCCTTAGAATAGCTTGACATCATATCATCATTATAGGTAGTCAACGCCTTAGAATAACTTGACATCATTTCATTCATTATAGGTAGTCAACACCTTAGAATAGCTCGACATCATCTCATTCCTTATAGGTGGTCAACGCCTTAGAATAGCTTGACATCATATCATCCTTATAGGTAGTCGATGCCTTAGAGTAGCCCAACATTACTTCATTTTTACCTTTAGGTGGTCGATGCCTTAGAATCACTTGACATCCTTTCACTTTACTCACAGGTAGTCAGCGCCTTAGAACAGCTCGACACAATTTGTCGATTTCCAACTGGATGCGGGGTCTTTTAAGATCCAAAATTTTGGGATATCACTCAAGCATCAACTAGCCTTTTCATTTCCATTACAAAGCCTAGTTGACGGGGGGCAATCTGTTATACCCAAAATTTTAACCCCTCGGAAGAGAGTCTGTAGTAATAGGCTAGTTTGGTCAAGTAGTGAAATACCCCTAAATTAATTTAAATTAATTTAGGGGATTTCTTTTATTAAAAATTAAATTAGGATATGGAATAATGAATATTAAATTATTATATGGAGTTGTGAAATTTATTTAGGGGTTTTCTCCTATTTAACCCTAATTATTATACATTATTATATAGTATTATGAATTTAATAATAAGATTTATAAGTCAATAAATCTTGAGAAAATTATTAAACACTCCAAAAATATTATAAAGATTTTAGGAAGTGTTGGAACATTGTTTTGAAACATAAAAGTCAATATAAAATTCTAGAAACCTTAAAGCTTATTAAGCCTTGCTAGAGTTGACTTTTTGAGAATGGTCAAACCAGGCCATGAAACCTATACCAATAAATAGGTTATGAAAAACCATGAAGATCGATAAAAAGAACGTCAAAAACGGATCATCCTAGCCAAAGTTATGCTAGATTGAAGTTTTGAATCAAAATTTTTAAGAGATGCCACGTGTCACTCTGTAATGGGTCGCCCACACTTAGCCGATTTCTTCCCTGATTTTCGGAACCGATTTCCCTTACTTTGCCCTAACTTTAGACGGCTATAACTTTTACATCTCTCAATATTTTTCCATGCCGTCTTCACCATTCTCTTTTCCTACAATTCCTCTTTCCAACCATTACTCATACAATCCCTAAATCATTCTGAGTCAACCGGAAAATCGAGCCAAAGTAGCCACCTTGTGAAACTGTTTCCAGAATTCTAGAATTCCCTTCGTTTTCAGGTAACTTGCGTCAATCATAACTTCTTCGTTAATCAACCAAAATTCGATTTCTTTAGCTCGTTGTAAAGATCTCTAATCCCTCTACAATTTTCGTGTTTATGCCCAAGTTCAATTCGTAACCAGTTGGGAGATATAGAGGCCTAAAGTTTCGGTCTCGCCAGCACATAAAATAATCCCGAAACAGAGAGGTAAACTCGTGTTTTGTGACTTCGATTTATTTCTGTGTGATGCGAGTTAGGATTAGTGCTTGCTATCATTGTGTAGATCTATGTTTCTTCTTTCTAATGAGCCCAAGAACATGGCCTAACTCGATCTAGAACGCATTCTATAGACCTCCAAAGTTCGCTACTCGAACAGTTTGAAGTCGGAACCTTTCCAGAAAAAAACGATTTCGAATCGCTTCAGTCGTGCAATTCCGGTGAGTTTTCTTCAAATCCTTCCGATGATGCTAATCGTCCTTGCGTTTTCGACCTAACCCACTAATCAATTTATCCTATTATGCATTATACTGAGAGTAATTTGCAAATCAAAATTCGAAAACCCATGAACCCTAGTTTGTTCGAACCCAGAATCGGTTTCTCGAATTCGTGCATCATAGGTCGTATAATTGGTACCATTAGAACCGGAATTGAATTTCGAATCCAATGAAACAAAAATCAATCGATTTGGTTCTGTGAGTTGAGAGAAATCGTCGATTTAGTACTCGACATTCATTAGCCTTTCGCTGAAGAACTCGACGGATCTGGACCGTCCGATCGTGGTTAGGAGATACGGACGGCCAGGATTATAACGTAGGTATATTAAGTAATATAATTCCAGAAATAAACCCTAACTTGTTGGATCTTGTTAATGGCCTTCCCGAATGTATTTTGACACGAAATTTTAACCATAGATTCCTTGAAAAATCTAGTTTATTTTGATGTATATTAATATGGGTTTTGAGTTTTTAAGCGTAAGTTGTAATTTTTATAAGTTATGTGTATTATGGAATTATTTGGATAATTTAAAAAGATATTTTGATGAAATAAAAATTTGAAAATATGTATAAAATGTTATAGTTACTATATATTCAATTTGGGAATTTTTGGGCAATGGTAAAAGGTTTTAAAAATTGTGTTTATGAGTTTTTTGTAAGAATAACCTATAATATAAGGTTTTTAATGTAACCAAAAATTAAAGTATGGTTTGTTAATTAACTTCTAAGCTGGGGAAAATAAAGGAAACTAAATTAACATTTTATAACAGTAAGTTTATAAATGTTTTGGTATTGGCTTTTAAGAGAAGTGAAATTATTTACATATATGTATATATACTTACTTAGTAGAAACTTATATAAATTAAGGAATTTAGTTATCCTACATCTTATTTACTATATTATATGGGAGTTAATATTTTTAATTAAACTAAGGAATAAATATATATATTTTTACGCGTTTATAAAAAGGGAATTAAGTAGTAACTTAGAGTGAAACAAAGAACTAATTAAATTAACACTTATAATAACTAAATGTGATAAGAGCTAGTACCCTATGATATGGTAAAAGAAATACTTTACGAAATATACTTGGAATACAGTTTAAGGTTGTTTTAATAAGATAGTTTAAATATGATAAATTACATAGGGAATATCTTAGTTAATTTCTAATACGGGTATACTTATATATATAGAATAAATAAGGGAAACACTTTATTTAATAAGCCATAGGTCGGTTGTAGTTATGCCTAAAAGTTATTAAACATAATTAAATACAATAAACTACATAAATAATGTTTTGAACAAATCCTAGTATATATAAATATATACACATTTAACATAAATAAAATTAGATACCTTATAGGAAATATAATACGAAGGAATTAATAAGTTAAACTAAACCTCTACATAATGTTAATAGATAAATATTATATGAGGTGGTATTAAATTATAGTAATGTATTAGGCTTAAAGAGTTACCTTTAAATTTCTAAGATTCATATAAACAGTGTTAAAATACATGTATATATTTAATCAATGACCACAATGTAAATCTATAATTGGGTTAAAAAAGTTAAAATTTAGGAGTATTTGTAATTAGATTACATAAAGTGTTACACAAATAGATCTTATTATATAATTAATAATAAAATGAATGAAATACTTTTACATTTAAATGTTCTTATATAAACAATAATAAAATAAATGAGTTACTTTTACATCCAAATGTGAAGAGGATTATTAAGTCTAGATTTAATCATTTCTTGACATTTATAGTATTGAGTAATAACTTAATATTTTAAGATGAAATCATTAAAAGGATTAGATATAAAACTATATTAAAATGTGATTAGGAATTTAATCTAAATAATGATCCTTAAGTTTCTTGGAATTAGATAAGACTATAAACTACATTTATAACATTAATTACCAATATTCAGAATGAGAATTTATAAATAGGTGATGTCTTTAATGGTTAGGACTTATAAAAGGTTTGTAAATAGTAATTAGAGAATTAGAACCTTTGAGCCTTTAGTTAGATGAAGCTAAGTTAAATAGGATATTATACTGATTTACCTTTTGACACTGGGAATATTAATATGTCACTTGGATATAAGATATGAGGATTTTTCAGAATACACGATCCTATTAAATAATTTACAAATTCACTTATGAATTGAGGATTTAATTCTTAGGTAAATTTTACCTTACGTCGGGATATAATGTTTATCCTGAAATACAATAAAGGAAATTAATTCATTAAGTTATTCCTTTGAAACCTTAAGTTTTGTAATAATCCAAAATGTAATTAAGACATAAGTTTATTAAAATTTGGTACCAAAGGATTATACATAGTCTATGGAGGGAATGTGTGTAAAAATAAAACATTTAGGGAATTAAATGTAAGTAAGGATACATAAAAGGTGATACTAAACACCTTTTTGCATAGGTAATAATAAAACATATAATATACCTTGTGGGTACTAGATGTGTAAGAGTTATTAAATTTAATAAAATTTCCTAAGCAATGTTTTGGGATAAATCCTAAATATGTATATAAGTATATAGAAATATTAAGAGATCATGTTAACATTTCTTGTGGGAAACTTAATTAGAAGAATATATATATATATAACTATTGTAACACCCCTATAATAATAAAACAACAGCGGAAAATAAACTAAAGGTGCTACAGACCATCGGGCTCCAAACACCCGGTACCAACCTCACCAATTACAACCTTTACAATTAACTAAGTTACGGTCTGAACTTCGAGAAAACTTAACAAAACATAACAATAAAACACATTCGCTCTCCACAAAACCTAGTCCCATCCCAAACGCTCATTCTCTTCGTGGCCACCTGTAATTCAATTCGTACCTGCAAGATGAAACCAAGCAGCCCACCCTAAAAGGGGCGGGTCAGTTCCCTGGAATGGAACTGGTACAATTCTCCAAAAACAAACTTATAAAACATAATTCTTCAAAATAAACAGTAACATGAAAACAAACTCTTAAAAGTTGAAATACCCCAAACCTAAGTATGTTAAGTAAACATCAAATCATGATTTAGTAGGGCTAAAATATGCCTTAGAAAGATTGGTAGACAATTTAAACCAAGGAAAACACAAGAAAGTGCCTTAAAGGCAATCAGGGCAAAACGTGCTCTAAGCTTGGAGAGACTTGGGTGAGTACCCAAATATCATGATAAGACCTTAGTAATATCCTAATGGTCATTTTAAATCAATTAGCAAAGAAAACCAAACTTGAAAACAAGTTAAAACACAAAATGTGCTTTAAGAAGTCTTAAAGCACATTTTTGAGAAATTGTCTTAGAATTGAGTTTTGAGTGGCTAAATGTCCATCATTACTCTTTAATCAATATGTGTACTAATTAGTATCACATTAGGAGGTCTAAATCAATGGGAAATCAAAAATTTCCCGATTATGTGCCTTGATTAGTGAATAGTAACTATTTAGTGACTAGTTTAAGTTTTAATCAATATAAGTCAATTAATTGGTCAACAAAGACCATGTTAGCCTTATATTAAGAGGGTGGCCGGTTTTTATGTGGGGAGTCACCACATGAGTCATCAAATGAGAAAGGAAAAGAAGAGATAAGTAAAGAAGTTACTATTTGCTTTATTAAAGCAAAATATCTTATATTAGCTCACTTTTCTCCTCTTTCCTTCATTTCTCTCTTCACCCACGGTTTCCTCTTCTTCTCTCTGTTCCAAAACCGAGAGAGCTGCTCTTCCATGGTTCTCCATCTTCAATCACTTGCCAAATACACTCCAAGCTCCAAATCCAAAATAAATTGCATATTTGTCTTAGTTAGGTCAAGACCTATCTTTCTATTTTCAAATCTTTCAAAGCTCCATTTTGGTGCCATGAGAAAACTCCATTGATGGGGGAAAATCAAGTTTGAAGAGCTCATTAGCTTCTCCATTCTCTTAAGGTAAAGAAAATGTAAGAAAAACCATGTTTCCATCATTTCTTGTACATGGCCGAAAATTCCTTCTCATGGGGCTATGTTTTTATGCCTTGTTCTAGCTTGATTTATTCACCAAGGACTAGTGGAGGTCCTATTTCATTCAATGCCAAAGTCTACCTTGAGACTTCAAAGGTAATCATCCACTTTTATGCCTATAGAACACATTCTAACCTAGGTTTTCATTCCTTGAGGTTAGTGCATTGTTTAGTACTTATATGAGTCCTTGAATATTGAGTAGAACATTGTCAAGGGGAATTTAAGTGGTGGCCGAGATCTAAGCAAGAAGAAGGCCTAAGGAGGAGATTAAGATAAGCTTGAGAAAACAAGGTAAAATGCTTACCTAATGGTGGTTTAAGATTAAGGAATGAGTTTTAGATAAATACCAATGTGGCTTAAAGCTTACATTGTGTATTGGGTTATATAACCTAAGAAAAAGAACTTAAACAAGTTTATGAGCTTGTGATTAAGGAGCTAATGAGAATGAGTTAGCAATATAAGTTTAAGGTGGATTTTAAGAGCATTATAACTACTATGAGATTGATGAGTGTATTTGCAGGTTGAAAGCTTATATATGTGGGGAAATTCAGTGTTTAAGTTTAAGTCATTTAAGGGCCTAAGAGCCATGTCATTTAAGAGCCTTAGTGCTATGCAATTTAAGATTAATTGCAAATATTGAGTTTGTTGTGAATGAGTTGGTTTGGTGATGAGATATGATGAGAAAGAACTTGAGGTGTGTGAGATGGTTAAATGAGGAAAAATAATGTGTTTGGGCATGATAAGATACTAGAGGAGCTATGGCGAAATTTGAGTAGAAAACGAAGTGTTTAAGTGGTAGTGGTGAGTTAATATGCCCTAAGGTTTACTAGGGAGCATGAAAAGAAAATTGGGTGGAAATGAGTTAACTAAGGAGTTCTTGAGGGTTAGAATGACCTAGAGATGTCTAGGAGGAATTGGAGGAATGGTGAGTGTTTTGAACACACCAAAGTTATGAGATGAGGAATATAAGACTTGAGCATAAGTTTAAGGAGAAGGTGTAATGATTAAGGTGATTGAGTATATCCTAAGGGAGTTTAATGACTAAGGAAGTACTAGGAAGTCTTAGAGGTATCTTGATGAAAAAGGGGTGAGATAAAGTGTTATAACGAGTTATAATGACTTAGGCATTACTTTTAAGGATTTAGGAATCAAGAGAATGTAATTGAGTAATTAGGACTTAGGTAAATGTTGGTAAACAACTAGGAAGGAAATAAGGAGTTGGTGGGTGGAAGCTTAAGCTTATGAAGGAACTTTAAGTAAATGCATAAAAGAGTTTTAGATGGTGAAAGATGCTTGGGAGATGATGTTATAGTGATGAGGGAAACATTGGCATAGTGGTTACATTAAGTATGAACCACCACCTAGAAACCATAGAGGAAAACATTACAAGTGTAGCATTATTACAAGGAAAATGCATAATGACTAAGGTGGATTTTGGTGAATGGTTTAATGAGTTTGGTGGAGGTTCTAAGGTGGATTTAAGGTGCCAAGATGGTGTTGGACCTATTAGGACACTTGTGGAAAAGTTTGGAATTGAAAGAGGCAATTTAAGAGGAAGGTCTGTAGAGGACCGACCCAGGGTCCGACCCAGTGTTGGGTCGGTCGGGCCAAGTTAAGCCAGCCGGAATGCCTCTGGACTGGACCGACCCAGAGGGTTTGGGTCGGTCGGCTTAGCCTTGGGTCGGTCGGGCAAGGTTTAAATAGGAAAATGGGTTCTGTAAGGGACCGACCCAGAGGGTTTGGGTCGGTCGGTCTAGCTCTGGGTCGGTCGGATGGGTTTCAAGAGACGGAAGAGTTTCTGTAATGGACCGACCCAGGGGTTGGGTCGGTCGGTGGGTCGGTCGACCCTTAACACTTAAAAAAAAAAAAAGAAATTTTGAATTCTAAGAATGGTAATGGGTAATGAGGAATACCTTTGGTAGGGTGGTAATGATTAGGACCCTAAGAACTTAAGAGATTAAGTTAAGTTAAGTATAAACTTGAAAGTTTAAGATTAAGTTGTAAGACTTAAGAGGTGTTAGGTTGGAGTCATTAAGGGTTAAGTAAGTTAAGCAAGTTAAGTAAGTTAAGTAAGTTGAATTAAGTTAAGTGATTAACAACCTAAAACTGAATGAATGTTTTAGGACTTGGAAATTGGACTCCGGAAGAGATTAAGCAACTGAACGGCCAACGGTGAACGGTACAGTTGTTTCTTCTTGTGACCTGCTTGCTAACGAGGTGTCCCTCGGCTTGTGTGCTATTTGTTTTGTGTGCTCACTAAACAAGATAAGCATGCAACCGGAACATATTATATATATATTGTATTGTTGTGTGATGTTTGAAAACTAACACAACATACCGTGAGAACTTACTAACCAATGCTTAGTAAGGAATTGAGTGAGACTAAGGAACGCCCCCTAATGAGGGACGATATGAACCGAAAGAGGTTAACCAACAAACAGGGTCTTGAGATAACTACTAACTGGAACTTGAGTGAGGAAACCCGGGACCGATCTCCGGTCATGCATGCTAAGGAAAAAGGGGGTCGTTATCTATAGTAGATTCGACCTCCGATTAAGGACTTGTCTTCGGACTTGTTGCCTAGGGCCGGTTGCCGGCTCAGCTACGCTGGACTCCCGTCCAGAGTAGGTGGCATTAAGATGGTGCGGTGGGATCACCTAAATCCCAGGTTCGAATTAGATACGGCCAATCCCTTCCAGGAAAGGTTTGTATATAGAGATTAAGATTGAGATTAAGATTAAGATTAAGGTAAGATTAAGTTAAGTTACAATCATTCCTTTTTAAAGGATGATTTGTATTATTAAGATTAAGATTAAGGTGAGGTTAAGATAAGTTGCAACCATTCCTTTTTAAAGGATGGTTTGTAATATTAAGTTTGAGATAAGCTACATCCACTCCTCATTAAAGGATGGTTGTTTCTAAGATTAAGATAAGAATCAGATTGAGGTAAGATAAGGATGGACTAAGATTAAGAGGAAACATTACTTAAGGAGTTAAATAACTAACTCTCCAATTAAGGGAACGCATTTAAGTCGTTCATTGTGTGTGAACTTTGATTGTTCATATCTGAGTTGTTGTTTACAGCATTCATTATCATGTTGTGCATATAATCAACCTCCATGCTATCGACAATTAGTCGTCGTAGCCACGTTAGCTTGGGGGCCATGAGGGGATCGTACCAGCATTCGTGCTGACCCCCTTTGGGGGCTGTTTTTACTACACAGGTACATCAGGAAGCGGCCGACGCGAGGGTAAGAAAAGGATACAGCTGTTAAGGGTTTAGTGTGGCCTACGAGTTGTGCATGTACACCCGTATGGCAATTTGAGTTAGTAAGATGTATAGGATGTGAGGGGATTGTAAGAAGGATATGTATATGGTTAAGATTGTCGTACTAATGTTCGGTATATTCTGTAGTCAGACCGTGGCAAGGTCCTGGATTGTAAAGAATTCCGCTGTGACATGTATGTATATATGCTGTTAAGTTGCGAGACCACAATTGGATTGAGTTGGGGTGTTACAAAAGTGGTATCAGAGCGTAGTTACGCTCTGAAGACAAGAAATACCGAACTTAGGAGAATATTGAGGTTGAGATTGAGTTATGGGTTAAGGGTTGAGAGATAGAGTGAGAGGTGCGTTAGTCAGGACTTCCCGGTGTTTACCGGATATCCATAGTACCTAGACCCGCCCTCCACATCCCTAACCCTGAACATGTGGAACAACGCCAGAGAGAAGAAAGCCTTCTCTACTCGGGAAACCCGATCTGGCAGTTAGCTAACAGTAAGCAATACGAAAAACAACTTGCTGTACAACAGTTATGGAGAACTGGGAGATTTTAAATGGAGCGCATCAACAGAGAAACAGGCGCTACTTATGGAATACTATCAGTAAGGGAACGGTAATTACCGGCAACATGGGTCGACATGCTACGCAGTCGAAATAACCCGCCATACCAATGATAAGGAAAGCACTACGCGTGCAATGGATGAGGAAATGATAAACGACATGAGTACCGGACAGTGGTCCGAAGGAGCATAACAGTATGATAATACAGAGCATGAGGATTGAGATTACTGGAAAGTCCAGTTAAGAACCGGGAACTCCAAACCCCATACAATGAAAAAGGTTACAAACCTGCCAGACATAACGCGGACAACGGTGGAAACACATATAAATTGTATGCCGAGATAGGACTACGATGTAGTGCCTAAAGGAAATCATTACTGAGTAACCACAACAAATGTGTGGAGACAGGAGCGAGGAATAGACATAAGGAAATATTAAGGGATTCCCTCAGAAAGGGAACGCCCTGGTAAATGACAGTACTGTCAAACAACAAGGAAACTGCCGGATGGACGGTTATCCAAAATAAGAGATTATCGAAGGAGTCCCGAGGACTACCAATTATATAGAAATTAGAAGGAAGTGTCACTACCGATGTACCTTGTACCAATAACCCATCCTGCATGGCGCACTTGCCATAGCAAGTGCTACCACGGTTAAACTACACGGAAAGCCATCATGGCAAGATAGGAGAACACTACAGTTGAAACGCATATTAATACCGGATTGTAAATCCATAAGAACAGAAAAATAAGACCTTGGAAGGGCCTGACGGCCTGACCATGATAAGATGAACCGACACATCAGCCAGCAGGGAGCTGAGCTTAGATGAAATACTAAACCATATAAATACTAGCAACGGTATAACCCACTATAACAACAACCGATAGTGCAGTAAGAACACCAGCCCGGGATCCCAAAGGGGAAAACCTAAGAGATCGCTCGGTAATGCGAGCAAAAACACTATATAAGCAATGATATACAAGGGATGTATTATAAGATACTATTGAGACTGTTGAAGCATCGACTTACAACGAAAACGGGATAAGACTCTCAGAGTGACCATTAAGGACACCAATGACAACATTCTTCAATGAAGATGTTGGAAAACCCGGAAATCAAGGATAAAAGAAATAAACATAAGCTATAACCTACTAAGAATTAAAGTCGTACAACCCTGGAAAAGGAAAGCTCAGAGGACTACCCCCACAGAGCGGGCATAGTCGAGCCGAACAACTGATGAATGACAGTTACTGTTTGTCTAACTCATTAATACCCAAGTATGATTGATCATCAACGGGTGGCGTAGTCAACGGAAGTTGAACGAAGCGTTGAGATAGAAGTATAAGATGCAAGGATGATATCCAACTTGGACACCGTAAGGCAAACGCCTAATACGAACTTATCCTTAATTGCCAAAAGACATAAGTCTAGAAAAATGACAGCATTGTCAAAGACATTAAGTAACCTCAGATCACCTGAACAACTTCCCTAGCAGGAAGCAGGATGCAGCAACTTATCATGAAACCCGACTACATTTAGTATGTAACCTAACATGGATAGTGCTCAAAGAACCAGAATCTTATAGGGATGACCTGCAGATGAGTAAGAGTACAAATAATGAACTGAGACATTAAGCATTAAGAGCCTACGAGCCAAGGATGTTAACCACATCAGAGCCCGAGGTGCAATAAGTTATAAGAGAGCTTGTTTAAGCCACGAAGGGACTACAATTTGTAGATATGAACGGTTACCAAACCTATAACTTAGATTAGGTAGAACATTACCAAGAAAAGGTACCAATGAGGATATTGAGTTAATGCTAAGGACAGGAGCGGAGAACGAACCATGCCTTTAGGGTGGGGATACCTCTCCTTGTTGTGAGGCCATGAGTGGGAATGAACCCCTCAAAAGGGCTTTCACCTGTTAGAGATAAAATACACTTTATTTAGAAAATGGAAACTATGAACTTTGAGATCACCTTAGAACATACCAGATACACTTGAGTAATAAGGAAAGTTGCACAGATAGACCCCATATCCAACACCCAGGATGTAAGAATTAGTAATTGTCAGAGATAAACATCGTGACCGCACATTATGGCACGTCAATTAATCAATGCTCAGAAGAGCTTGTGATTCAGTGGATGACTTCTTCAGTAACCAGTTAAATTACATGGTAGATAACATCACTAAGGATGAAAGAAAGCGAGAGAAATCAGCCTGTTTACGAATCTGAGATTGGAGCAGAACATCTTCGTATCAACAGTCAACTATTTTACAACACGGTACGACAACCGCCAATACCGGAATGAAAGAACTTCCAGTGTGTTTACACCAAGAAGGGATTGAGTATAAGTTAAGACATTAGAATAAGTGAGTAAGAGGTTGCACCATTAATGGGCAACATGGTAAAGGCCAACTACCACGGTAGTAGTGGTCGTGAGTACAATAGTTAGATAAGTGGATTAAGTCATGGTGCGCGGTAAAGCGACCGTTATGCATAAGCCGTCAAATAATGACATAGAGGCAATGAGATTTTTGAGTTAAAACCGATATAAGTAAGGAAATAAGATGGTAGACGAACTGAGCATTGATGCCAGTAGTCTGGACCTAGTTAGGTAAGATTTCACAGGAAGCACATTATCCATTCCTTAAGGAACTGGAAGTGCATTCCTAGTAGCATAAATATGAGAAACAAGATAAGAGGCTCTACGGAAAGAGACCTCAGATATTAAGTGACCGAATCAATACGGAATACAGAAGGAGCTAGAGCATACCATACCCAAGAACACAGTAAATGGACTTCCCTAGATTAACTTCAAGAAGAACAATAAATGTTATTATGGAATGATGAAAGAGGAGATCGACAATAGAATACTTCATAATTAGCAATAGCTAAACGTGTGACGGACACTATGAGTTTACTAAAACGAGACGTGGGACGACTGCACCCCACAGGGGCTTGCAGGCCTGACACGCTCATTTATGAGTTAGTTGGGTAAGTAGTAATGTACCAGTAAGGTACCCCATGCATGTGAACGAGTGGTGTAAGGAACACGGGAAGTAGTCGACTCCGTACCACCGACAACGACGCAAGACCAGACAAGAGCAGCTACTACCACAAACAGTCGAAGAGAAGAGCTCAGTTGAACCAGCAACACAGAGGAACCAGAGAACAAATAATTAAGGACTATGAAGTGCGAAGAGCACGGATTGTTAAGTACAGACATTGATGCTTAAGATGTAAGGCATAAGACTGTAAAGCGCATTATGCACTAAACAGTAGTTTCAGACTAAGAATCATCCTCAGACCAAAGGTCAGTTGGGGAGAACAATTTAGACATTCGAGAAAATACTAAGTATGATGAGCGTAAGATCTTCAAGGAGAATGGATAGACGAGTTACAACTCATTAAGGCCGTGTATATATAAAGATAACACGTGTCCATTGAGACAATTAGGCCTAAGATTATCAGAGTGGTGCAGCGGAAGCTAGCAGATCACTACCTTTGAGATTAGACCAAACTAAGTTAAGGAAACGGTATAAGTACCGTTAAGAATCCTCGATACAGAGACTAAGTCATTTCTGATCGAATTATAAGCAAGATAGATGACATGGAAGCTAGAATGCTTTGTAAGAATTAGACATCTTGAACTTATGTTCAAGATGATATAATGTTGATTACGTGGGCGTAATCCATTTTAAGGGGGGTAGAGCGAAAACCGCTTAGCGTATGTTTGTGTACTGAGTACATAAACTACGGTGTGCATAGCACAAAATAATTTGAGAATATGTTTTATATAAACATTTTGAGATAAATCATGGTTATTGCACACAGAAGATGTGAATACCATATATTAAGTACCTATCTTGTTAACTCCGGTGTGAGTACAAGTTAAGAGATTTAAGGAGGAGGTTTAAGGAGACTTAAGAAATAAGGAATATATGAGGTATAAGTCGATATGAGACTATGTGTGAGATAAGAATAAGATAACACTATGAGATATCATTTGATATGAGCATGAGTTAGGATATAGTAATGCTATGTGGTATGAGACAGTGGAAGTTGGTATGAGACTGATATAGAATTTAGTAAGAATTTAAGTCTTGAGGTAATTACCAAGAAATGAATTGGGAATGTTTGAGGGAATGAGTTCACACTTTGGAGATGTATGGATTATGATTAGAAGAACTAAAAAGATAGAAAATTGGACATTAGTGAATTATCTGATGTTTGAAAATGACGTGGGAGGTGGAACTTGATTTTCTAGGGATCAAGGGAAACCGAACACAAATTGGAGTGGAAGGATGGTTCTACACTGATGCTGATCACATCAGGGTAGGATTATTCCTGAAACTCCCTACCAGTGGTCACAATTAAATCACACTAAGGATAGAGACCTTGGATAAAATGAAATTGGAGTTGCTTGTATTTTTAATTAGAGGAATTATTCCTCACATGACCTCGTAAAAGGATTACCTTTTTACTGAGTCTCGCCCATGAAGTCGAGGACGCACGAGCCTTTGTCTTCGGACCGGTGACATGGGGAGAGCAGCGTGTTTTGTATTCTAGCCCATGGTGACGAGGACGAATGAGCCATTGTCTACGGACCGGTGACATGGGAGAATACGTTGGAAGTTATGTGAATGTTTTAATCATCAAAAGGAACAAAAGGAATTTTGAGTGCTTGCACATGCTTAAGCATGTTGTGTGATATTTAAGTATGAGAATATGGTGGATCCAATGATCCAATGAGATTAAGTATACATAAGTATGATCTATATGATCTAAGGAATGAGGTAAGACATGCATTCTAAGAGAAAGATGCATGGGAACTTTGGGGACAAAGTTCTTTTAAGGGGGGTAGATTGAAATACCCCAAACCTAAGTATGCTAAGTAAACATCAAATCATGATGTAGTAGGCTAAAATGCCTTAGAAAGATTGGTAGACAATTTAAACCAAGGAAAACACAAGAAAGTGCCTTAAAGGCAATCAGGGCAAAAACGTGCTCTAAGCTTGGAGAGACTTGGGTGAGTACCCAAATATCATGATAAGACCTTAGTAATATCCTAATGGTCATTTTAAATCAATTAGCAAAGAAAACCAAACTTGAAAACAAGTTAAAACACAAAATGTGCTTTAAGAAGTCTTAAAGCACATTTTTGAGAAATTGTCTTAGAATTGAGTTTTGAGTGGCTAAATGTCCATCATTACTCTTTAATCACCATGTGTACTAATTAGTATCACATTAGGAGGTCTAAATCAATGGGAAATCAAAAATTTCCCGATTATGTGCCTTGATTAGTGAATAGTAACTATTTAGTGACTAGTTTAAGTTTTAATCAATATAAGTCAATTAATTGGTCAACAAAGACCATGTTAGCCTTATATTAAGAGGGTGGCCGGTTTTTATGTGGGGAGTCACCACATGAGTCATCAAATGAGAAAGGAAAAGAAGAGATAAGTAAAGAAGTTACTATTTGCTTTATTAAAGCAAAATATCTTATATTAGCTCACTTTTCTCCTCTTTCCTTCATTTCTCTTCTTCACCCACGGTTTCCTCTTCTTCTCTCTGTTCCAAAACCGAGAGAGCTGCTCTTCCATGGTTCTCCATCTTCAATCACTTGCCAAATACAACTCCAAGCTCCAAATCCAAAAAATTGCATATTTGTCTTAGTTAGGTCAAGACCTATCTTTCTATCTTTTCAAATCTTTCAAAGCTCCATTTTGGTGCCATGAGAAAACTCCATTGATGGGGGAAAATCAAGTTTGAAGAGCTCATTAGCTTCTCCATTCTCTTAAGGTAAAGAAAATGTAAGAAAAACCATGTTTCCATCATTTCTTGTACATGGCCGAAAATTCCTTCTCATGGGGCTATGTTTTTATGCCTTGTTCTAGCTTGATTTATTCACCAAGGACTAGTGGAGGTCCTATTTCATTCAATGCCAAAGTCTACCTTGAGACTTCAAAGGTAATCATCCACTTTTATGCCTTAGAACACATTTCTAACCTAGGTTTTTATTCCTTGAGGTTAGTGCATTGTTTAGTACTCATATGAGTCCTTGAATATTGATTAGAACATTGGCAAGGGGAATTTAAGTGGTGGCCGAGATCTATGCAAGAAGAAGGCCTAAGGAGGAGATTAAGATAAGCTTGAGAAAACAAGGTAAAATGCTTACCTAATGGTGGTTTAAGATTAAGGAATGAGTTTTAGATAAATACCAATGTGGCTTAAAGCTTACATTGTGTATTGGGTTATATAACCTAAGAAAAAGAACTTAAACAAGCTTATGAACTTGTGATTAAGGAGCTAATGAGAATGAGTTAGCAATATAAGTTTAAGGTGGATTTTAAGAGCATTATAACTACTATGAGATTGATGAGTGTATTTGCAGGTTGAAAGCTTATATATGTGGGAAATTCAGTGTTTAAGTTTAAGTCATTTAAGGGCCTAAGAGCCATGTCATTTAAGAGCCTTAGTGCTATGCAATTTAAGATTAATTGCAAATATTGAGTTTGTTGTGAATGAGTTGGTTTGGTGATGAGATATGATGAGAAAGAACTTGAGGTGTGAGATGGTTAAATGAGGAAAAAAATAATGTGTTTGGGCATGATAAGATACTAGAGGTGCTATGGCAAATTTGAGTAGAAAAAGTGTTTAGGGTAGTGGTGAGTAATATGCCTAGGATTTACTAGGAGCATGAAATTGAGTGGAATTAGTTAACTAAGGAGTTCTTGAGGTTTAGAATGACCTAGAGATGTCTAGGAGGAATTGGAGGAATGGTGAGTGTTTTGAACACACCAAAATCATGAGATGAGGAATATAAGACTTGCATAAGTTAAGGAGAAGGTGTAATGCTTAAGGTGATTGATATGTCTAAGGGAAATTAATGACTAAGGAAGTACTAGGAAGTCTTAGAGGTGTCTTGATGAAAAAGGGGTGAGATAAAGTGTTATAACGAGTTATAATGACTTAGGCATTACTTTTAAGGATTTAGGAATCAAGAGAATGTAATTGAGTAATTAGGACTTAGGTAAATGTTGGTAAACAACTAGGAAGGAAATAAGGAGTTGGTGGGTGGAAGCTTAAGCTTATGAAGGAACTTTAAGTAAATGCATAAAAGAGTTTTAGATGGTGAAAGATGCTTGGGAGATGATGTTATAGTGATGAGGGAAACATTTGGCATAGTGGTTACATTAAGTATGAACCACCACCTAGAAACCTAGAGGAAAACATTACAAGTGTAGCATTATTACAAGGAAAATGCATAATGACTAAGGTGGATTTTGGTGAATGGTTTAATGAGTTTGGTGGAGGTTCTAAGGTGGATTTAAGGTGCCAAGATGGTGTTGGACCTATTAGGACACTTGTGGAAAAGTTTGGAATTGAAAGAGGCAATTTAAGAGGAAGGTCTGTAGAGGACCGACCCAGGGTCCGACCCAGTGTTGGGTCGGTCGGGCCAAGTTAAGCCAGCCGGAATGCCTCTGGACTGGACCGACCCAGAGGGTTTGGGTCGGTCGGCTTAGCCTTGGGTCGGTCGGGCAAGGTTTAAGTAGGAAAATGGGTTCTGTAAGGGACCGACCCAGAGGGTTTGGGTCGGTCGGTCTAGCTCTGGGTCGGTCGGATGGGTTTCAAGAGACGGAAGAGTTTCTGTAATGGACCGACCCAGGGGTTGGGTCGGTCGGTGGGTCGGTCGACCCTTAACACTTAAAAAAAAAAAGAAATTTTGAATTCTAAGAATGGTAATGGGTAATGAGGAATACCTTTGGTAGGGTGGTAATGATTAGGACCCTAAGAACTTAAGGATTAAGTTAAGTTAAGTATAAACTTGAAAGTTTAAGATTAAGTTGTAAGACTTAAGAGGTTTAGGTTGGAGTCATTAAGGGTTAAGTAAGTTAAGCAAGTTAAGTAAGTTAAGTAAGTTGAATTAAGTTAAGTGATTAACAACCTAAAACTGAATGAATGTTTTAGGACTTGGAATTGGACTCCGGAAGAGATAAGCAACTGAACGGCCAACGGTGAACGGTACAGTTGTTTCTTCTTGTGACCTGCTTGCTAACGAGGTGTCCCTCGGCTTGTGTGCTATTTGTTTTGTGTGCTCACTAAACAAGATAAAGCATGCAACCGGAACATATTATATATATATTGTATTGTTGTGTGATGTTTGAAAACTAACACAACATACCGTGAGAACTTACTAACCAATGCTTAGTAAGGAATTGAGTGAGACTAAGGAACGCCCCCTAATGAGGGACGATATGAACCGAAAGAGGTTAACCAACAAACAGGGTCTTGAGATAACTACTAACTGGAACTTGAGTGAGGAAACCCGGGACCGATCTCCGGTCATGCATGCTAAGGAAAGGGGGTCGTTATCTATAGTAGATTCGACCTCCGATTAAGGACTTGTCTTCGGACTTGTTGCCTAGGGCCGGTTGCCGGCTCAGCTACGCTGGACTCCCGTCCAGAGTAGGTGGCATTAAGATGGTGCGGTGGGATCACCTAAATCCCAGGTTCGAATTAGATACGGCCAATCCCTTCCAGGAAAGGTTTGTATATAGAGATTAAGATTGAGATTAAGATTAAGATTAAGGTAAGATTAAGTTAAGTTACAATCATTCCTTTTTAAAGGATGATTTGTATTATTAAGATTAAGATTAAGGTGAGGTTAAGATAAGTTGCAACCATTCCTTTTTAAAGGATGGTTTGTAATATTAAGTTTGAGATAAGCTACATCCACTCCTCATTAAAGGATGGTTGTTTCTAAGATTAAGATAAGAATCAGATTGAGGTAAGATAAGGATGGACTAAGATTAAGAGGAAACATTACTTAAGGAGTTAAATAACTAACTCTCCAATTAAGGGAACGCATTTAAGTCGTTCATTGTGTGTGAACTTTGATTGTTCATATCTGAGTTGTTGTTTACAGCAGCATTATCATGTTGTGCATATAATCAACCTCCATGCTATCGACAATTAGTCGTCGTAGCCACGTTAGCTTGGGGGCCATGAGGGGATCGTACCAGCATTCGTGCTGACCCCTTTGGGGGCTGTTTTTACTACACAGGTACATCAGGAAGCGGCCGACGCGAGGGTAAGAAAAGGATACAGCTGTTAAGGGTTTAGTGTGGCCTACGAGTTGTGCATGTACACTCGTATGGCAATTTGAGTTAGTAAGATGTATAGGATGTGAGGGGATTGTAAGAAGGATATGTATATGGTTAAGATTGTCGTACTAATGTTCGGTATATTCTGTAGTCAGACCGTGGCAAGGTCCTGGATTGTAAAGAATTCCGCTGTGACATGTATGTATATATGCTGTTAAGTTGCGAGACCACAATTGGATTGAGTTGGGGTGTTACAAAAGTAAAACAGAGATAAAGCACTTCAAAACAATCAAGCTAAAGAGAAAGGAAAACAAGACAAAGATAAAGAACTTCCAAACCAAATCATCCACTTAAGTAGTCACACCACATAGTTAGTAAGCATCCATTGTTGATGTTAGAACCAATTCCCATTAGGAGTAGAAAAACCCAGATAGCCACAAATGACTAGGAATGATAAAGTAGATCCAAGAACCAAGAACTCGAGAGTGGAATAATTCAACTGGGAGAGATGGCCCCCACCGCCAATCACGTCCTTTTAGGACAGGGGATATACAGCCCCTCACTGTTTATCACGTCCACTAAGGACAGGGGATATACAGCCCCTCACTGTTCATCACGTCCACTAAGGACAGGGGATATACAGCCCCTCACTGTCAAATATCAATGCCCCTATGGGCGAGGGATATACAGCCCCCTACTGTTACCATTAAAGACGCGCGCACGTCGAAAGAAAGATTTCCAAGATTGACCTTTTCCAAAAATCCCGCTAGATCACCAACTACCCAGAGCAATACCAAAACACTCAGTCCTACAGAGTGCAGAAGCGTAAACCCTAAGCAGCCAATGTCTAACGGGCAACCAAATAGAAGGAACCAATACCCATGTAAGTTCCACATCCAAGGCTCAGTTAGTCACACAAGCTGGGTCAGTCACACAACCATTTCCTTTTTTAGAAGTTCCTCTTAAAGCCAGTTAGCGTTTTCCAAAACATTCCACAAGTCAATCAGCCAAAATAACGTAGTACGAGAAACCGTACAAAACATTCCATAAAGTCCAAAACACAACAAGCTGAGTACGAGAAATCGTACAAAACATTTCAGAAAGTCCACACATAGCAAGCTGAGTACGAGAAATCGTACCTGGGTAACGTTGTAGCAGTTCTAATCAACTTGCGCAAACAATCAACAGTACTCTGAAGAATATTAAAGGTAACTTACTATCAATAACCCGTACCCTAAGCAAAACTTAAATGAATTCTTCTCTCTATCTCCAAATCTCAATTATCTTATAAGCCCTCGCTTAAATGTTATGTATAACCTTTGACTTATTTTAGAAGGTTGTATAGCCCAAGGTTGTAGGATCAAGGAATGTATTTTATTAACACTTGTTAATTGTTCCACCCTTATCCACTTTACCCATACCTAACCATAATTCTCACATTAAAGACCTTTATAACATAAGTGCATTATACGTTATTCAATCAACCTTAGAATTTCAATAACAATTCTTAAGCTCAATACTTTTATTCTTACTTTAGGACATACATCGTGTTATGACCAATGATGGGTTTATCATAGAATACTATACTATTATTTCACAATTTATTGACTATGTATCTTTATCAATATCTACTAGATAATCCATTATAACTAAGTTTTCCCCCTTAACTTAATTAAGATCTACATCCCGTATACTGAAATCGTAGTGTTGTAGATGCACCTTAGTATAACTTATTTGAGCTACTAAACTCAATTATCTTATCTTTAGTTCAGAATGGCCTTTAATTACAACCATCTACTAATCTTGTCATAAGTTGTTAAATTACTTTTCATCTTGAAATAACCATATTATAGTTAACTCAAACTTATCGAACTCTCACATTTAGTATCCACAAGGTATATTATTTACTTAACCATATCTTTATAATAAGGTGTTTTAAGATAACCTTTTATGTATCCTTACTTACATTTAATTCCCTAACTGTTTTACTTTTATACACATTCTCTCTATAGACCATGTATAATCCTTTTGTATTAAACTTCGTTAAACTCAAGTCTTAAATACATTTTATATTGTTTACAAAACCTAAGGTTTCAAAAGAATAACTTAATAAATTAATTTCCTTTATTGTATTTAGGATGGACATTATATCTTAGCATAAGGTAGAATTTATCAAAGAATTAAATTCTAGTTCGTAAGTGAAATTGTTAATTATTTAATAAGATAATCTATTATGAAAAATCCCCATACCTTATATTCAAATGACACATTAATATTTCCCGTGTCAAAAGGTAAATCCTTATAGCCTCTTATGTAACTTAGTTCCTCTAAATAAAGGTTCAAAGGTTTATGTATCTAATTTCTACTTACAAACCTTTTAGTAAATCTTTAACTATTATGTACAACACTTATTTATAAACTCACATCTTGAATATTAGTAATAAATGTATTTTATATGGCTAACTAATTCTAAGAAACTTAAGGATTATTATTTAGAGTAATTTCCTAATCATAGTTTACTATAGTCTTATACCATAATCCCTTTTAATGATTTTATCTCAAAATATTAAGTTATTACTCAATACTATAAATATTAAGAAATGATTAAATCTAGACTTATTTATCATCTTCACATTTAGATGTAAAAGTAACTCATTTACTTTATTATTTTTTATATAATAAGAACATTTAAATGTAAAAGTATTTCATTCCTTTTATTATTAATTATATAATAAGATCTATTTGTGTAACACTTTATGTAAACTAATTCCAAATATTCCTAAATTTCAACTTATTAATTTCTTAACCAAATTATAGATTTACATTGTGGTCATTGACTAAATATATACGTATATTTAAATACTGTTTATATAAATCTTAGAAATTCAAAGATAACTAAAAACTCAACCTATAACCATAAATTAATACCACCTCAATAATATATTCTTTTATTAGTATCATGTAGAGGTTTAGTTTAACTCATTAATTCCTTCATATCCCATTTTCTATAAGGTATTTTATTTCTTTTATTTATTTATTTATCGTATATATATATATATATCCTTCCTATTATATTTCTCACAAGGAATGTTATTACCTTTATCTATTTTTATTGTATTTATATATATATATACATATACCTACACATATTAAGATTTATCGAGAACATTCTTTAAGAAATTCTATTATATTTAATTATATCTAATATCTTTTAGACATATCCAAAACTGATTTATGGTTTATAAAATAAAGTATTTCCCTTAGTTTTAGTTAAACATATTAGCTTCCATATTATATATAATAAACAAAATGTAGTTTAGTTAAATTCCTTGATAAGTTTCTATTTATTTCTCTCATATAAATATATACATAAATATATGTAACAATTTTTACTTCACTTAAAGTTAATACCCAAAATATTTATAAACATACTGTATTAATGTTAATTAGTCTTATTATATTTTCCCCAACCTATAAAGTTCATTAATCAACTATACTTTAATTTTTGATTACATTAAAAACTATATATTATAAGTTATTCTTATGAAAAACTCACAAACACAATTTTTAAAACCTTTTCCCGTTGCCCAAAAATTCCCAAACTTAATATACAGTAACTATAACATTTTAGACATATTATAAAATTTTTGTTTCATAAAAATATCTTTTTAATTTAGCCAAATAATTCCAGAAAACCCGTAACTTATAAAAATCATAACTTACGTTTAAAAACTCCAAACCCTTAATAATTTATATCAAAATAAACTACATAAAATAAGGAATCTATGGTTAAAATTGCAAGTCAAAATACATTCGGGAAGATATTTAAATTAATTAAACAAGTTAGGGTTATTTACTGAAATCTATAGAAACTTAAATAAACTAAATCTGAAACGTTTTAATCTCGGCCGTCCGTTTCTCCTAACTACAATCGGACGGCCCTGGTTTATCGAGTTCTTCAGCGAATCCCCAAATCACCGCGAGTACTAATTCGACGATAACTCCAAATCTACAGAACGAAATTGAGTGATTGTTGTTTCTATGGATTCGAAATCGAATTCCGGTTCTAATGGTACCGATTTCCCCAATTTTCATGCAGTATTCATCAAGATTCGAGGTTGATACGAGAGTTAGGGTTTATATTCGAACAGGATACGATTCGGATATTAATTCGTCAAATTCTCCTAATCTAGAGCGTAATTGACACAATTGAAACATGGGTTAGGTCGAAATCACAACTACGAACAACAATATCGGAAAAATTTGGTCGGAGACTCACCGGATTGTGCGAATTTGGTGAATTCGAAATCGGAAACTGGAAAAAGGCTCGAGCTTGACCGTGTTTGGGTAGCCTACTTTGCGACTCTATAACTTTCGGTACAGATTGAGTTAGGCCGTGTTCTTTGGCTCAATCGAAAGATGGGACATAGATCTACACAATGATAACAAGAACTCAATCTAATATGCATTATACAGAAAGAAATTTGACCCGAAAGTTACGAGTTTACCTCTCTGTTTCCGGTATGATTTTATGTGCTGAAAAATCCGGAACTTTGAGCGACTATAACTTCCAAACGGTTATGAATCAGGCTTGGGAATAAACATGAAAGTTGTAGATGGATTAGTGATCTACACAACGAGCTAAAGAAATCGAAATTTGGTTGAAAGACGAGGAAGTTATGGCAAGACGAACATTACCTGAAATCGGATGAAACTGGAAACTGGGTTACGAAACTCGAAAGTTGACAACTTTGGATCAACTTTCCCGTCGATGTAGAAGGAGTTAGGGCTTGTATGAGTTATGATTGTAAAGAGGGAATTAAGGAGAAGAGGAGTGGGAAGACGGCACTGGAAAATTCGAAGTAACGAGAGAGATATAGCCGTCACAAGTTAGGTCAAAATCGGGTGGTTGTTAGAGAAAAACCAGGTGATAGAACCGACTAAGTGTTGGGGCGCACGAGAGGCTGACACGTGGCAGTTTATGAAATTTTGGCTCTAAACTTCAAACTAGCATAACTTTGGCTAGGATGATCCGTTTTTGACGTTCTTTTTATCGATCTTCATGGTTTTCCATAACCTATTTTTTTGTATAGGTTTCATGGCCTGGTTTGACCATTCTCAAAAAGTCAACTCTAGCAAGGCTTAATAAGCTTTAAGGTTTCTAGAATTTTATATTGACTTTTATATTTCCAAACAATGTTCCAACACTTCCTAAAATCTTTATAATATATTTGGAGTGTTTAGAAATTTCCCCAAGATTTATTGACTTATAAATCTTATTATTAAATTCATAATACTATAGAATAATATATAATAATTAGGAGAAAACCCCTAAATAAATTTCACAACCCCTTATATTAATTTAATATTCATAATTCCATATAATAATTAATATTCATAATTCCATATAATAATTTAATATTCATAATTCCATATAATAATTTAATATTCATAATTCCATATAATAATTTAATACTTAATAGTATTATTACAGGTTTAATAAAAGAAATCCCCTAAATTAATTTAAATTAATTTAGGGGTATTTCAGCATATCCCCCTTAAAAGAAACTTCGCCTCGAAGTTTAAAAAAATCAACTAATAAGCACTCACACCGCTTCGGGTGTGCTGAGACAATAAAAGTTCCAATGAAGTTCCATACCAAACCAATCCTTTATTTCCATCCACTTCCATAACAACATTCCACTCAAGATTACTCAAAATCAAACTGAATCAGGATATACCAAGATATAACATGATGAAAATCAAAAGTCACATACTGAGTCATAATGCAAAAACCAAGCACATACAAACACCTCTCATTCTGCTAATATTGTTCTCCCTTTGCTAATAATGCAACGAGGCATAATCCGGATGAGAAAACGAAGGAGGAGTATGCCAGCATATCCCCCTTAAAAGAGATAAGGTACGCCCTCGTACCGCTACTAATGGCACATTCAAAGAATTCAACACCTTATTAACCAGCTTTGTTGAATTTTACTGCACCGTTGATTATATCTATGATCGTTATATATCTGTATCTCTTGATTGTTATGTATTTGTATTTCCTTGGTGGTTATAAAATTTTATCTTATGATTATTATCCATTCATTTAATGACTGATACGAATTATATGTCCATATATGATCATTTATCATATCAATTATATTACTAAGCTATACCTCGGGTGTAACGTACTTGAGTAGTTTAACATAATATTCCCGATCATTTAATAATCCTCAATAATCTTCCAAAATTATCTTCAAAGGTTTATTAGCCAACCATATGTTAAAACTCTATAAGATAAATATTTTCTGTGACTTTTCAAGTTTCAATTGTTTCTATGTTTACTTTATAAAATTTACTTATTATATAACTTCACCCAAGGCAGAATTTTAGAAAGTTCGTCCAAAATCTGATTCCTTTATCTTAAAATTTATACATTATTATATATATATATATTTTTTAAGGTAGGGACCCTGTATAAAATTTTAGGTCAAATGCATTAGTCTAATGAAAACTCACTCACTCTTGATAATTATTTTCCTTAAGGTTTGCTCTATGTAAGTATTCTTCTGATTATTAAATCTTAGTACTCTCTTAGACAATGGTGGCTTTTGGTAAATATCACTCTTAGTGTGTCTTTTAAAATTTTATACCTGCATAATGTTAAACTTCCAAGTAACATGAGGATTTTCAATCTTTAAGTAACTCTCAATTTTTTTTAAGATGCTCAATACTCAAGTATTTAAGGATCAATGATACTTAATTTAGTATTACTCTTCTCTTCACTCAATCTTTAAGTAACTTCTTTTATTGATTTTTTTTTATCCAACCAGGGGTAGATGTTGCATCTTGGAGTACCCAAACTTAATCCCCTTCCTCCATATATAGGTATTTTTCACCAAAGATTTAACTCAATAAACCCTTTACATTTATGAGTTTTAATACCAGATCTTAAGATACAAATATTGATTTGTTCATTGTGGTTAGCAATGAGATATGCCTAGCTCAAGATTTCATGATGGTAACGTCTTACCACCACTTCCCCTCAAGTTCAACACAATCCATCACCTGCGTAGAAGATTATTTACAGTTAGATGACAAGGCTTGTCTAGCCCCTAAACTTCTAGAAGTGGGTGTGCACCCCCACTACTTTCAGCCTAGGAGTTCGTCGCACCAGGCACTTCCCGTAGGGTGTTAGGTTTATGTGTTTTCTTTCTAAAGTTAACATAGAGTTTTAATGTGTTTTACAGGTTCAGATGTTGATCTTTACTAATACGCTACTAGTTCTTGTTAGCTTAATAACTTTCTAGACTTAAGATTTATCTTAAACATTATCTTTAGGTAATGAATTGATACCAAGTAGTTCATGAGATTTATTTTCAAACTTTAAAGGAGTTGAAGTACTTTCACATAATATCAATACTAATTTAATTATGTAAAGTTCTATTTGTATACTGTTTTCAACCAAAAGTATTCTTTACAATTCCAGGAATTTGTGTACTAGCTTTTAAAGGATTGCATTTTTTTTTAGCAATGTATTCTCCATGAGCATGCTTTTGAAAAATAGCTTAATATTTGGTTTATCTCAACCAAAATCTTATCGTACTTAATATAGGATGTTCCAAACTTATATATATGTATATATATATTTTCTGTAGTTTATTGTTGGGACGGTATAACAACACATCACACTCAACAGACATTCACAAAGAAAAGTGTGTAAAGGAATCGTTCACAATTCCAAAAAGGGTTAGGAGTCGTGCCTTACTGGAGTCCTCACTTCCCAATTCTACCCCAGTTCCCCAGTTTTAAGTGCACCTATAATCTAAGTATTTCACTCGGCTTGTTTTCTCGGGTTCAGAGCGTAACTACGCTCTGATACCACTTTCTGTAACACCCCTATAATAATAAAACAACAGCGGAAAATAAACTAAAGGTGCTACAGACCATCGGGCTCCAAACACCCGGTACCAACCTCACCAATTACAACCTTTACAATCAACTAAGTTACGGTCTGAACTTCGAGAAAACTTAACAAAACATAACAATAAAAACATTCGCTCTCCACAAAACCTAGTCCCATCCCAAACGCTCATTCTCTTCGTGGCCACCTGTAAGTCAATTCGTACCTGCAAGATGAAACCAAGCAGCCCACCCCAAAAGGGGCGGGTCAGTTCCCTGGAATGGAACTGGTACAATTCTCCAAAAACAAACTTATAAAACATAACTCTTCAAAATAAAAGTAACATGAAAAAACTCTTAAAAGTAAAACAGAGATAAAGCACTTCAAAACAATCAAGTAAAGAGAAAGGAAAACAAGACAAAGATAAAGAACTTCCAAACAAGTCATCCACTTAAGTAGTCACACCACATAGTTAGTAAGCATCCATTGTTGATGTTAGAACCAATTCCCATTAGGAGTAGAAAAACCCAGATAGTCACAAAGGACTAGGAATGATAAAGTAGATCCAAGAACCAAGAACTCGAGAGTGGAATAATTCAACTGGGAGAGATGGCCCCCACCGCCAATCACGTCCTTTTAGGACAGGGGATATACAGCCCCTCACTGTTTATCACGTCCACTAAGGACAGGGGATATACAGCCCCTCACTGTTCATCACGTCCACTAAGGACAGGGGATATACAGCCCCTCACTGTCAAATATCAATGCCCCTATGGGCGAGGGATATACAGCCCCCTACTGTTACCATTAAAGACGCGCGCACGTCGAAAGAAAGATTTCCAAGATTGACCTTTTCCAAAAATCCCGCTAGATCACCAACTACCCAGAGCAATACCAAAACACTCAGTCCTACAGAGTGCAGAAGCGTAAACCCTAAGCAGCCAATGTCTAACGGGCAACCAAATAGAAGGAACCAATACCCATGTAAGTTCCACATCCAAGGCTCAGTTAGTCACACAAGCTGGGTCAGTCACACAACCATTTCCTTTTTTAGAAGTTCCTCTTAAAGCCAGTTAGCGTTTTCCAAAACATTCCACAAGTCAATCAGCCAAAATAACGTAGTACGAGAAACCGTACAAAACATTCCATAAAGTCCAAAACACAACAAGCTGAGTACGAGAAATCGTACAAAACATTTCAGAAAGTCCAATACATAGCAAGCTGAGTACGAGAAATCGTACCTGGGTAACGTTGTAGCAGTTCTAATCAACTTGCGCAAACAATCAACAGTACTCTGAAGAATATTAAAGGTAACTTACTATCAATAACCCGTACCCTAAGCAAAACTTAAATGAATTCTTCTCTCTTATCTCCAAATCTCAATTATCTTATAAGCCCTCGCTTAAATGTTATGTATAACCTTTGACTTATTTTAGAAGGTTGTATAGCCCAAGGTTGTAGGATCAAGGAATGTATTTTATTAACACTTGTTAATTGTTCCACCCTTATCCACTTTACCCATACCTAACCATAATTCTCACATTAAAGACCTTTATAACATAAGTGCATTATACGTTATTCAATCAACCTTAGAATTTCAATAACAATTCTTAAGCTCAATACTTTTATTCTTACTTTAGGACATACATCGTGTTATGACCAATGATGGGTTTATCATAGAATACTATACTATTATTTCACAATTTATTGACTATGTATCTTTATCAATATCTACTAGATAATCCATTATAACTAAGTTTTCCCCCTTAACTTAATTAAGATCTACATCCCGTATACTGAAATCGTAGTGTTGTAGATGCACCTTAGTATAACTTATTTGAGCTACTAAACTCAATTATCTTATCTTTAGTTCAGAATGGCCTTTAATTACAACCATCTACTAATCTTGTCATAAGTTGTTAAATTACTTTTCATCTTGAAATAACCATATTATAGTTAACTCAAACTTATCGAACTCTCACATTTAGTATCCACAAGGTATATTATTTACTTAACCATATCTTTATAATAAGGTGTTTTAAGATAACCTTTTATGTATCCTTACTTACATTTAATTCCCTAACTGTTTTACTTTTATACACATTCTCTCTATAGACCATGTATAATCCTTTTGTATTAAACTTCGTTAAACTCAAGTCTTAAATACATTTTATATTGTTTACAAAACCTAAGGTTTCAAAAGAATAACTTAATAAATTAATTTCCTTTATTGTATTTAGGATGGACATTATATCTTAGCATAAGGTAGAATTTATCAAAGAATTAAATTCTAGTTCGTAAGTGAAATTGTTAATTATTTAATAAGATAATCTATTATGAAAAATCCCCATACCTTATATTCAAATGACACATTAATATTCCCGTGTCAAAAGGTAAATCCTTATAGCCTCTTATGTAACTTAGTTCCTCTAAATAAAGGTTCAAAGGTTTATGTATCTAATTTCTACTTACAAACCTTTTAGTAAATCTTTAACTATTATGTACAACACTTATTTATAAACTCACATCTTGAATATTAGTAATAAATGTATTTTATATGGCTAACTAATTCTAAGAAACTTAAGGATTATTATTTAGAGTAATTTCCTAATCATAGTTTACTATAGTCTTATACCATAATCCCTTTTAATGATTTTATCTCAAAATATTAAGTTATTACTCAATACTATAAATATTAAGAAATGATTAAATCTAGACTTATTTCATCTTCACATTTAGATGTAAAAGTAACTCATTTACTTTATTATTTTTTATATAATAAGAACATTTAAATGTAAAAGTATTTCATTCCTTTTATTATTAATTATATAATAAGATCTATTTGTGTAACACTTTATGTAAACTAATTCCAAATATTCCTAAATTTCAACTTATTAATTTCTTAACCAAATTATAGATTTACATTGTGGTCATTGACTAAATATATACGTATATTTAAATACTGTTTATATAAATCTTAGAAATTCAAAGATAACTAAAAACTCAACCTATAACCATAAATTAATACCACCTCATATAATATTCTTTTATTAGTATCATGTAGAGGTTTAGTTTAACTCATTAATTCCTTCATATCCCATTTTCTATAAGGTATTTTATTTCTTTTATTTATTTATTTATCGTATATATATATATATATATCCTTCCTATTATATTTCTCACAAGGAATGTTATTACCTTTATCTATTTTTATTGTATTTATATATATATATACATATACCTACACATATTAAGATTTATCGAGAACATTCTTTAAGAAATTCTATTATATTTAATTATATCTAATATCTTTTAGACATATCCAAAACTGATTTATGGTTTATAAAATAAAGTATTTCCCTTAGTTTTAGTTAAACATATTAGCTTCCATATTATATATAATAAACAAAATGTAGTTTAGTTAAATTCCTTGATAAGTTTCTATTTATTTCTCTCATATAAATATATACATAAATATATGTAACAATTTTTACTTCACTTAAAGTTAATACCCAAAATATTTATAAACATACTGTATTAATGTTAATTAGTCTTATTATATTTTCCCCAACCTATAAAGTTCATTAATCAACTATACTTTAATTTTTGATTACATTAAAAACTATATATTATAAGTTATCTTATGAAAAACTCACAAACACAATTTTTAAAACCTTTTCCCGTTGCCCAAAAATTCCCAAACTTAATATACAGTAACTATAACATTTTAGACATATTATAAAATTTTTGTTTCATAAAAATATCTTTTTAATTTAGCCAAATAATTCCAGAAAACCCGTAACTTATAAAAATCATAACTTACGTTTAAAAACTCCAAACCCTTAATAATTTATATCAAAATAAACTACATAAAATAAGGAATCTATGGTTAAAATTGCAAGTCAAAATACATTCGGGAAGATATTTAAATTAATTAAACAAGTTAGGGTTATTTACTGAAATCTATAGAAACTTAAATAAACTAAATCTGAAACGTTTTAATCTCGGCCGTCCGTTTCTCCTAACTACAATCGGACGGCCCTGGTTTATCGAGTTCTTCAGCGAATCCCCAAATCACCGCGAGTACTAATTCGACGATAACTCCAAATCTACAGAACGAAATTGAGTGATTGTTGTTTCTATGGATTCGAAATCGAATTCCGGTTCTAATGGTACCGATTTCCCCAATTTTCATGCAGTATTCATCAAGATTCGAGGTTGATACGAGAGTTAGGGTTTATATTCGAACAGGATACGATTCGGATATTAATTCGTCAAATTCTCCTAATCTAGAGCGTAATTGACACAATTGAAACATGGGTTAGGTCGAAATCACAACTACGAACAACAATATCGGAAAAATTTGGTCGGAGACTCACCGGATTGTGCGAATTTGGTGAATTCGAAATCGGAAACTGGAAAAAGGCTCGAGCTTGACCGTGTTTGGGTAGCCTACTTTGCGACTCTATAACTTTCGGTACAGATTGAGTTAGGCCGTGTTCTTTGGCTCAATCGAAAGATGGGACATAGATCTACACAATGATAACAAGAACTCAATCTAATATGCATTATACAGAAAGAAATTTGACCCGAAAGTTACGAGTTTACCTCTCTGTTTCCGGTATGATTTTATGTGCTGAAAAATCCGGAACTTTGAGCGACTATAACTTCCAAACGGTTATGAATCAGGCTTGGGAATAAACATGAAAGTTGTAGATGGATTAGTGATCTACACAACGAGCTAAAGAAATCGAAATTTGGTTGAAAGACGAGGAAGTTATGGCAAGACGAACATTACCTGAAATCGGATGAAACTGGAAACTGGGTTACGAAACTCGAAAGTTGACAACTTTGGATCAACTTTCCCGTCGATGTAGAAGGAGTTAGGGCTTGTATGAGTTATGATTGTAAAGAGGGAATTAAGGAGAAGAGAGTGGTGAAGACGGCACTGGAAAATTCGAAGTAACGAGAGAGATATAGCCGTCACAAGTTAGGTCAAAATCGGGTGGTTGTTAGAGAAAAACCAGGAGATAGAACCGACTAAGTGTTGGGGCGCACGAGAGGCTGACACGTGGCAGTTTATGAAATTTTGGCTCTAAACTTCAAACTAGCATAACTTTGGCTAGGATGATCCGTTTTTGACGTTCTTTTTATCGATCTTCATGGTTTTCCATAACCTATTTTTTTGTATAGGTTTCATGGCCTGGTTTGACCATTCTCAAAAAGTCAACTCTAGCAAGGCTTAATAAGCTTTAAGGTTTCTAGAATTTTATATTGACTTTTATATTTCCAAACAATGTTCCAACACTTCCTAAAATCTTTATAATATATTTGGAGTGTTTAGAAATTTCCCCAAGATTTATTGACTTATAAATCTTATTATTAAATTCATAATACTATAGAATAATATATAATAATTAGGAGAAAACCCCTAAATAAATTTCACAACCCCTTATATTAATTTAATATTCATAATTCCATATAATAATTTAATATTCATAATTCCATATAATAATTTAATATTCATAATTCCATATAATAATTTAATACTTAATAGTATTATTACAGGTTTAATAAAAGAAATCCCCTAAATTAATTTAAATTAATTTAGGGGTATTTCAACTATATACTGGTGCTAAGCTTCAGGTCTTTAATCAATGTTGTAGTAATTAGCCAATGATAACTTAAAGGTTTATTTAACTAGTCCCATGGCTAGGAGTAAGTAAGTAAAATAAAATTAGACATATCTGTTAGACAAGAAATTCAATGGCGTAGTTGGTCAAGATAAACCTGGAACTGAGTCGGGGTTGCATGTTCGAAATCCCGCATAATCCTTTTAGGGAATTTCGTTTAAATAGCAAAACCGCAACCCGGTCTTGGACTAACCTACTAAGCCCAAGTCTGTGAACTTCAAAAGCCATATAAACAGTTCAAGAGAGTTTGGGCCGCTCTCAGGTTAAAACTTCAAATCATTCCGAATTAAATGAAATGGGCCTAACAAAAGAGTTAATTACCTGAACCTGGCCCAGATACTACGTGAGGATAATTGTAAACTTTAAACTATTATTCATTAAGAGTAAAAGGTGTTTAGCTCTGTGAGCTACTTAACTGATCGATACATGGAACACATTAATTATAGGTGATTAGTGGAAGTTCACACTTTCTGTTTGGCTACTGCTCTACACTTACCAGGTACGATTTCTCGTACTCAGCTTGTTGTGTTTTGGACTTTATGGAATGTTTTGTACGATTTCTCGTACTCAGCTTGTTGTGTTTTGGACTCTATGGAATGTTTTGTACGATTTCTCGTACTCTGATATTTTTGATGATTGACTTGTGGGATGTTTTGGAAAACGCTAACTGACTTTAAGAGGAATTTCTAAAAAGGAATTGGTTGTATGACTAACTCAGCTTGTGTGACTAACTGAGCCTTGAGTATGAAACTTACATGGGTATTGGTTCCTTCTATTTGGTTGTTCCATTAGACATTGACTACTTAGGGTTTACGCTTCTGCACTCTGTAGGACTGAGTGTTTTGGTATTGCTCTGGGTAGTTAGTGATCTAGTGGGAATTTGGAAAAAGGTCAATCTTGGAAATCTTTCTTTCGACGTGCGCGCGTCTTCAATGGTAACAGCAGGGGGTGATATCCCTCGCCCATAGGGGCATTGATATTTAACAGCAGGGGGTTGTATATCCCTCGTCCATCAGGACATTTTTAACTTAACAGCAGGGGGCTGTATATCCCTCGCCCATAGGGGCATTGATATTTAACAGCAGGGGGCTGTATATCCCTCGTCCACCAGGACATTTAAATCTGACAGCAGGGGGCTGTATATCCCTCGTCCATATGGACATTGATATCTGGCGGTGGGGGCCATCTCTCCCAATTGAATAATTCCACTCTTGAGTTATTGGTTATTGGATCTATCTTATTATTCCTAGTCCTTTGTGACTATCTGAGTCTTTATACTCCGAACGGGAATTGGTTCTAACATCAACCATGGATGCTTACTAACTATGTGGTGTGACTACTTAAGTGGATGACTTGTTTTGGAAGTTCTCTATCTCTATCTTTGTCTTGTTTTCTTTTCTCTTTAACTTGATTGTTTTGAAGTGCTTTATCTCTGTTTTACTTTTAAGAGTTTGTGTAACACCCCATCCAACAATAACACACTTACAATAAACTGCAGCGGAAAACAACGTCATCACATTACTTATCTCGTTGGTGTTACACGCCGTTAGCCACCCACGTGGCTAACAAGGCTAATACATACACATTGTACCGGTCTGATGGGCTAAATTCCCGAGCGACTACACCTTACTATCCCTTTCCATTAACACAACAACAACATACACTTTCCAACTATACCGAGTATTTATAACTAATGCCGATAACAATTTCGGTCTTACTACACCTACTGTATATATACAACATAAACGATTACCCATGTACAACGACTACCCCGTCCTACTCTCGAACGGCTTCCAGCTCCTTGTACCTGAAATAGGAAAAGGAGAGAAAGGGTGGCCCCCAAGGGGCTCAGCACCTTTGCTGGTATGGTAATCCCGCAGCCCACATGCTACCGGGCCACGCACAACTAATTGTCGTCTTAGCATGCGGTTGATTATTTTTAAATCATGCATGCAACAGTAAACACACAACACATAATCATTTCGCCTCAACGGCTCAACAAACGGATAATATATCCTTACTTAATAAGTCACTCAAGGTATTCAATATCCCTAGAGTGTTCCTCCTCTAATGGAGCTCCTTCCTTAATAGACGACACTTACCCTTAAATCGGGTTATCCTTAAACGCCTCTTTTCTCTAACTAGGATTCATATCCATGATCCACATACTCCACATTATACAACATATAACATACACTACATAACAACACATAACCACACTTTGCACGTTTCCACGTGTACAACATAACACCGCAATAGATATTGCATCACAACAAAATACATAACATAACGGGAATGGTTCTCTTAGGAACCGACCCAAACATTGCTTATACACTGGTGAGCCTAGAGAATGTTGCCAGTCTCATGATAAGCTCGTTATACAATAACAACAACACTCATTACCGTCCTAATAGTCGGACGAGTAACTTAAGTTAAGGTGGTTCGGGTTTGGAGGCCCGAACACACACACACAAACATGTTCCCCTAAACCGATCATAAGTCAGAATAGCTAAGCTTTGGAATAAGCTAATGGGAGATCATAACCCGTGAGGGAAACAACCATAACAAAGAGAAGGGTAAGGCTAAGAAGGATACCCTCTCCCAAACAACGCGCGACCGGCCAAACCGGATTCCTCACCACTGTTAGTACATACTTACTTTAGATATTAGTTAGAACCCCACTATGGAGTCTATCATAACTACACACCATACATACATATCACAACTGGGTTAAACACACAAGGGAGATCCCTACATTCACATACACATATCACACAATTAACACACGCATAGCCGTGGTTAGTACGTCCCATGGTTCGGGTCGTTTACTCCGAATACCGAACTCTCATGTGATCCTAGACTCAGTTAACTAAGGTTAACACTTCCGAGGTTAAATGGTATCGGAGTTGTACACGCCACATAAATGAATTATTGTAAACTCATTACATGTTTAATCTTACAACGTGGCAAACATACAGAAAAACACATTGGCATACAAGCCGGTGTAATCCGGTAGGACACAGGTTGCAAGAAAACCATACCTGTCACCGGAGTCCACTTTACCACGTCCACTTATGTTCCTCGAGCAATTCTCGAACAACTGTTAACATCACATGTGTTTTTATTAACATCGGGGTTGCTTGATTATTTAATGTCTAATGCTTATAATTTTCCCCCGTTAACTTAGTTACATAACTTCACTTTTTAACTTGTTTTACTTTCACATTTTATTACAACTTTTCACCCACCTAATTGTCATTAAAACTCACCTAACATGTCATCAACAACTTTATAACATCATTACCTATCAATCCCCATCATTACATGTCATTTCATAACCTTAAACAACATTTTTGGTCCGACCGACCTTACCGACCGAACTTGTCCAAGTTCGGTCCATTCCAGAACACATTTCCGTCAAAATCTTCTACTCCGACCGACCTTGTAAGTTCGGTCGCATGTTCGGTCTATTCCCGAGAGTTTCTTCCCTTTGAAAATTCAAGCCCGACCGAACTTGCCAAGTCCGGTCCCATGTTCGGTCGGTTCCAGAAAGTTAATCCGTACACAAAATACAAGCCCGACCGACCTTGCAAGTCCGGTCCCCAAGGTCGGTCCATTCCAGAAACTAATTCTCGCAGGGTAAACTGGGCTCGACCGACCTTGGCAAGTTCGGTCGCAAGGTCGGTCTGTCCCAGACCTTTATTTTCCATTGCCCATTTAACTCCAAACTTCACCTCATATATCCTAATATGTCCTAACCTCATTTGGGCACTTCAAACACATCTTTAGCCATGTACTAAACTCTTTAAATCACACACCAAAAACCATCTTATCATTCACAAATTTCTTACAAAATTCTTAGTACTTGGGATGTTTTCTCCTTAAGACTTATAAGTGGTAGTTCACCAATAATGACCACTACACCAAGGTGTTTCCTCTACACCTTAACATCTTCTCTCAACTTCTTTTCTTACTAACTAAACCTCCTTTTTCACATCTTACCTAAACATCACCTATTTCCTAGGATATCAACATTACCTAAACCTTAAACAAACTTCTCCAAGACTTAAATACATTCTCACAAACACACATTGAATTTCCTAGAACTTCCAAGATAATACCTAAATCCTTGTATCACTCTAAATCACCTTAGTACATGTTTTCTTCCCTAGTAAACATTTGTTCACCTTTAACACTTCCTAGTTCACCAAAACTTACTTAAAACACTTAGAACTTCTTACACATTTCCCAAATTTTGCCATAGCTTCTCTTGTATATACTCACATCCAAACACTTAGGTTTTTACCTTATTTCATTCAAGAACACCTAAAATCCATCAAACACATTTTTATACACAAACTTCACACATTAAGCACTACATCACAATATAGTGCATAACTTAAATTGCTTGGCACTTAGGCCCTTAAATAACATGGCTCTTAGGCCCTTAAATTGCATAAACCATAAACACTGAATTTCCCACATAATAATGCCTTTGACCTGCAAATACACCCAACAATACATATTCCTTTAATAAACTCCTTGAGAGCATTTCACTAGGTCATTCACCATTGGCTCCTTAGGTATTTTATTAAGCAAATCAAGCTCATTTTCCTAAGGCATTTAAACTACATTGAGATAGCTTGTTTACCTCTTTTTCCTCACAAACTTCATTCTTGTTTCCTTGTAAAACCGGTAAGGTATTTGATTCCTTGTCAAGTTCTTGATCTTTGAAGAGAGTTTGAATATCTATGAAGAGAGGACACCACCTAGTCCATGAAAGGTTGGAATGAAGCTAGAAGCAAAGCAGATCAATAATATGTGGAAAGACAAGCTCAAGCTCCTTCAATGGTGGAACTCCATGGCACCGAAATGGGGCTTTTGAAGTTTTGAGAAGATAGAAATGAAGAGCTTGATGAGACAAAGAGAATGGTGGTGTATGTTTTTGATTTGGATAAGTGAGTTAGATTTTACAAGGGTTCAAAGGTGGACTTCCATGGTGGTGGTGGTATATTACCGAGAGGGAACAGCAAGAAGGGAGGAAGAAGGAGTTGGAACCGTGTGAAATGGAGGAGGAATGAGAGAAATGAGATAAGTTTGCTTTTTAGAAGATATTTGTGTTTATAAAGCAAATAGTAACTATATTAGTCATCTTTATTTCTTTAACAAGTTAACAAGTGAGTGGTGAGTCACCACACTTAAGAAACCGGCCCCCTTTATTATAATAAGGGTGTTTTAGTCTTTACTTGTCAATTTAATTACTTATGATAACATATGTTACAAACTAGCTTATAAAAAAAATCACTATTCACAAAACAAGGCACCTAGAAGTGAAATTTTTGATTTCCCATTGATATAGACTTCCAAATGTGATACTATATAGTACACATGTTAATTAAAGAGTAATGATGGACATTTAGCCATTCAAAACTCATTTACAAGACAATTTTTCAAAAACGTGCTTTAAGACTCCTTAAAGCACATTTTGTGTTTTAACTTGTTTTCAAGCTTGGTTTTCTTTGGTAATTGATTTAATATGTTCATTAACATATTTATAAGGTATAGGTATGACCATCAGGTCTTATACAAATTTATCCCAAGCTTAGAGCACATTTTTGCTCTTATTGACTTTAAGGTATTTATTTGTGTTTTTTTGGTTTCATTGTCTACCAAGGTTTCCTAAGGACTTAATTAGCCTTATAAAATCATAATTAAATGTTATTAAGTCTTGGTAGGCTCTTTGGGTCCTAACCAAGTTCACTCATAGCTTAGAGCATGTTTTTGCTCAAACTGTATCTTGGTGCTTTATTGCATTTACTGTGGTTTAAATTGTTCACTGATGTTTCTAAGGCACTTTTTAGCCTTTACATACCATAGTTTAAATGTTTAACAACTTATCAAGGTTTGGGGTATTTCAATCTACCCCCCTTAAAAGAACTTCGTCCTCGAAGTTCACACTTTTCACACATCATTAGATTAGAACACAGTAGTCACTTGGAAATAAACTTCCATAACCAAACACACTTTACATCACAACCTCGGACTTAATGGTCCGGGCAACACATTCACATCCATACATAACATAACTTACTCACATGATAACCTCGGACTCAATGGTCCGGGTATCTTAACAACACTTACACATACATAACAACCCCTTTGACTCACTGGTCTTGGGTAACATAACAACATTAGACACATAGGTCTTGATAACATAACAGTCTTTAGACACATAGGTCTATATAACACTACAACATTTAGACTCATAGGTCTTGATAACATACACTTTAGGAACTCAAGGTCAAAATAATATTTATTACACATACCACACAACATGTCTTAGCATGTATAGCAATCAAAAATATCCTTGATACATACTGTGATCCCGCAGAGCCCGGTCGCGATGGACACCTTCCGTCCCCGTGCCTTTGGGAGATTAAAACAATCACATAAATTTGAAATTTTTCCTTGTGAGGTTAAGTAAGAAGACTTTAATTATGTAAAGTATCCATCAACGTTTTATAAATACCAATTGAAAATCCTTTTGAAAACGCACACAACTCCAAGTCCAACTTAAGCTCTTTGCTTCTTTTCTTAGCGTGGTTATTTGTGACCACTTATAGGGAGTTTCAAGAGTCATCCAACCCTGATGTGATCAGCATCAGTGTTGAACTATCCTTCCACTCCAATTTGTGTTCGGCTTCCCTTGATCGCATGCAAATCAAGTTCCACTTCCCACTTCATTTTCAAGCACCAGTTAAATCACTCATTTCCAATTTTCTATCTTTTAAATCATTCTAATCATGGTCATAACATCTCCAAAGGATAGAACTCCGTCTATCAGTTACCTTCACTCACTTTAATCCTGTTGCCTAGGGAATCTTATTCTCACTAGGTTCTATGTCGGTATCATGCCCTTTCTTGAATCACTATATAGTATATATATACACATATATTTTATCAAAATACAACACACAATTTCACATTTATACACTGTCGGGGTTTGCTCCCCCGGGAGTTTCTCTACTCCCACACTTGTACTATCGCTCACAACTATTAATAAATCAACACACACTTATCACAATGGTATTCGCATCTTCTGTGCGCAATTACCACAATTAAACCATGAATGAATGTGTATGTTTATGTAACACACACACCAATCATCAAAACAATAATTTTGTGCTATGCACAATATAAGTCACATACACTACGTACTCTTGTACGGTAATATACACTAAGTGGTTTTGCGCTCTACCCCCCTTAAAAGGGATTACGCCCACGTAATCAATCACTAAACATTGGCTTATAATGTTCTGCCGTCGTGAAGTGTTTTAACTTCCACGCGGTCTATTACACAATGGATTCTGATTAGAGGATCTTAACCATATTGGCGGTTTAGTTCCTAAACCAAGAATTCTCATTGGAGTTTGTTTAAACTCTTAGTTGGTTTCGATTCTGGCCTGTTAGGCTTCTAGGCGTTAATAATTAGCCGTTCACTCATGTTCACCAAGTACATTCAACACTTGAATCACTGGCTCACTAGTTTCTGCTGCGAAACTCCAGTAACTGTAGAGCTTAATTGCCCCCTTTTTGTTATTCGTACTGTATTGTACATCCCCAAGTGTCACCTTCATCTTGGTAACAATGGTTTCTCAACCGACGCGTGGTATCTCTTACCGTTAGCGAATTCGGTGAGTTATAAACTTTCTATCTACTTCCATTACGATTTACTGTGTATACAGCTATGTATTTCACAATGATTGACTTGTTTCCTTCCGACTTATTGTCGGTTGAGATTGAGCTACTACCTAGTATGTAGTGCTCTCTCAGTTATTTACAACATTTGTGGTATACTCCATACCGCTATTTGGCAGTTAGTGCTACTGTAGTCACTTACTGTTAATCATGCCTCCACATTTGGTCTTGTACAAGTACTTTCTATAGGTGCGGCCTTGCATTTCCTATGCATCGGCCATTATAACATTATTCCTCCATAATTAACATGTTTCCAATTCCTAGCTATCCCACTCGATCATTACTGCGCAAGTGCAATACCAAAACACTCAGTCATACAGAGTGCAGAGGCGTAAACGCTTGACAGTAAATCCCTTATGCGATTCGCCATGGAATTCACACTGTGTTTCATTGAGATTCCGATCTCGTAATACTGGCTACTGGCTTACTGCCGAGTCTGTGTATCATCACTTGCTTGCATGTCCATTGAGTTTAACTCATGACTGGTCTTATATGCCACATTATTACTCAATAACATTGATACAACGGTCGCCAGCTGCGAACCGTGCTCTTACCCATTGCATAACAATAACTTACATGGTATTTACTGTCACATTAACTTCCACACCCATACTTATATTATGGTTCGTCATTCATTTGGATGACTACTGTATGCTCCTTGAGCATCGATCATTCGAGTCACAAGCCGACATTACTCAGCTCGGTGTTTCACTTTATATACACATATTACTAAGCTAACTACTCTCTTTCAATAATAACATCATCCATCCTTAACATATTTCTTGAACTTGATTCACATAACTACCGCTCATGCGGTCTCACAATATCGAGAGGTATCCCCACTCTTAATGCAGTGGTTCGTTCATAACACATGTTGCTTGTGGCTTACAGGCCTTATTGCCTTGAGCTGCGCTCGTTGTAGGCTGTCCACATACATGTACTTCTTGTACAACATTACATAGTTTGGGTATCGTATTGAGCTCCATGACAAGGTCGTTGCATTCCGTTTCCTTTCATGGGATGCCCCTCAGGTTTGTCAGTCTGTCTCCTGACAACTTATGTCTAAACTGGGTGTTAGTTTCAACCCTCGTGTTTCTGTCAAGTCATTTCCTGCAACAACTGTTGATGCGAACACCCTTCAAGGATTGCTCCTGGGTGTTGCTAAGTTATGCTTTTACATCTGGTTCACACTTATTGGTACATTCCGTTAGCCATGCCGTTTGCTCCTAATAGTGTAGGTCCTCATTCTGGGAGTTTCATCCCGTTGATTGCACATTAATGTGTCCACATTAGGCATCTGCTTGCCATGTACAGGCTGGGTCACCGTTCCAGCTAACATGTTTATCCCTGAGGATCCTTAAGACGTATACGATGTCTTTACATTACAGTTAGTGCACTTCGCACCTCCTGACTCTTAAACATTTCCTTGAAAGGAATTCACTAATTCCTTTAATCTCGTTAACTTAACTGAGTTCCTTAACTTCAACCATTCCTTGTTAATCCTTAGCTCTTGTTTTGACTTATACTGCTGACCGTAGACGGAGTCAACTACCTCCCGTGTTTCGGACTCCACTCGTATACATATGTGGGGTACCCTACTGATACATTGCTACTTACCCAACTAACCCATAAGCAGGTCTGTTAGGCCCACAAGCTCCTATCGGAGTGCGGTCGTCCCACAATTCAGTTGGTACACTCGTAGTGTCCGTCACACACCTAGGTGAAGTATTCTGTTGTCAACTCCCTTATATTGTCCCTTGACAATATGCGTCCCGTGCTTCCCGAACTTAATCGAAGGAAAGTTTATCCACTGTTGTATCTTATCATCTGCCCTTGGTTTTACTGGTTTGGTTTAAAAGAAGGTTGGAAAGAAGTGTTGGTTTGAAAGAAAATCTGGTTTTGAAAAGAAAAGGGTTTGAATAAATCTGGGTTGAAAGAAGAATTTTCATGGTTTCACAACATTTTCTTACCTTAACCAAGTCTAGCTTCTTGCTGACTGGTGTACTTCCAATTACAGGGGTTAGGCTAACAGGCCCTTCCACTGTTATGACGATCACATTTAACTTTATGGTACTTTACCAAATACTTTGTAGTGGTTATAACTTTCCTGAACAGCCCTGTTATAGCAGCACTTGCTATGGCAAGTGCGCCATGCTAACTGGCTATCGGTTTAACACATACCGGTTGCGGTATTGTTCTTACCCGCACGGTCATCAGTGGCCTTGTTGGCCCTCACTGATCTTACTGCCTTGACAATAACTCTTCTAGGTGACTTCTCACTATCTTCACATGACGATCATCAACTAGGGTGTTTCCCATTCTGGGAGACCCCTTTGTCTTAGCATTGTATTCTCTTTGTAGCCCGTCCCACGTATTTGTCGTGGTTACTGAGACTTGTCTCTTGTTTGGGCACTACGTTGTAGTTCCTTTGTCGGTTGGTATACCGTTGGTGTATTATTTAACAACTGTGGTCCCGTAGACACTCGTCTCGGGTTTTATTAATCCATTTCTTGCCTGTTGCACGGTTGGTGCGTTGCAAGCTGGTTGTTCTCGACTGCTCGGCATGTCGACCCAGGTTCCCGGAAATTCTATTCTTCTATACACAAGATTCTTCATTCTTCGCTATGAAATGCGGTTAACACTGTTCAGATGGAAACCGTCTCCGGGATTCCCAGTTTTCGGGATCTACCGTATGACAGGTCTTCCGTACTTTAAAGGTATTTAATAACAGCCAGATCGGGTATTCCCGGGTAAGAGAGGACTTCCATCTCTCTGGCGTTCTTTCCCAAGTTATCAAACAGCGATTGTGGAGGGTGGGATGGATATTGTAGGTTTCCAGTAGTCACTGGTAGTTCCTAACTGGCATATCTCTCACGCTATCACTCAACCCTTAACCCAAAGTACTTAAATCCTAACTCGGTACTTCCTAAGCTCGGTAATTCAGTCATCAGAGCGATACTTCGCTCTGATACCACTTTTTGTAACACCCCATCCAACAATAACACTTACAATAAACTGCAGCGGAAAACAACCTCATCACATTACTTATCTCGTTGGTGTTACACGCCGTTAGCCACCCACGTGGCTAACAAGGCTAATACATACACATTGTACCGGTCTGATGGGCTAAATTCCCGAGCGACTACACCTTACTATCCCTTTCCATTAACACAACAACAACATACACTTTCCAACTATACCGAGTATTTATAACTAATGCCGATAACAATTTCGGTCTTACTACACCTACTGTATATATACAACATAAACGATTACCCATGTACAACGACTACCCCGTCCTACTCTCGAACGGCTTCCAGCTCCTTGTACCTGAAATAGGAAAAGGAGAGAAAGGGTGGCCCCCAAGGGGCTCAGCACCTTTGCTGGTATGGTAATCCCGCAGCCCACATGCTACCGGGCCACGCACAACTAATTGTCGTCTTAGCATGCGGTTGATTATTTTTAAATCATGCATGCAACAGTAAACACACACCACATAATCATTTCGCCTCAACGGCTTAACAAACGGATAATAAATCCTTACTTAATAAGTCACTCAAGGTATTCAATATCCCTAGAGTGTTCCTCCTCTAATGGAGCTACTTCCTTAATAGACGACACTTACCCTTAAATCGGGTTATCCTTAAACGCCTCTTTTCTCTAACTAGGATTCATATCCATGATCCACATACTCCACATTATACAACATATAACATACACTACATAACAACACATAACCACACTTTGCACGTTTCCACGTGTACAACATAACACCGCAATAGATATTGCATCACAACAAAATACATAACATAACGGGAATGGTTCTCTTAGGAACCGACCCAAACATTGCTTATACACTGGTGAGCCTAGAGAATGTTGCCAGTCTCATGATAAGCTCGTTATACAATAACAACAACACTCATTACCGTCCTAATAGTCGGAGGAGTAACTTAAGTTAAGGCGGTTCGGGTTTGGAGGCCCGAACACACCACACAAACACATGTTCCCCCTAAACCGATCATAAGTCAGAATAGCTAAGCTTTGGAATAAGCTAATGGGAGATCATAACCCGTGAGGGAAACAACCATAACAAAGAGAAGGGTAAGGCTAAGAAGGATACCCTCTCCCAAACAACGCGCGACCGGCCAAACCGGATTCCTCACCACTGTTAGTACATACTTACTTTAGATATTAGTTAGAACCCCACTATGGAGTCTATCATAACTACACACCATACAGTATCACAACTGGGTTAAACACACAAGGGAGATCCCTACATTCACATACACATATCACACAATTAACACACGCATAGCCGTGGTTAGTACGTCCCATGGTTCGGGTCGTTTACTCCGAATACCGAACTCTCATGTGATCCTAGACTCAGTTAACTAAGGTTAACACTTCCGAGGTTAAATGGTATCGGAGTTGTACACGCCACATAAATGAATTACTGTAAACTCATTACATGTTTAATCTTACAACGTGGCAAACATACAGAAAAACACATTGGCATACAAGCCGGTGTAATCCGGTAGGACACAGGTTGCAAGAAAACCATACCTGTCACCGGAGTCCACTTTACCACGTCCACTTATGTTCCTCGAGCAATTCTCGAACAACTGTTAACATCACATGTGTTTTTATTAACATCGGGGTTGCTTGATTATTTAATGTCTAATGCTTATAATTTTCCCCCGTTAACTTAGTTACATAACTTCACTTTTTAACTTGTTTTACTTTCACATTTTATTACAACTTTTCACCCACCTAATTGTCATTAAAACTCACCTAACATGTCCTCAACAACTTTATAACATCATTACCTATCAATCCCCATCATTACATGTCATTTCATAACCTTAAACAACATTTTGGTCCGACCGACCTTACCGACCGAACTTGTCCAAGTTCGGTCCATTCCAGAACACATTTCCGTCAAAATCTTCTACTCCGACCGACCTTGTAAGTTCGGTCGCATGTTCGGTCTATTCCCGAGAGTTTCTTCCCTTTGAAAATTCAAGCCCGACCGAACTTGCCAAGTCCGGTCCCATGTTCGGTCGGTTCCAGAAAGTTAATCCGTACACAAAATACAAGCCCGACCGACCTTGCAAGTCCGGTCCCCAAGGTCGGTCCATTCCAGAAACTAATTCTCGCAGGGTAAACTGGGCTCGACCGACCTTGGCAAGTTCGGTCGCAAGGTCGGTCTGTCCCAGACCTTTATTTTCCATTGCCCATTTAACTCCAAACTTCACCTCATATATCCTAATATGTCCTAACCTCATTTGGTCACTTCAAACACATCTTTAGCCATGTACTAAACTCTTTAAATCACACACCAAAAACCATCTTATCATTCACAAATTTCTTACAAAATTCTTAGTACTTGGGATGTTTTCTCCTTAAGACTTATAAGTGGTAGTTCACCAATAATGACCACTACACCAAGGTGTTTCCTCTACACCTTAACATCTTCTCTCAACTTCTTTTCTTACTAACTAAACCTCCTTTTTCACATCTTACCTAAACATCACCTATTTCCTAGGATATCAACATTACCTAAACCTTAAACAAACTTCTCCAAGACTTAAATACATTCTCACAAACACACATTGAATTTCCTAGAACTTCCAAGATAATACCTAAATCCTTGTATCACTCTAAATCACCTTAGTACATGTTTTCTTCCCTAGTAAACATTTGTTCACCTTTAACACTTCCTAGTTCACCAAAACTTACTTAAAACACTTAGAACCTCTTACACATTTCCCAAATTTTGCCATAGCTTCTCTTGTATATACTCACATCCAAACACTTAGGTTTTTACCTTATTTCATTCAAGAACACCCAAAATCCATCAAACACATTTTTATACACAAACTTCACACATTAAGCACTACATCACAATATAGTGCATAACTTAAATTGCTTGGCACTTAGGCCCTTAAATAACATGGCTCTTAGGCCCTTAAATTGAATAAACCATAAACACTGAATTTCCCACATAATAATGCCTTTGACCTGCAAATACACCCAACAATACATATTCCTTTAATAAACTCCTTGAGAGCATTTCACTAGGTCATTCACCATTGGCTCCTTAGGTATTTTATTAAGCAAATCAAGCTCATTTTCCTAAGGCATTTAAACTACATTGAGATAGCTTGTTTACCTCTTTTTCCTCACAAACTTCATTCTTGTTTCCTTGTAAAACCGGTAAGGTATTTGATTCCTTGTCAAGTTCTCGATCTTTGAAGAGAGTTTGAATATCTATGAAGAGAGGACTCCACCTAGTCCATGAAAGGTTGGAATGAAGCTAGAAGCAAAGGAGATCAATAATATGTGGAAAGACAAGCTCAAGCTCCTTCAATGGTGGAACTCCATGGCACCGAAATGGGGCTTTTGAAGTTTTGAGAAGATAGAAATGAAGAGCTTGATGAGACAAAGAGAATGGTGGTGTTTGTTTTTGATTTGGATAAGTGAGTTAGATTTTACAAGGGTTCAAAGGTGGACTTCCATGGTGGTGGTGGTATATTACCGAGAGGGAACAGCAAGAAGGGAGGAAGAAGGAGTTGGAACCGTGTGAAATGGAGGAGAAATGAGAGAAATGAGATAAGTTTGCTTTTTAGAAGATATTTGTGTTTATAAAGCAAATAGTAACTATATTAGTCATTTTTATTTCTTTAACAAGTTAACAAGTGAGTGGTGAGTCACCACACTTAAGAAACCGGCCCCCTTTATTATAATAAGGGTGTTTTAGTCTTTACTTGTCAATTTAATTACTTATGATAACATATGTTACAAACTAGCTTATAAAAAAAATCACTATTCACAAAACAAGGCACCTAGAAGTGAAATTTTTGATTTCCCATTGATATAGACTTCCAAATGTGATACTATATAGTACACATGTTAATTAAAGAGTAATGATGGACATTTAGCCATTCAAAACTCATTTACAAGACAATTTTTCAAAAACGTGCTTTAAGACTCCTTAAAGCACATTTTGTGTTTTAACTTGTTTTCAAGCTTGTTTTCATTGGTAATTGATTTAATATGTTCATTAACATATTTATAAGGTATAGGTATGACCATCAGGTCTTATACAAATTTATCCCAAGCTTAGAGCACATTTTTGCTCTTATTGACTTTAAGGTATTTATTTGTGTTTTGTTTGGTTTCATTGTCTACCAAGGTTTCCTAAGGACTTAATTAGCCTTATAAAATCATAATTAAATGTTATTAAGTCTTGGTAGGCTCTTTGGGTCCTAACCAAGTTCACTCATAGCTTAGAGCATGTTTTTGCTCAAACTGTATCTTGGTGCTTTATTGCATTTACTGTGGTTTAAATTGTTCACTGATGTTTCTAAGGCACTTTTTAGCCTTTACATACCATAGTTTAAATGTTTAACAACTTATCAAGGTTTGGGGTATTTCAGTTTGTTTTCATGTTACTGTTTATTTTGAAGAGTTATGTTTTATAAGTTTGTTTTTGGAGAATTGTACCAGTTCGATTCCAGGGAACTGACCCGTCCCTTTTGGGGTGGGCTGCTTGGTTTCATCTTGCAGGTACGAATTGATTTACAGGTGGCCACGAAGAGAATGAGCGTTTGGGATGGGACTAGGTTTTGTGGAGAGTTAATGTGTTTAATTTCTATTATGTTTGTGTTAAGTTTTTCTCGAGTTCAGACCGTAGCTTTTGTAGATTGTAAGTTGTAATTGGTGAGGTTTGGTGCCGGGTGTTTGGAACCCGATGGTCTGTAATCGCCTTAGAGTTTTATTTCCGCTGTATTTATGGTTAATAGGGGCGTTACAAGTAGCGAGGGTTCCCAGTTCGATCGGCACATTTTGAAGTACTAGGGACAGCTTAGTCATCTTCAAGGGCATTTTCGTATTTTTTCAAGGCTCCTAGACCCCCTATGAGCTTTCTCTCTCCTCCGAAAATGGATTAAATCAACTGGAAATGCTTTGGAATTTTAACCCATGATAGAGGATGACATGTTAAGCATAATGGCTTTGGAATTTTGATTTTTCGAATTTCCAATAAGTTTCTAGTAATTTCTAATTGAATCTGACGAGAAATTGAATTTAAAAATATTCCAATATCCAAAAACTTTAATTCCACCTTGGAAAAATCATAAATATCATGCTTTACACATGGTTAAAATTTCATAGTCAAATTCCTTTTGGAAGCCCTTGAGCTAAAACGTCGGTAAATCTCAATTTTTACCGGATTTTTCTATCTTTAAGGAAGCCTGTATAAGGCAACTTATCTCTTGATAAAATCAGAACTTCAAGAGACCTAAAAAGTCAAAACACCTAGTCGTCACAAGTCCCTCACGTTTTTACACATCCAATCACTGAAATCACATCAAAAACCACCAGAAATCACCACCTAAACACATTTTTCAACTCCCAACACTTCAACAATCATCATACATCTACCAAAACACCTCCAAAACGTGAAGAACATAATCTACAATCAACAACCAGAAGCTCGGGTCGAACTCAATCTGGAACCGGCATCATCGGAGCCTCCGAAGAATCCCGACGTGAAGAAACGCCTCCAATCCGATGGCAAAACAGGTAGAAACCTTAGTTTTCTAGCTCCCCACGACCTTTCAGACTTTCTATTGAAATTTGGGTTCGAACCGACTCTTTCCGGCTTCTGTATAGTTGTTCATTTTCGTTTCTGCCCTTTAACTTGTTTGCTAAGTTTCGTCATTATTCTGAGTTCAAATTAAAATCTTTTGATCACTAACGTATTGTGCATCTTTCAGGCTACACGTACATAAATTTTGAGCTGAAAACACCTTCAGGAACCACCAGAAAACCCCTGTCCGTGGGTGGTCCGTGACCTCGGACCTATTGTCCGAGACCACGGACGGCGGCGGGATTTAAATTTTTCAAAAATTTAGATTTTTCTAAACAATGTTCAGGCCCACGGACATCCTGTCCGTGGCCCCAGACTTTTCAAAATTTTGTTTTCTGTTTGATTCGACTTTTATTTCCATATAGATTAACTAGGGTCCGTGGGTACAGACATTAGATCCGTAGCCACAGACGGAAACAAAATTTGACCTAATTCTGCCTCCAAAACCCTAGTTTAGGTATTTTTAATTTCCACTTTTATTTTCTGCCAAAAAATGCTAAAAAAACATAAAAAAACAGAAGCTCGCGCACTTAGGTTGAAACGACTTCGTAATGAGCCGTAAATAAACTAAGTAGAGGAAAAACGACTTCTAGGGGTAATGAAAGTAATTGAACCCTAAATAAGTCGTATACCAAGCCCCTGAACCCGAACTCTCCTTTCCTAATTTAATCTAGGTCAAAATTAGGTGGCGACTCATAATAGGTTCTAGTGAGCTAACTTAGGATTTAATAATTAGTGTTATATGACATAGTTATTAATCTTAAGTTATAAGTGGACCTAAAACCCGATCAGATCCTAATCAACTTAATCAACATAGGATAGGGTTTAAAAAATCGAGGCTCACAAGCATGTAAATTGAACCGCACGTCAACTTGACCAATTAACTAAAGGGTCTGAGGGCGCATGACGGTTGCGCAGTAGCATACTCAGCAGGGGCTGATTCCATACATACAAGCAACATTACATGTGTGTAGCTGCTGAAGACGCTAGAGTGCGGGATTTTGGGTAGCGGTATACGAACTCTAGTATATACTTTGTTTTTAATTTTTAGATTCTGGTTTTCATACCGAGGTTGTATATTGTATTTGGTGTTATAATTCTCACGAGAAATGGGTTGTATTATGTATTGTAATTGAACTACTATCTATCTCTTGTACATCACTACGAATATGTGACCTAAGAGACCCTTTTTCGGGGGTCAAAATTTTGGGTATAACAGATTTCCCCCATCAACTTGACTAAGTAGTGAAGATGAAAAGACTAGTTGATGCTTGAGTGATACCCCAAAATTTTGCCCAGCCTTAGAGAATTGGCTCTCTGTCTTGAGTTTCTGTCGAAAATCCGCTGATTATGCCGAGCTATTCTAAGGTGTTGGCTACCTAAGAGAGGAGTCTGAATTTGTTGGACTATTCTAAGGTTCCAACTACCTAAAATGTGAAAAGCAAGTTGAACTAAGAAAGAATACACTACATCGAGCATCTAAGGTGTCGGGAACATGCAAACGAATGACTAAACTATGCCGAGTATCTAAGGTGTCGGGAACCTGTAAATTACTAAACTATGCCGAGCATCTAAGGTGTCGGGAACCTATGAATGACTAAAGTGCGGATGCGAATGATATGCGCATAAAGATGACATGCAAATGAAAAGAATATGCAAGTAAAAGATTATATGCAAATGAGGATGGTATGCAAATGATGCTCAGTGCATCTGGGGACCGAAACCTGGGCCAATGCTCGTGGTTGGACCCTATGTGGACTTATTGTCATTGCCCCCCCAAACCGGTGTGCTGGGATAACTCTTTTTGTATAAACCTCGTGGTGTCAGTCAAAGACCCGACTATAGACGCACACCGATTTTCTCATTCGATTTCGAAGGTTGTTCTGAACTAGACCTTACTTTTACTTATTTTCTCTTTTGCAAGTGTTTAAACCGAGACTTGGGAGAAAATCGGTGTTGGTGCTCACACCTCGGTGAAAACCGAAACTCTTAAAGTAAGATCTTGTTTATCTACTCATCTTGTTGATTTTCGGAACTCAAACAAACCCTTATCTCACTTCCTTCATTATTTTCTTTGTGTTCGCCTAGGTTCTCACGTCTGAGATTTCATCTTCGTGTCTAAGTTCCGAAAATTTCAAGAAGGAACCGAAAGGAACCCTAACTGACAGGGCCGAGAATTGAAGGGATTGAAGCCCACTCTTGGAACTAATTAAGGTTACAAATTTAACCTTGCCATGTACAGTCGTGGTAAATCGATTATTGTAAGTTCTTGTTTCTAATTTTGGTCTGAAAAAGGAGTTGTTAATGTTGTAATTATTTTTGAAATCTCTAGGGTTTCGGTAATCTATGGTGTCTGAATCTTTAGGATTATTTTGGGGGCTTAGTGAATTCAAAAAAAAAGGAAAATTACATGCCCCACCCATGACGTTTGGCGAAATTTCACATTCCACCCACGTGGTTTCAAAAATTACTTTCCTCACCCATGTGGTTTCCCCCGTTTTACATCCAGCAGTTTTTTAATTTTGGTTCAATTCAAAAGATGCTTAAACGTTGTCCAAAATTGATGAAACTTTACATGGATGATGCTAAAGTGATATACTTTGATCTTATGTCAAATTTGAAGTTTTTTAAGCTTAAATGTGTCCCGTGGGACCCAATGAAACATGTGACATGTTCATTGGGTCCCACATGTCACATTTAAGCTTAAAAAACTTTAGATTTCTCACTAAACCAAAATATAACACTTTAGCATTGTCTATGTAAAATTTCATCAACTTCGGACAACGTTTAAGCATCTTTTGAATTGAACAAAAATTAGAAAAGATGCTGGAAGTAAAACAGGGGAAACCACATGGGTGGGGAAAGTAATTTTGAAAACCATGTGGGTGGATTGTGAAATTTCGTCAAACGTCATGGGTGGGGTATGCAATTTTCCCCAAAAAAAATTAAGGTTTTGTTGGTGATTGTTGTCAATACGACATTTAGGGTTATTTTTGGTGTTTTACTCAATTGGAATTTTAGGGTTCTTGATGTGGTTTTGGACTAGGGTTGGTTATGTGTGTAAGTTGGTGGCGGCTGATTGGAAAAAAAATTAAGGATTTGAGAGATAGTGGAGGAATTTCGAAATAAAGAAAAGTTGGGGGTTAAAATGTAGTTAAGGAAAACTTGGGGAGAATGTGTAATTTGTGAGAGTTTGGGGTGAGAACCGAGAATTGGAGGAAATTGAGGGGGTGTTAATATATATTGAGTTTAAACTGGTAATTTGAGAATAAGTGGATTAAGAAATATAATCAAGTAATAAGTGGGTAATCTTATTAGAATTTAATATAAATGTAAAGGTGGGCAGGTGTACGTGTGTTTGGCATTATATTGGGTTTAGTGTTAATATATAATACAAGGGCAAATTAATGGCTATGAGGTTCCTATTATTTTAGTACTTAAGTTGTGAGAAAGTGTAAATAAAATAATAAAAAAGGGTTGGTAAGTGTCAATGGAGTTGCAAATCTGGTATGGGTATTATGTTTGGTATTTAATGGATTAGTTAAAAGAAACTAGTTGATAAAAAGGTTAAAAGTAAAAAGGGTAATGTAATAATAACTACGTTCACCTCTAGTTAGCTAAGCATCAACTGGTTGTATTACAGGAGGAAATAAAACGAACCTGGTTGTGTTAAAATGGGTTAGGTTGTCTATAACCTAAGCTAGGGAGTGAGTTGAAAAATTATTACCAAGGGCTGTATATATGTATATGCTTATAAGGTTCGTGTTATTATTTAAAGGTGTTTTAATTTAATACTATTTTATTATAAGATGTTTTACATGGTTACATGGACTAACCTAATTACAACAGGTTGGCAGGATTAGTAGTTGGGTTTTCTAACTCCTAACAAGTCATTTTTTTCACAGCCATGTTTCATACCGGACCTAGACCAAAATCTGGACCCAAATTCCTATTGGATCTTCCGAAACCCAAATTGATTACATTGACTAGATCCATTCTAAATTGGTTGACCAAACCTAGATGGACTTGTTGACCAATTTCATTATATTGATCTTATCTAAGTGGTCCTATTGGACCTGTTGGCTTTTCTGTGGGGATTGTAGATCCACCCAGCCCATGTCCTTGAAAGGACCAACAAGTTTATTGACCAAGGGTTTGGACTATATCAAGAATTGAACCTAAGAGAAAGACCAATTTAAAGATAATTAAGAACTAATGTAATGAGGTAACAAGTAAAGATGGGGCCTGATTGGAATTACTCTTTAAGCCATAGAATGTAAGCTAATTTAAATAGAATAAAACAGCAAGGAAATTGAGCGAGATATGACTAACCCATTTGTATTGGATCAGAAGAAAGGTCATCCTTTAAAGAAAATATGATAAGAATGTTAATTACTAAGCATGTAATCGTTCTGACTGACTATCCTAGAAATGGAGTATTTTTCCTAGGGGATCTTGATAAAGGTGGATGATAACCTTTACATTAGTTTGGTGGAACTGGCAAGTAAAATGAATAATATACCTTGAGCCAAGGATAATAGAAAATTAATAATTATCTCTCCTTTCCAATCTAGGATTTGGATATATGGCTAGATTTGAATGATTGGATGCACATGGCTAGATGTGAATGATTGGATCCACATGAATAGGGCATTATGTTATAAGCTGCAAATTCTAGGTTCTTATCATGACACCTGAATGCCCCGAGGTTTGCCTTGGGTTTGTGTGATTGTTGAATGGTTGATAAGAAAAGATATGTATGTTATTTAACAATATGGTTATACCAGCATGTGATGTGTTTATGTGTGACAAGAAGATATGTATGTTAATCTGGCAGTATGATTGTACTCACAGTTGATGTGTTACAATGATGGAATGCTATGTTATTTTTGTGTTGAACATTTATGTAAACTTACATAAAACAAGTAATACTATATACTATATAGTATGAAGAAAACTTGTGAAATGATGATTAAGGAAACGAGTAAAATGTCGGATTTAATATTCACTATTTTGATACCTAAGTATATTTACTTAGGCAAAGATATGGAAGACCGTTATTAAACATCAAAGGTTATTGAAGCAAGTATTCAAGAGATAAGTTACCTAAGCACAATTCTTAGGTAACCAAGTTGGAGACCATTTGTAAATGGTGGCTTTGGGTAATTTATGTGAGAAATCCAGGTATGACTTGGTCGTGCGTTGTGTACACTAGTAGATGTTATAACATGCTCATCTACATGTTGGTAGTCCAGATAGTCCTAATGGGACGTTGGCCGGAGCACCCCGTCTAGTGGTTAGGCTACTGCCCATAGGTACCCCGCCTTATAATAAGGAGATGTGTCCTCCTAACCATGATGATACATTAGGATTATGGGATAATGAATATGAGATATAAGCTACCACCACAGTATGCTTATGTATTCAATATATATTACATGAGATAACGAAATGATTTCATAACCATGCACTCTATATTGGTGACACAGGTGCCCCGAGGGCTTAAACACTAACACGAGCTCAATTTGGTTAATGTTTACCTTACATGATTATTTGATTTGAGCTTGTATGTGAATGGTTTGAGTAATCTTTATATGCTCATATTATTGGTGCTTATCTATGAGTGGTTTGAGAAATCTTTATATGCTCATGTTATTAGAGCTTATCTGTGGAAGACGTGAGCAATCCTTAATTGCTTATACTGTTGGAGTTTTCCTTGTGAATGACATGAGCACTTTTATATGTTTATTATTATTTGAGCTTACTTGTGATGGATGTAAGCAATGTGAGGTTATGATATGATTTATGCTACTATTTGGTATTACTATTCTTATATACATGCATGCTTTAGGTTGAATGAAATAAATTGGATTGCATGTTAACTTCGACCAAATAATCTAAGTGTAAACTGAAGGGGTTCCAGGGCTGCATGATGGCATACTCAGCTGAAATACCCTGAACTTAAATGTGTTAATAAATTGTGTAATTAGGATATTCTAAGGCTAATTAAGTCCATAAGAACATTGGTGAAGAAAGAGAAACCAAAAGAAAAAGGAAAAATGCGTAAAAGTCACAAAACGTAAAAATGCGTATTTAATTATTTTAGGAGGTAGATAACCTTGAATAGGATTCGAGAGGGATTCCTAGGGCATAATTAGGCCTAAATAGTATGTGGGAACAATTCCCGAAGAAAATGGACCCAAATAATGGGTTAAAACGCTAACAGTCTTAAAGCGCGTTTTTCGAGAAAACCTGAAAACGTGACTTTAAGTGGTTAAATGAACTCGTAAAAATTATAGTTGATCTTATAACTATAATTGAACATTAATGAAGGTTTAAGAACAATTAAAATTAATAAAACGAGAAAAATCCAGAAAACGCCCTCAGATTGATGAATAGTGACAGTTCGGGTTTTATGGGTGTTATTTGCTAAATGACCATTGTGCCCTCCTCTCTAATATTGTAAAGTAAAAATCTGATTCCCCTATTTTTTGAGTCTCACAGGTCCCCCCCCCCCCCCTCTTGTGTATATACTCATGTTACTTTATGACAAAAGTACAAAAGTAATAAAGAAAAGGGAATAGTACAAGTACCTTTTACATTTCTTTTTCCTCTACCCATCCTTCTCTCACGATTTCCTTCTCTCACCAGCACTCTCTCTGCTTCATTTCTGCTCCCATGGCGATTTTCCAAACCCTCTACCAAGCTTCATCTTCCTCCTTCTTGTTCTACCACTAAACCAACTCAAAACTGAAAAATAAATACGCCAAAATACTCCCCTCATCTTGGAGCTTCATTTCCAACTCTTAAAAGCTCCAAAATCTCAACTTCATCTCCATGGATGTAGCTTAAATTGAAGGAAAAAACTCCATTTCATGAGCTAGAATACTTCTTGGTGGTTCAAGGTAAGAAAGAACTCAAAAAGTCATCTTTTCCCTCATTTCCTTCATAACCGATTTTACTCTGTTTTGAACTCCATGATTTTCCTCCATTCTAGCCTTGTTGATCTTCAAGAAGTGCTGGAGAATACCTATTTTTGATTTCCTAATACTCCTTTGGAAGTCACAAGGTAATTCTCTCCATTTCAATGCCTAAGCACCCTCTTAATTCTAGGGTTGTTTCAAGAGTTTCATTAATCTCTTAATACTCATTATTATGTCATTGGGCTTGGTCATTAGATTAGCATATACACACTCATTATAACCGGTTGTTGAACAAAAGGAAAGGAGGAGGAAAAAGGCTTGAAAATATCAAGGTAAATAGCTTACCTTAATGTAGCTTAATACCTTAAGGAATTGTAATTGTATTGGTGCAAATATAAATGCTTTAAATGCATTGTGTGTAATACAGGTGATAGCTATTATATGATGGAAATTTAGTGTTTAATTAGTGTTTAAGGGCCTAAGAGCCAAGCATTTAAGATTTAAGCAATTGATGTTATTGTTCTTAAAGTGATGAAATTGATGTGTGGATTAGTGCCTAGAATGAGTTTGGTTGTTGAATTGCCTTAGGTGAGATGAATGGCACATGTGAGTATACTAGAATTGTGGGGAAACTATGATGAACTTTCTGTAGAAAATAAGTGTGTTAATGGTATTTTTGAGTAAAAATGACCTAGGGGATTACTAGGTGCTTGTAGCGATCAATTGAGTAACTAATCACCTTAGAGCTATAGCTTGAAGTAAATCATGTAGTTTGGTAAAACTTGGAGTGGTAATAATGCAGGGTGTTATGTGAATGTATAGGAGTGCATTAGTGGGTATAATGTGGTAAATGAGGAGTTTAGTGTGTTAAGGAAGAGGAATAGGTTATAAGGGATTAGTATGACCAAAATGTGAGAGGGTAATGGGGTATAACTAAATTGTAAGGAAACCAATTGAGTTAGAAATGATGGTGAGCAAAATCTGCACATTGGTACCTAAAGAAACTAAGTTGCAAGCTTTAGGAAATAAGAGTGGGAAATTGTGTGAACTTAATCAAAGATTGGGTAATAAGTTTGTTCAAGGTTTAGTAAGGTTTAAGGCATGTTTAGGGTGTTTAAACATGTTATAAAACATGTGGAAAGATTAGGAAAAGATTGGGTGTGGATTAAGGTTGAATTAAGGGTTGAAAAATGGTGTTTTAGCAGCTTTTTAGCAGGGTCCGGGACCTAGCCCTTGGATAAGGTCCTGGACCGCCCTTAAAAATGAGCCGAAATTGAAGTTTGAGATTGGTCCGGGACTTACCTTAAGTACAAGGTCCCGGACCTATGCTAAAAATGCCCCCGAAACTGATGAAAACAAGTGGTCCGGGACTATAGGTCCGAACCATGTCCCGGACCACACTAAAAATCCCTTAAAAGCTTAGTAAATGATGTCTAATGATGGGGATTGTTAAGTATTGTTGTTATATGATTGTTTAGGTCATGTTTGGTGACTTATAATGACCATTAAGAGGGTGAACAAGTATAAGTTTAAGTGTGAAAGTACATAAAATGTAATGTGAAGTAATTAGTTAACCGGAAAGTAAGAACGGTAATTAACCATTCGATTGAATGAATTATAGGAATGAGAAATAGTCGAAATGGCAGCCGGGACTAAGAGATCTTAATGTTAGGCTAGCCATCATCAAGGTGACAGGTATGGTTTTCTTGCAACCTGTGTTCTACCAGGTTACACTGGCTTGTATGCCTACTTGTTTTTCTGGATGTTTATGACCTTATAAGATAAGGCATGTAATGAGTTTACAGTAATTCATTATGTGACGCGTTTGTTCTGATACCGTTTAACCTCGGCTATGTGTTAAACCGTAGCTAACCGACTCTAGGATCACATAAGAGATCGGTATTCGGATTTTAACATCCCAACCTACGGGAATGTTCTAACTACGCTATCCGTGTGTTAGTTGTGTACTGTGTTGTGAGTAAATGGGTTTACCCCCTATGTGTCTAACTGAACTTGACTAATTATAGTGTAACAAGATGTGATAAGTCCCGTGGAGGGAGCTTCTAACCAATGTAAGACTTTGGGGGTGAGGAATCCTGGTGTCCGGTCACGCGCGTATGTATGGGAGTTGATATCTATATCAGATTCGACTCTCTCCCTTGTATGGTTGTTTTCCTTTTTGGAATTCAATCTCCCACGAGCCTATACCTGGCTCTCCTACCTTGACTATTGTTCGGGGCTAGAGGGATTTGTGTACGGTGTGCTTGGGATCTACTTGATCCGACGTATCATAAGTAATTTATACGTTCAATAAACAGAATGGTGTTATGTTATGTACGGTGTGCTTGGATCCTCTAGATCCAACCCATCTTTGTAAGTATTCGTTCAATAAACAGAACGACAATGTGTTATGTAACGAGCTCAACATGAGGACCAAAATGTTCTCTGGGCTATATAAAAGTTGACTAACTTTTGTTTCGGTTCAAATCCTCACGTTATTCGTCCCTGAGTTATGTTGCATGTGTGTTGATTATGTGGTGAAAATATTATATTCATGTATGTTGATTATTGAGATCAAGTCCATATCATTATGAGACGTATTGTGTAAAGCCCGACAAAAGGGATAAGTGTTGACTAATAATAATGAGGCCTTGGAGGTAAGAACCCTCATGGCATAAGAATAAGGTAATGTGGTCAAATGGACATTAATGTGTTATAATTGTTGATTGTACTTCATTGCTCAAAAACTTGTTGTATGTGAACGTAATGTGTGTTTATAGTATTACATGCATGATCCAAATAAAATCAACCACATGCTCACACGACAATTAGTTGTGCATGGCCCGGTAGTATGTGGGCTGCACGATTACCATACCAGCAAAGGTGCTGAGCCCCTTTGGGGTCATCCATTACATTTCAGGTACAATGGAGCTGGTAGTCGTTTGAGAGTAGGACGGGGTAGCTGTCATGCATGGGTGGTTAATCAACCTTTTAAGCACTTGTGTTTAGTAGTAAGCCCGAAACAGTAATCGGCAATAGCTTGCAAATACTCGGTACAATTGGAGTATAAATGTATTTGATTGTTTAGAAATGGAACGGAATTGTAATGTGTAAGTGCTCGGGAATCTGGTCCATCAGACCGATACAATGTGTAAGAATTAGCCTTGTTAGCCATGAGGGTGGCTAACGGCGTGTAACACCGCCCCTTTTAGCCAGTGTTGATGTTATGTTTTCCGCTGCAATTAGTCGTTAAGTATGGAGTTTACAGTTGGGGTGTTACATCAGCGGTTGGGCTGACCCCTCCAACCAATGTTTTTACAGGTTTGCAGATAACACTCAGCCGAAAAGCGGGGGTTGGGTAGATTGGGTTGGTAATTTTGGAATTGTCATTATTTTGATTATGTATGTACCCTAGAATACGGATGTAGTTGGTTACAATTGTAATATAAGGACAAGTGATGTAAATGTTATGGTAATTATATCTAATCACGCACAGCATTTGTATAGTTATGGTAGCCTTGTGTACAGCAGGTGTGCAACGGCGGTGAATCCCATAGGTTTAATTTTCACTGCTAATTAATATTAGAGTGTAGTACGAATTAAGGGACCGTACAAGATTTAATGTGTTACAAATAAGGGATGTTACACCTGGAAACATCTTTAGGCTCGTAGTAAGACCTAGCATCACTCTTTTAGGATTCATCATACGACTTATCTACTTTCATCAAACAAATTGCATCATAAAGCATTCATCTCATTCATATAGGCACGTCATAAGCCCTGCCTGCATTATCCAGGCGCTTCACAAGACCTGGCGATGAAGAAATTGGCGAGATGATGGCAAGAAATCCTCATGTGTTATGTCAACTTATTTTGGGATCAACAAATGGTGGGTGATGGCATTAAGTCCCCCAGGGTTTTTACCAGGAGTTATCCCTGCAACCGACTTGGGGGGCAATGGCAATAAGTCCACAAAGGGTCCAGCCAGGAGCAACGACATGGGTTTCGGTCCCCAAAAGCATCCGAGCATCATTAGCATCGTTAGCATTATTCCCTCATCTGCATATCATCTTATCTTTGCTTTTAGGTAGTCGATGCCTTACAATAGTCCGACATCACTTCATTTCACTTTTAGGTAGTCGACACCATAGAATAGTCTGACATCACTTCATTTTTTACTTTTAGGTAGTCGACGTCTTAGAATAGCTCGACATCACTTCACTTCACTTTTAGGTAGTCAGCGCCTTAGAATAGCTCAACATCGTTTTCCTTTTTCGCCATAGGTAGTAAGCGCCTAAGAATAGCTCGACACAAACCACCGGTTCATGATAACGTGCAGGGTTCTTGGGATCCAAAATTTTGGGATATCACTTAAGCATCAACTAGACTCTTCATATCAATTCCAGAGTCCAGTTGACGGGGGCAATCTGTTATATCCGAAATTTTGACCCTCCGGAGTAAGGTTTCTATGACTTTAGTGTTGCAGGGGGTACTTTGATCAAATTATGAGGAATCCCTGTTTGAGACACGTTTTGGAGTGTTAGTGATAGTTTATTCATCTTCACGGGCATTTTGTAATTTTCAAGGCTCCTAATAACTCCCGTAAGCTTTATTTTTCCCCCTAAAATGACTCAAATCAACTCGGAATGCTTTGAAATTTTAATAGATGATAAAGGATGACATTTTGAGCACAATGGCTTTGGAAATTGATTTTTCAAATTTTCAATAATTTTCTAGAAATTTCTGATTGAATCTGACGAGAAATTGAATTTAAAAATATCACAATATCCAAAAATTCCAATTCCACCTAAAAATAACATAAATATCTTCCTTTACACGTGGTTAAAATTTCATAGTCAAATTCCCTTCGGAAAGCCTTTGAGCTAAGACATCAGTAAATCTCGGTTTTTACTGGATTTTGCTCTCTTTAGTGAGGCTTACTTAAGGAACCTTAACTTTTGATCAAAAGACAGACAAAAGAACCCCAAGCAATCAGAATACCTAGCCGTCTCCATTCTATCTCGTTTTGAAGATCCCAAACACCGAAATTCAATCGAAACTTCATCGAAATCATTACATAAACACATTTTCCAACTCCCATCACATCCACAATCATCAAATCACCACCAAACCACCACCAAAACGTAAAAAACACCACCAACGCACAGGGGTCAGAAGCTCGGGCCAAACTCAATCCAGAACTGGCTTCAACGGGGTACCAAAATTTTCTCGACGTGAAGAGTCTCACCGATCCCGAAGGTAAAACAGGTTAGAACCCTGTTCTATTGATTCCCCGCTACTTCATTAGTCTTTTGGAAAGCTTTGGGTGCAAACTAACCTTTCATAACTTCCGAGTTGCTCTTTGTTTTAGCTTCTATTCAACTACTTGTTCATTAAGTTTCGCATTAAATTTGACTTCAAATTGAATTCTTTCAATCACTAACGTACTTAAAATCTTTCAGGCTACGTACCCATAAAATTTGAGCTAAAAACACCGTCAGGAACAACCTCAACGCCGCCATCCAAGGACAGTCCGCACCCACGGACGCCATGTCCAGGGTCCCGGACACCCTGTCCGTAAGCACGGACGCTCTTGGACGGCGGTGGGAATTAATTTTTCAAATTTTCTAAGTTTTTCTCATTCAAGTCCGGGCCCACGGACGTCCTATTCCTTTGCGGTGACCCGGGCCCATGGCCCAAGCACCTCTTTGGATCAATCCATACCTGTAGTATTGAATCGTTTCGTGAGGACATCTGTATAACCCTTTTTGTATGACCACTGTTTTGTGTATCCTTTCTGGGCCTTAGGCCCAATATCTGTATCAAGTTTCCAATCACCTTTGGCCCAAGTGAAACATCCAAAATTTCTTGCTACCAAAGTACTTCTTTGAAACAGCTCCTCAAAATCAGTACACCCCATAGGCCCGAAAATTTCAACTCAAAATGAGTTCCCTTGAAATTGTTGGCCCAATCCACACGTCAATGTTTTCAGCCCTCTCGACCTAGATAATAAAAAAATAGCTCGTGACTAGAACACAATGACCTTTAAGAGAAAATCTTGTCAGACCCTTTCACCCCATGAAAGCCCGAGTCCTAACAGTTTCTGTTTTTATTCTTTTACAGAAGAAAGACAAAAGTTCAGAAAAATGTTAGGATAGAAGTTCTGGCCATTTCATCTGAGTACCTACTCTCCCTCCTTCACCGCTCTCTTTTGAAATCGCCTCCATTTCATCCGATATGTCAGTCCAAATCCATGACAACGTCCCTCAGGAAGATCAGCAAACAGAGGGGGGAATCGGAGGTGCTGCTTCCATCGAGGAGCTCATGAAAGCTTTTGATCTAAAACACAAGGAGGCGGTCCAAACACTCGAAATAAGTATGTGGACACGATCACTAAGCTAGAAGAAAAGTTGGCCACATTGGAGATGGCAGCTCAAAGTGGGACCACCGGAGCTCCGGTAGGGGGATAGGACCAAGTAGCTAGCTTGGTATAGAAACATCAAGCTGCCACTAAAGTCCTGGAGGCTTGGCATGCGGCAGTGACAGATGAACTCTATGAGAAGATTGGACTCTAGAGGCGGCAAGACGGGAGAGGCCCATGCAGGGGTTCGTCAATCCTTTGTACGGTATGCACAATGCCTCTATGGAGGGACATGACACTCAAGGTGGGTGCGGAGGTGGTGCCCCTTGGAATCAAGTAGCTGCAGAAGTCCAGAGGGCCCTAAAGCGTATCGAACGTATGGAAAAGGCCGGCACACCTGCTGGTTTTGACTACTTTTCCATGGGATCCTATCCCGATGCCGAGTTACCTCCAAAATTGAAGCTCCCCACTCTAGCTCTCTACAAGGGCTCAACCGACCCTCAGATCCATTTGGCCATGTTCGATCGAGAGATGTCCATCCTAAGACTCAATGACATGTAAAAGGCTAAGGTTTTCGCCCGGTATCTAGACGAGATTCCCCAACGGTGGTACCTAACTCAAAGGATGAACACTAAGACATACGAGGAAGTATGTGAAGCTTTTCTAACCCACTTTGAGTATGCCAAGAATTTGGAGATCACCCGATCTGACCTCGCTAGCACACGCTAAACGGGAAGCGAGTCCTTGTCTAACTTTATAAAACGATGGAGGAGGAAGGCATCAGGCATGCCCACAAGAATGGATGAACAGGAGCAAATTCGCATGATTGTTGAGAACATGCAAAAGTAGTATAATGATGAGCTAAAGTACATGTACTTTCCAAGCTTTGATATGCTCATGGGTCAAGTAGGTGTGCTAGAGGAGAAGATTCACAAGGGAGATTTGAAGCTCAGGTATTCTCGGGGGTCTGGAGGTAATTCGAAGTTCCCAAAATCTGAACCGGCAAAAGCTTCCTACTCAACAGCGGCTTACACTCAAGGCACACCGCAGAGGTACACAGGGCAATACAAAGTGAACACAGTCCAACAGCCAAGGGACCAAGGGTGAAACTTTAGGGTAATACCACCTCCGAGACAGGATTTTCACCAACGGGAGTTCACGGATATTGGCCGACCTTTGATTCAGGCTCTCAAGAAGCTTCTGGAGCAGTACATCCTACAGCCACTTCCACCTCAGCAAGGAGTTATCCAGTTGGGCAAGAATCCAAATCAATTCTGTCATTACCACCAGTTACCCAGTCTGGAGGGTGATTTTTTTATATGAGGGGGGTCTATCTAAATGGTCTGACTAAAAAGCCGAGATCCTAGAAAATACCATTTTGTGGAGGGTGAAAACCCGTTACCTTGGCATCCCTCAAATACCAACTTTATCGCCCGTCTTTCCCATAAAGCATAAGGGGAATGCTAGTGAGCACTACACCCGCTCTCAATGGGCTCCACGCGGACTTATGCCCTAAGGGCGGAAATGACTAGAGTTGTAACACCCCTACTCTAATCGGCTTCTAATCATTTTACTTATCATTATAATCGCAGCGGTAATCTGAAATACCCCTAAATTAATTTAAATTAATTTAGGGGATTTCTTTTATTAAAAATTAAATTATTATATGTAATTATGAAGATTGAATTATTATATGGAAATATGAAATTTATTTAGGGGTTTTCTCCTATTTAACCCTAATTATTATACATTATTATATAGTATTATGAATTTAATAATAAGATTTATAAGTCAATAAATCTTGGGAAAATTATTAAACACTCCAAATATATTATAAAGATTTTAGGAAGTGTTGGAACATTGTTTGGAAATATAAAAGTCAATATAAAATTCTAGAAACCTTAAAGCTTATTAAGCCTTGCTAGAGTTGACTTTTTGAGAATGGTCAAACCAGGCCATGAAACCTATACCAAAAAATAGGTTATGAAAAACCATGAAGATTGATAAAAAGAACGTCAAAAACGGATCATCCTAGCCAAAGTTATGCTAGTTTGAAGTTTAGAGCCAAAATTTCATAAACTGCCACGTGTCAGCCTCTCGTGCGCCCCAACACTTAGTCGGTTCTATCTCCTGGTTTTTCTCTAACAACCACCCGATTTTGACCTAACTTGTGACGGCTATATCTCTCTCGTTACTTCGAATTTTCCAGTGCCGTCTTCACCACTCTCTTCTCCTTAATTCCCTCTTTACAATCATAACTCATACAAGCCCTAACTCCTTCTACATCGACGGGAAAGTTGATCCAAAGTTGTCAACTTTCGAGTTTCGTAACCCAGTTTCCAGTTTCATCCGATTTCAGGTAATGTTCGTCTTGCCATAACTTCCTCGTCTTTCAACCAAATTTCGATTTCTTTAGCTCTTTATGTAGATCACTAATCCATCTACAACTTTCATGTTTATTCCCAAGCCTGATTCATAACCGTTTGGAAGTTATAGTCGCTCAAAGTTCCGGATTTTTCAGCACATAAAATCATACCGGAAACAGAGAGGTAAACTCGTAACTTTCGGGTCAAATTTCTTTCTGTATAATGCATATTAGATTGAGTTCTTGTTATCATTGTGTAGATCTATGTCCCATCTTTCGATTGAGCCAAAGAACACGGCCTAACTCAATCTGTACCGAAAGTTATAGAGTCGCAAAGTAGGCTACCCAAACACGGTCAAGCTCGAGCGTTTTTCCAGTTTCCGATTTCGAATTCATCAAATTCGCACAATCCGGTGAGTCTCCGACCAAATTTCTCCGATATTGTTGTTCGTAGTTGTGTTGTCGACCTAACCCATGTTTCAATTGTGTCAATTACGCTCTAGATTAGGAGAATTTGGCGAATTAATATCCGAATCGTATTCTGTTCGAACATAAACCCTAACCTTCGAATTGAATTCGAAACTCGATGAATATTGCATGAAAATTGGGGAAATTAGCATCATTGGAACCGAAATTTGATTACGAATCCATAGAAACAAGAATCATTCGATTTCGTTCTGTAGATTAGGAGATATAGGCAGATTAGTACTCGATATAGATTCTGAATTCGGGGATGAACTAGGGATTCAGGGGCCGTCCGATCTCGTTTTAAGAGATTGGACGGCCAGGATTAAATCGGGTGATTTAAAATTGTTTTAAGTTTCTGTAAAATTCAGTAAATAGTCGTAACTTGTTTGGTTAATTTAAATATCTTCCCGAATGTATTTTGACATGAAATTTTAACCATAGATTCCTTATTTTATGTAGTTTATTTTGATATAAATTATTAAGGTTTTGGAGTTTTTAAACATAAGTTATGATTTTTACAAGTTACGGGTTTTCTGGAATTATTTGGCTAAATTAAAAAGATATTTTTATGAAATAAAAATTTTATAATATGTCTAAAATGTTGTAGTTACTGTATATTAAATTTGGGAATTTTTGGGCAATTGTAAAGGGTTTTAAAAATTGTGTTTATGAGTTTTTCATAAGAATAACCTATAATATAAAGTTTTTAATGTAATCAAAAATTAAAGTAAGGTTTGTTAATTAACTTTTAAGCTGGGGATAATAAAGGGAACTAAATTAACATTATATAACAGTAAGTTAAAAATGTTTTTGTATTAGCTTCTAAGGGAAATGAAATTATTTACATATATGTATATTTACTTACTTAAGTAGGAACTTATATAAATTAAGGAATTTAATTATCCTACATCTTATTTACGATATTATATGGGGATTTAATATTTTAAATAAACTAAGGAACAAATATATATGGATATTATTTAATACACATTTAAAAGAAAAAAAACATTAAGAAGTAATTTAAAGTAAATCAGGGAACTAATTAAAGTACCACTTATAATTACTAAACTTTATAAGAATCTAGAACCTTAAGATATGGTAAAAGAAATACTTTATGAAATATACTTAGAATACAGTTTAAGGTTGTATTATTAGGATAGTTTAAATATGGTGAATTACATAGGGAAATGTCTTGGTAATTTCTAATACGGGTATACTTATATATATATTAAATAAATCAAGGAAACATATTATGTTATAAACTTTAAGTCAGTTGTGTTAAGCCTAGAAGTTATTGAACATTAATAAATACGGTAAAAATGTCCTATAAATGCTATGGATAAATTTTAGTACATAAAGATATATATATATATATATATATGTAAACATACATGTACATAAATACATTAACATGGTTGAGGGAAATAATAATCCTTGTGACAGCTATAATAAGTAGGTTATATACATACATTAAACCTTAGGTTTTAGTCAGTGAGTGATTAAATAATCACTATTAATTTAAGAGTTATTACACAACATAACATAACCCTGTCTTGGGCTAACCTACTAAGCCCAAGTCTATGAACCCCAAAAGCCCACGTTAACAATCCAAAGAGAGTTTGGGCCACTCTCAGGAATAAATCCTAAATTATTCCAAGCTAAACGAGATGGGCCTAACAACGGGTTTAGTTAACAAGTCAAGCCCAAACCTTTGTAAAAGAATAATGGTAAACTTAGAACTATTAATCAGTAAGTGAAGTAGGTTGTTAAGTTTGTAAGTCTCTTAACTAATCGACGTTTGGAACACATTAATTATAGGTTACTATTGGGGAATCACTTTTACGAGTTAGTTATTGTGCTTCACGTACCAGGTACGATTTCTCGTACTCCGATATTTGTTGTTTGTCTTGTGGAATGTCTTGGAAAACGCTAACTGACTTTAAGAGGAATTTCTAAAAAGGGATGGTTGTGTGACTAACTCAGCTTGTGTGACTAACTGAGCCTTGGATGTGAAACTTACATGGGAATTGGTTCCTTCTATCTGGTGCCCCGTTAGACATTGGCTGCTTAGGGTTTACGCTTCTACACTCTGTAGGACTGAGTGTTTTGGTATTGCTCTGGGTAGTTGGTGATCTAGTGGGAATATGGGAAAGTTATTCTTGGTATTGAGTATGGATTATTTCTAATAAGTGGTGCACACACTTTTCACCGATGACTGAGAACGGGTCGGTGGCAGCGGAGGTCTGCTATACCTCGCCCTTTGTGGCAACTGACAGCGGAGGTCTGTTTACCTCGCCCTTGTGGCAACTGACTGGCGGTGGGGGCCATCTCTCCCAATGGGTTTTATTCCACTCTCGAGTTTTGGGTTCATGGATCTATTTTATCATTCCTAGTCCTTTGTGACTATCTGTGTCTTTCTTTTCCTAACGGGATTCGGGATTAACTAATGGAATGGATATTCACTAACTTTATCTTTCAGCTATTAACCTTGTTCTTATCTTGGTATTTTGATTTGGTGAACTATGAAATGCTTTGTTCCTCTGAGTGTTTTAAGTGTTGTTTCAAGTTATTATTTATTTAAGATCTGTATTTAAGTTGTTTTTGGAGGATCGTACCAGTTCCATTCCAGGGAACTGACCCACCCCACTCGGGGTGGGCTGCTTGGTTTTATCTTGCAGGTACGTGTTATCTTACAGGTGGCCACGAAGAGAAAGAGTGATTGGGATGGGATTAGGCTCGGAGAGTTATGTGTTCTATTGCTGCTTATTTTTGTTAAAGTTTTCTCGTGGTTCAGGCCGTGACTTTTGTAATTATTAAGTTGTAAATTGGTGAGGTTTGGTGCCGGGTGTTTGGAACCCGATGATCTGTACGCCTTTAGTATTTTATTTCCGCTGTAAATATGTTTAATAGGGGCGTTACAGAAATTGGTATCAGAGCGTAGTTACGCTCTGAACCCGAGAAAGCAAGCCGAGTGAAATACTTAGATTATAGGTGCACTTAAAACTGGGGAACTAGGGTAGAATTGGGAAGTGAGAATTCCAGAAAGGCGCGTGACCCTACCCCATACTTATTGCTTATGTTTTACTTCATGTACATACGAATCGTCCTTAGGACGTTATAAACGTTAATACATAGATGGCTAGACTTTACAATACGCCTCTGAATAACGAATCCGTCAATATCAGCTAAATGTCGGGAAGAAGAGGAAGAGGAGCAGGTTCCTCAGGAGCAGGATCTTCAGGAGGCCTTGGACCCGACGCTGTCACTCCAGAGGTCATAGCTCAGATAGTGACGGCTACACTAGCTCAGCAGCAGGCTCAGATCCCACAGCCACCACCACCACCACCTAATGGACCCCGAGAGTTCAACTGGCTGAAGGCGGTTAACGACCTTCGTCCTCCCATCTACGAAGGCCAACCAGAACCGAAGACTCTGGATAAATACATAGACGAGATGCAGAAGGCCTTCACCTCTCTACATGTTCCAGTGAATCGTCAGGTGGACATAGCGGCCTACTTTCTTCAGGGACCCGCACATCGATGGTGGCAGACTGCTAGAGCCGAGCTGACGGCCCAGGCGAACTTTGACTTCCAGGCATTTCTAGTGGCCCTGAGAGCTAAATTTTACCCATCCTATCTACAGAAGAGGATGAGGAGTGAGTTTGAGCAACTGAAGCAAGGGAGTCTCTCTGTTGCTGAGTACTACAACAAGTTTATTGAGTTACTTGCTGTTATCGGGGAGGGAGCTTATGCCCCAAGATATCTGGTGGACAAATTCCATACCGGCCTGAATTTCAAGATCATGACTATGATCGGTTCCACCAGAGGGATGACCCTACAGGTATGGAATATGATTTAAAATTTCTGGTACGCAAAGGTTTCCCCACTAACACATCTTGCAACGACAGGAACTAGCTGATGATGCGAACGATTGTGAGACCACCATTGCCTATCAGGACTCTGTGTTAGGCAAGAGGAGAAATGACAATGGAGGAAATGGGAGAGGACCCCCTCAGACTCAGGAAAGGAGGGGAAAGTTTTTCAAGGGAGGAAACGAGAAAGCCATTGTCTCATATCAAGCTGATGCTAAGCCCCTCAGCTCCCAGCCATTTAGGGGTAAGAAAAGTTAGAATCTGTAATATGGCTACATATATGTTATCACGTTACTAACCTTGCACTGTAAACAGGAAACCAACCTGTAAGGAAGTACTTCTGCAGGAAGTGCGAGCGGGACCACCCAGGCAAGGAGTGTGACGGAACCTTGGTGACGTGCCACTACTGTGGCAGGAAGGGGCACAGATCCTTCGAGTGCTTCTTGAACCCGGATTCCAGGGACTACAAGCCACGCACCGGGTCAGCGACTAGAGCCCCAGCTCCTAAGACTAATGGAGGAGGAGGTAGAGGTAGCACAGGAGGTGCTGGACCATCTACTAGTCGCCCTGCCCAGAGTCAGCCACAGAGGCCGGGACAGAACTATCCCCAGAGGCCGGGCAAGGCACCAGTCCTTAATCTGGTGGACCGCGTTGAGGCAGCTAGTGATGACCCGAGTTCACCTGGTGAGGACTACTTTCCTCATGAAGAGGCTTAGATCTTATTCCTTTACATTCAGTCGTTTAGTTTTCGTTCGTTGTCAATGTAAAAAGGGATGAACTATAAACCCTTCATTTTATTTCGTTACGAACCTTTCAATTCCATTTGTGAACCATTACTTATTTATTTAATGACAATTGTTCCTCAGCTTTCGATATTTGCTTTCCTATTTTGCCCTATACCACACCCAATATCCCTTTTGAAGCCAAACCACACCCACCAGAGAAGTGTGAGGTCTTGAGACCCGGGATGATCTTACTACGAGAGTACCTGACCCCGGCAGTCCAGTATGCATTGATCCTCAAGATCAGGGAGTTAGGTGTGAAGGAAGGAAATTTTTACACCCCTACCTTCAAGAACGGTTCGACCATGAAGGTGAAGATCATGTGCCTAGGCAAGAAGTGGAACCACACCACCAAGACCTATGAAGAAGTGGAGGTGCCACCAATCCCGGGGGAACTGCAGACCATCATTAGAGCTGCAGTTAAGGCAGCACAAGAATTGGAGGATGAGCCCGTCCCAGACCTAACCTCAGACGTCTGCATCATCAATTTTTATGGGAAAGAAGGTAAGCTAGGGTTGCATCAAGATAAGGATGAATCCCTAGAATCCATCACCAAAGGAGTTCCAGTGGTTTCCATATCCCTTGGAGACGACGCGGAGTTCCTATTTGGTGACCAGAAGAGGATGGACCTTTCCACCAAGATCCTCCTGAAGTCAGGTGATGTACTGATCTTTGGTGGGGCAGCTAGACTCATCTACCATGGAGTGAAGAGAATCAAGCCCAACACAGCCCCCACATCCGTTATTAACCAGACTCACCTGAAACCTGGCAGATTAAACCTGACCTTTAGACAGATCTAGCTTTGTACTTTACAATTTCAGCCTTGTAATCATTAAACTGCTCATGAAGCTTTCAATAAGAATGAGAATTCTAAGAAATTATTTCTTCATGTAGGAGCTGGAAATTTAGAGGTCAGGCTGAATGTGTTGGACCAGGCTCAAGCAAAGAGCAATGGAACGGTCATCACAGGTATACCAATTAACCTTGAACAACTGCCTTGGAAGAGTTACTAGAAGCCTTAGAACTTAATTCATTCACTAATTGCAGGCACATTCCAAATTAATGGAGTGGAGGCCACCGTCTTGTTTGATTCTGGAGCCTCCCACTCCTTCATATCTCAAGCCTTTCATACCAAGATAAATGCCCCCACAGAGGATATCCATGATTGCTCAGTGTTGTTGCCATCCAAGGAGTTGATCAAATGCAGCAAACAGTGCAAGAATCTGAGCATGCACATCAAGGGGCAGACTTTCTTCTCGACGCTATTGTCTTCCCTGGCATGGGATTTGATATGATTGTGGGCATGGACACGCTACAGCGGTACCGAGGTAGACTACACTGCGCAGAGCATCGTCTCCTCTTGAAGTCAGCCACAGGGATCACAGTATCATACCGAATGCAGCCTAAGCAGCCGACTGTGAAGGTTGTATCCGCACTATCCCTGATGAAGGAAGTGTCCAAGGGCGCTACTGCCTACTACTGTTATGCCCAGGATCTGAGGACGGATCCGAAGTTCAGGAGCGACGTTCCCATTGTGTCGGAGTACCCCGACGTTTTTCCTGAGGAGCTGCCCGGACTACCACCGCTGAGAGAGGTCGAATTCAATATTGACCTCATACCTGGTACGGGACCGATTGCTAAGGCTCCCTACCGGATGGGCCCTGCTGAGATGGTCGAGTTAAAGAAGCAGTTGCAGGAGCTACTGGATAAGGGTTTCATTAGACCCAGTGTCTCACCTTGGGGCGCTCATGTGCTGTTTGTCAAGAAGAAGGACGGGAGCATGAGACTCTGCATTGACTATAGAGAGTTGAACAATGTCACGATCAAGAACAAGTACCCACTGCCCAGGATCGAGGACTTGTTCGACCAGCTGAGGGGAGCCAAGGTGTTCTCCAAGATCGACCTGCGTTCCGGATATCATCAGATAGCTGTAGCTGAGCCAGACATAGAAAAGACAGCCTTCCGGACCAGATACGGCCACTATGAGTTCACCGTAATGCCGTTTGGACTGACTAATGCACCGGCGAGATTTATGGACTTGATGCAGAGAGTCTTCCAAGCACAGTTGGATAAGTCGGTGGTCGTATTCATAGACGACATTCTGGTTTTCTCCAAGAGCAAAGAAGAACATGAGCGGCATTTGAGGACAGTCTTGGAGACGCTGAGGGAGAAACAGTTATATGCCAAGTTCAGCAAGTGTGAATTTTGGCTGGACAAGGTGTCATTTCTTGGACACGTGATCTCAGCTGAGGGAGTTTCTGTAGACCCAGCTAAGATCGAAGCAGTGCAGAGCTGGCATAGACCTCGCACCGTGACAGAGGTTAGGAGTTTCCTTAGGTTGGCTGGCTACTATAGACGTTTTGTGAAGGACTTCTCCAGGCTGGCCAAGCCTTTGACCTCCTTGATGAAGAAGGACAGCCCTTTTGTATGGACAGAGGCTTGTGAGGTCTCCTTCAAGGCGCTGAAGGACGCCTTGACCACAGCTCCAGTATTGATTATCCCAGAGGGGAATGAGGGGTACGAGGTATATTGCGATGCCTCAGGCAGAGGGATTGGTGGAGTACTGATGCAGCATGGCCGAGTAGTAGCGTATGCTTCTAGACAGCTGAAGAAGCATGAGGAAAACTACCCCACTCACGACCTTGAGCTCCTCGCCATAGTCTTCGCCTTGAAGATCTGGCGGCATTACTTGTATGGAGCCACAGTCCGGATTATGACAGACCATAAGAGTCTGAAGTACATCTGGACCCAGAAGGAGCTCAATTTGAGACAGCGACGTGGGTTGAGCTACTGGCCGATTATGACATCAACCTCCAGTACACAGAAGGGAAGGAAATGTCGTGGCAGACGCTCTGAGCAGCGAGCTTATTCACTACTCGCCCTATTAGAGACGACCACGATAGCTGAGGAGGTGTATGCAGCCCAGGACAGTGACGTTTATTACAGGGCATCAGACAGAAGTTAGCAGACGGGTTGACTGACGGTTTGAAGTACGACTATGAGCTGGACAGCGAGGGACACCTTCGAGTCAGAGGCAGACTCTGCGTTCCTCAGGATGCGACAGAGCTTCAGACCAGGATTCTTTCAGAGGCTCATTCCTCGACATTATCAGTACACCCTGGAGCCACCAAGATGTACAAGGACTTGAAGCAATTATTCTGGTGGAGTGGGATGAAGAGGGATGTAGCTGATTTTGTCTCTCGATGCCTCACTTGTCAGAAAGTGAAGTTTGAGCATCGTCGACCAGGCGGCCAGATTCAGTCACTTCCAGTACCGTGCTGGAAGTTTGACGACATCAGCATGGATTTTGTGGTCGGTCTCCCTCCAGCTAGAGGTGGACTGAACGCCATTTGGGTTATAGTCGATAGGTTGACCAAGACAGCTAGGTTCATACCTATCAAGGACACATGGAAGGTGCCCAAACTGGCTGAGGTGTTTACCACAGAGCATATCCGGTATCATGGGGTACCGAAGACGATCGTCTCTGATCGTGACACTCGTTTCCTCAGTCGATATTGGCGTCAGGTACAGGAGGCATTTGGGACTCAGCTACGACTTAGCACAGCTTTTCACCCGCAGACTGATGGGCAGACTGAGAGGACTATTCAGACATTGGAGGATATGTTGCGAGCGGTCGCTCTGGATTATCAGGGGAGTTGGGTAGAGCGTCTACACTTGGTAGAGTTCTCCTATAATAACTCTTACCACGCGTCTATCGGCATGGCACCATTTCAGGCTCTATATGGCAGGCCGTGCCGGACTCCCTTATCATGGAGTGACCCTGCTGAGGCGGTCTTGATTGGGCCTGAGTATATTCAGACACTGCAGGATGACGTTAGGGTTATTCAGCAGCATATGAGGGCAGCTCAGTCCAGACAGAAGTCTTATGGGGATCAGCGTACCAGAGAGCTCGAGTTTCAGTTGGGAGACATGGTCTTCTTACGAGTGTCCCCGATGAGAGGGATATTCAGATTCGGGATGAGGGGGAAGCTAAGCCCTAAGTATGTCGGCCCGTACAGGATTACGGAGCGAGTGGGCCCAGTTGCTTACAGACTCGAGCTACCAGCGGAGTTGGGGAAGGTACACGATGTTTTCACGTATCACAGCTAGAAGTATATGCCTGACCCTTCTCACGTACTGCAGCCAGAGAGGTTAGAGATTGAGCCTACACTGAGGTATGAGGAGACTCCTATACAGATCTTGGACACGAAGGTCCGAGAAACGAGGGGCAGATCAGTTAAGTTAGTGAAGGTTCTTTGGGAACATCATGGGGTCGAGGAAGCTACTTGGGAGACCGAGGACTCCATGAGAGTTAAGTACCCACATCTGTTTGCATGATACTCTGTTATCCTGAGATGATTCACGTTAATGGCGGTACGAGGGCGTACCTTAGCACTTTTAAGGGGGATATGCTGGCATACTCCTCCTTCGTTAGCTCATCCGGATTATGCCTCGTTGCATTGTTAGTAATGAGAGTTGTATGTACGTACGTAGGTTTTCGTTTGTGTTGTGTTTTGATTCAGTTTATACTTTGATTCACGTTGTTATGGTTTCGGTACTTTGATTTCGGTACCCTTGAGTGGAATGTTAATATCATTGAAGTTATTATTGTCTCAGCACACCCGAAGCGGTGTGAGTGCCTATTAGTTGATTGTCAAACTTCGAGGCGAAGTTTCTTTTAAGGGGGATATGCTGAAATACCCCTAAATTAATTTAAATTAATTTAGGGGATTTCTTTTATTAAAAATTAAATTATTATATGTAATTATGAATATTGAATTATTATATGGAATATGAAATTTATTTAGGGGTTTTCTCCTATTTAACCCTAATTATTATACATTATTATATAGTATTATGAATTTAATAATAAGATTTATAAGTCAATAAATCTTGGGAAAATTATTAAACACTCCAAATATATTATAAAGATTTTAGGAAGTGTTGGAACATTGTTTGAAATATAAAAGTCAATATAAAATTCTAGAAACCTTAAAGCTTATTAAGCCTTGCTAGAGTTGACTTTTTGAGAATGGTCAAACCAGGCCATGAAACCTATACCAAAAATAGGTTATGAAAAACCATGAAGATCGATAAAAAGAACGTCAAAAACGGATCATCCTAGCCAAAGTTATGCTAGTTTGAAGTTTAGAGCCAAAATTTATAACTGCCACGTGTCAGCCTCTCGTGCGCCCCAACACTTAGTCGTTCTATCTCCTGTTTTTCTAACAACCACCCGATTTTGACCTAACTTGTGACGGCTATATCTCTCTCGTTACTTCGAATTTTCCAGTGCCGTCTTCACCACTCTCTTCTCCTTAATTCCCTCTTTACAATCATAACTCATACAAGCCCTAACTCCTTCTACATCGACGGGAAAGTTGATCCAAAGTTGTCACTTTCGAGTTCGTAACCCAGTTTCCAGTTTCATCCGATTTCAGGTAATGTTCGTCTTGCCATAACTTCCTCGTCTTTCAACCAAATTTCGATTTCTTTAGCTCGTTGTGTAGATCACTAATCCATCTACAACTTTCATGTTTATTCCCAAGCCTGATTCGTAACCGTTTGGAAGTTATAGTCGCCAAAGTCCGGATTTTCAGCACATAAAATCATACCGGAAACGAGAGGTAAACTCGTAACTTTCGGGTCAAATTTCTTTCTGTATAATGCGATTAGATTGAGTTCTTGTTATCATTGTGTAGATCTATGTCCCATCTTTCGATTGAGCCAAAGAACACGGCCTAATCAATCTGTACCGAAAGTTATAGAGTCGCAAAGTAGGCTACCCAACACGGTCAAGCTCGAGCGTTTTTCCAGTTTCCGATTTCGAATTCACCAAATTCGCACAATCCGGTGAGTCTCCGACCAAATTTCTCCGATATTGTTGTTCGTAGTTGTGTTTCGACCTAACCCATGTTTCAATTGTGTCAATTACGCTCTAGATTAGGAGAATTTGGCGAATTAATATCCGAATCGTATCTGTTCGAACATAAACCCTAACTTCGAATTGAATTCGAAACTCGATGAATATTGCATAAAATTGGGGAAATAGCATCATTGGAACCGAAATTGATTACGAATCCATAGAAACAAGAATCATTGATTTCGTTCTGTAGATTGAGGAGATATAGCGATTAGTACTCGATTGGTTGAACTCGGGGAGAACTCGGGATTAGGGCCGTCCGATCTCGTTTAAGAGATTGGACGGCCAGGATTAAACATTAGTGATTTAAAGTTTTAAGTTTTAAAATTCCAGTAAATAGTCTAACTTGTTGGTTAATTTAAATATCTTCCCGAATGTATTTTGACTTGAAATTTTAACCATAGATTCCTTATTTTATGTAGTTTATTTTGATGTAAATTATTAAGGTTTTGGAGTTTTTAAACATAAGTTATGATTTTTACAAGTTACGGGTTTTCTGGAATTATTTGGCTAAATTAAAAAGATATTTTTATGAAATAAAAATTTTATAATATGTCTAAAATGTTATAGTTACTGTATATTAAATTTGGGAATTTTTGGGCAATGGTAAAGGGTTTTAAAAATTGTGTTTATGAGTTTTTCATAAGAATAACCTATAATATAAAGTTTTTAATGTAATCAAAAATTAAAGTAAGGTTTGTTAATTAACTTTTAAGCTGGGGAAATAAAGGGAACTAAATTAACATTATATAACAGTAAGTTTAAAATGTTTTTGTTAGCTTCTAAGGAAATGAAATTATTTACATATATGTATATTTACTTACTTAAGTAGGAACTTATATAAATTAAGGAATTTAATTATCCTACATCTTATTTACGATATTATATGGGGATTTAATATTTTAAATAAACTAAGGAACAAATATATATATATTTAATACATTTAAAAAAAAAAACATTAAGAAGTAATTTAAAGTAAATCAGGGAACTAATTAAAGTACCACTTATAATTACTAAACTTTATAAGATCTAGAACCTTAAGATATGGTAAAGAAATACTTTATGAAATATACTTAGAATACAGTTTAAGGTTGTATTATTAAGATAGTTTAAATATGGTGAATTACATAGGGAAATGTCTTGGTAATTTCTAATACGGGTATACTTATATATATATTAAATAAATCAAGGAAACATCTATGTTATAAACTTTAAGTCAGTTGTGTTAAGCCTAGAAGTTATTGAACATTAATAAATACTAAAATTTCCTAAAATGCTATGGATAAATTTTAATACATAAAGATATATATATATATATATATATATATATATATATATACATGTACATACATTAACATGGTTGAGGGGAATAATAATCCTTGTGACAGTATAATAAGTAGGTTATATACATATATTAAACCTTAGGTTTTAGTCAGTGAGTGATTAAATAATCACTATTAATTTAAGAGTTATTACACAACATAACTACCTGTCTTGGGCTAACCACTAAGCCCAAGTCTATGAACTCCAAAAGCCCACTTTAACAATCCAAAGAGAGTTTGGGCCACTCTCAGGAATAAATCTAAATTATTCCAAACTAAACGAGATGGGCCTAACAACGGGTTTAGTTAACAAGTCAAGCCCAAACCTTTGTAAAAGAATAATGGTAAACTTAGAACTATTAATCAGTAAGTGAAGAAGGGTTAGGTTGTAATAAGTCTCTTAATAACACTGGAACACTTAATTATAGGTTACTGTTGGGGAATCACTTTACGAGTTAGTTTTGTGCTTCATACCAGGTACGATTTCTCGTACTCCGATATTGTTGTGTTGTTGTGGAATGTCTTGGAAAACGCTAACTGACTTTAAGAGGAATTTCTAAAAGGATGGTTGTGTGACTAACTCAGCTTGTGTGACTAACTGAGCCTTGGATGTGAAACTACATGGGAATTGGTTCCTTCTATCTGGTGCCCGTTAGACATTGGCTGCTTAGGGTTTACGCTTCTGCACTCTGTAGGACTGAGTGTTTTGGTATTGCTCTGGGTAGTTGGTGATCTAGTGGGAATATGGGAAAGTTTTTGGTATTGAGTATGGATTATTTCTAATAAGTGGTGCACACACTTTTCACCGATGACTGAGAACGGGTCGGTGGCAGCGGAGGTCTGCTATACCTCGCCCTTTGTGGCAACTGACAGCGGAGGTCTGTTTACCTCGCCCTTGTGGCAACTGACTGGCGGTGGGGGCCATCTCTCCCAATGGGTTTTATTCCACTCTCGAGTTTTGGGTTCATGGATCTATTTTATCATTCCTAGTCCTTTGTGACTATCTGTTTTTCTTCCTAACGGGATTGGGATTAACTAATGGAATGGATATTCACTAACTTTATCTTTCAGCTATTAACCTTGTTCTTATCTTGGTATTTTGATTTGGTGAACTGTGAAATGCTTGTTCCTCTGAGGGTTTAAGTTTGTTTCAAGTTATTATTTATTTAAGATCTGTATTTAAGTTGTTTTTGGAGGATCGTACCAGTTCCATTCCAGGGAACTGACCCACCCCACTCGGGGTGGGTTGCTTGGTTTTATCTTGCAGGTACGTGTTATCTTACAGGTGGCCACGAAGAGAAAGAGTGATTGGGATGGGATTAGGCTCGGAGAGTTATGTGTTCTATTGCTGCTTATTTTTGTTAAAGTTTTCTCGTGGTTCAGGCCGTGACTTTTGTAATTATTAAGTTGTAAATTGGTGAGGTTTGGTGCCGGGTGTTTGGAACCCGATGATCTGTACGCCTTTAGTATTTTATTTCCGCTGTAAATATGTTTAATAGGGGCGTTACATAATCTCAACAATTGAACTACTGGTGTCACCGTTCTTACTCGCCCATATGAGTAATAACATGCTTACTGATAGATTCTTAAATACGAAACAACTTCCCACAGTGACAACAAGAGACAAATCTAACCTTCCCAAACCAATATAAAATACATTCACAGTGAGCATTCTAAGTATCCCAATCCTGTACACGTTTCTAAGTTCGTATCAAAATGCAACAGTGCATATTTAAACAACTGTAATTAAACTACCCAGCGTGTCCCTCTCTTTGCCGACACCGGAAGCTGCATACCTGCAAAAATGGTTGTTTGTGGTATGGAATCAGCCCCTGCTGAGTATGTTACTACATGACTGTCATGCCCCCTCGGACCCTCAGTTATTTGGTCGAGAGCATGCAATTCATTTTCATGCAAGTAGTTTAATGTTGAAAACTGTAAAGCAACAATATATATATTGCAGTAAATTCAATTAACAAACAAGCCCCCGGCTTTACACATCGCATCATAACAAACCACTGAAAGCGTTACAACACTTATATGAGTACAGAGACTCCATTCTAACAAACACTTAATAGTTCATAATTGAGTTCGGCGACTCACCCGACCAAAACAATCCACCATAACCCACACATGAGTACAGTGACTCGACACAACTAGTTCACAACACACAATATGAGCACAATGGCTCGTTCAAACAAATCCACCAATATACCACACATAACCACAAAGCACAACCAATGAACAACAAGGCGAAGTAACGAGAATTATAAACGAGTATGAACTCTCGTCTTTGGCATGCAAGCCCAAATAATGTTCGCCTAATGTACGAGTTAATATAGTCGTTCGTAATTGTTCAGTCATGTCTAATGACAACGTCTCGTTAGAACGACGTGTCTCTAAGTTACCCATCTCTTATGGCGGGTCACCCACGGCAATAGCCACTCCAGCGGTAGAGTCTCCGTCCTACGAACAATTTGTAGTTCGTTGGCAATTTATCCAGATACTTACGGCTACCACACGGTATCCTAGTATCGTTAATGGATCACAGTTCACAGCAAGAGCCACATCCTTTGATAAACTTATCTATACCATCACATCGCTTTACTATTTTTTTTCTAACACAGCAGACCAAGGTCATAGGCCAATCCTGAGTATGTCGACTCGGGATCCAGTGCTAGATACGAGAGCGGCGTTAAAGAGGCCAATGCTCCGTATATAAGTCTCAGATATTTTTATATCTTATTATCCTAATGCTACAACGTTTTACTTACGTTCCTTATATTACACATATAAGATAGCATCATTGCCGCTAGTTCGTTTTATAATATGTTCATATATACGAACGGTACTGTTATCGCACAACAGTAATAATAATAAAGCAGCATTAATACGCAACTCAAGCATATTAATTCACACAAGCAGACATTCAATCTTATCACAGATTTTCACACAATGTCTGAACTGAGGAAATCCTCAGAGACAATCAAGCCACATAAATAACATACCGTTCACCCTGATGTATTACGGTGGAGTATGAATCAACAAGATCCTATGCTCCGTGTGTCGTCTCTATCAGTCTAAACAATACATAATGCTACTGATTAGCATCCCGTACAACAATACAACTCTATGGTACCCCGTACCGTCACTAATACCTCTCGGTTAACCCCCCGTTATAAACTATCAATGTTTGTCGGGTCTTTCGGTTTAACTCGAGATTAGAAAAGTGTTATATTACATGTGTAGTCTTGTCTTGTATATTAATACACTTATTGTTGAACTTGTTATCGCATGTAACTTAATGTTTGTTTGTACATCATATAATTTGTTCCATTATTGCATGTGTGATTCTTTGTCATGCACTATGCATCTCACCTTAGTATTTATTTTTCTAAGGTTGTCTCTTTTTTTTTAAGTTTCAAGGTGGTATAATTCATATGTAAACAATACTTTCAATTACATGAATCCTTATCATCACATGTACACCCTTAACATTAGAATTCCATATCTAATGTTTGTAATCCTTTCCCCTTTTATCATATGTCATTTTAATTATGAAAATACATGGTCATTAAACCATATCATATTTTTCCACCATAACATATAATCATTTATGTGTATGTATTTGTGGAACTATTTCCTATACGGTAAATCTTATGATATATATTCATTCTTTTTAATGAATACCTCTTATATCATAAATGTTATAACTTTATAACATAAAAACCATATTATAAATTCCATTTTAAAATGTCAATATTTTCGAACAGCACCTTATTCTATTAAGTATTTACAAAATCCACCGCGTAATTAATATAATGTTACATTATAGTTATATAACATATATTATGACATTTATGTCATTAAAACAATTATAACATATAGTTGTAAATTGTTTTAAAGTACCAAACAACCCCTTATATTTTCGGTTTCCAAAATAAACCACTAAACTTCTATAAATCACAAATCAACCTCAATTATATTTCATTGTTACACTTATAACATATACCTTATATTATAATCCTTAAACCTTAAAATAATTATAACCTATAGTTTTTAAAGGCTATAATTTTCGAACAGCCCCTAGGACTGTTTTAATTAAATTCCCACCACCAAACTTTGTATTTTACCAAATCCTCCCAATTTATAATACATAGTTTTCTAATTCCATTAAAATCATATATTATACATATGTCTTTATAAAACCTTATATAATTCCAAAAATCACCAAACTATACCAAAAGGTTATAAATATTATTCCTAACCTTATACTTCCTTTAAATCTCAGTTTTTCCACATAAGTTACCCATTTATAACAATATCATGAAATACCTTATATTATACTTATATAATTCATATAAACTCCAAATTTATCCAAATCAACTTCGAAAAATTCCTAATAACCTAAGGTTTGTACTAAACTCCATTTAGTACCCCTAGTTTTCAGAAATCACACTTTAGCCCCATCTCTTATAAATCTTTTACAATTTAATACTTATCTTAAAATAAGGTTGCATTTTAATTTCTAAATTTCTCCAAACTTGGTCAAAGTCTCCTATATAGTCAACTTTGACTTCTAATACCAAATTGGACCCAAACCTTTCGGTAATTACAAGACTTCACCTATACTTTTCTATTTTTACAATTTTGACACAAAACTTTGTAAACTGTTATAATTTTAATTAAATTCATTTAAAAACCCTAAATTCTTCTAAATTAAGCCCACGGCTTTATAAATTTCCAGTAATTACGGTTTGGCCCCAAACTTAATTATATAAGCATAAACTTAACTAAATAAGCTTATAAACTTAATTAAAATGGCCTAATGACATGGCCTTATTACAACCTTGAACTTGCAAAATAAATTACACATTAAATGTCTCAAAATATAGTATAAACTCACGGCCTCACCATGGTTTATTTATTTTTCCACATAATGTCATAATTTGACCATTATGTTAATTAAATCACTTAAATGACTAGCTTAATTTATCTTAGTCATTTTTTTCCATTTTTAGGTCAATATAACCCATATTAATTTCTCCACTCTTGGCACAATTTCTATATGTGCTTAAAAATCATAAAAATCATAAGTTTAAGGTGTTTATACCTTGATTATTCCTTGTATGAGCTCGGTCACTTGTAGGAAAATTCACCACTTCATTTAGACATGTTTAATACACCAAAACAAGATATGGTTATACTCCAAGCTTGAGCTTAACCATAAGGAACAATTAATGTAAGATTTGAGGCAAAAATCACCTTAAAAATGCAAGAGAAGTTCAAGCTGGTTTCGGCCTGTACCAAGCACACCTAATGGTGTTAAATTCACCATATCATCATAGGAAATAGCTAGACAACAACAAGCTGCTATGGTAATTGATTTTACCTTGGAAAAATGCCTTAAAAGAGGGTATTTCTCTTGGATCTCGGCCACCCTTGCTCCAAATGGATAACCAACTGAATGAACATGTACATATGAATATTATGAGTGTATAAACTCATAAAAATTCAAGGAAGAAAACCGGATGTAGAGTGGAGAGGCTTAAGGTATGTTTTTACCTAAAAATGCAAATTTGAGCAACCTTGGCCCTTAGACTTGCCTCTGAAATACCCCAAACTTAGATATGGTGTTTAAATGATAAACTAAGATATAAGGAGGCTAAATAATGCCTTAGAAACATTAAGAAACATTTCTAATCAAAGAAAATATAAGGAAACACCAAAAGAGTAGTTTAAGCAAAAACGTGCTCTAAGCTTGGAGAGACTTGGGAGAGTACCCAAATATTGTTCTAAGACCTTAGTAATATCCTAATGGTCATTTTAAATCAATTACCAAAGAAAACCAAGCTTGAAAACAAGTTAAAACACAAAATGTGCTTTAAGGAGTCTTAAAGCACATTTTTGAAAAATTGTCTTGTAAATGAGTTTTGAATGGCTAAATGTCCATCATTACTCTTTAATTAACATGTGTACTATATAGTATCACATTTGGAAGTCTATATCAATGGGAAATCAAAAATTTCACAACAATGTGCCTTGTTTTGTGAATAGTAACTTAATTAAACTAGTTTATAACATAAGTCAATATAAGTGAGAGAGTTGGTCAACAAAGACTTAAGTACCCTTATTATTAAATGGGGGCCGGTTTCTTATAAGGTGAGTCACCACCTTTATGAGTCATTAAGCAAATAAAGAGTTATAAAGCAAAAGTACTATTCACCCTTTTAACATAAATATCTCATTTTAACTCACCTCTCTCCTCACCTCTTCATTCTCTCTTGTTTCCCACGGTTTGAGCTGCTCTCTCTCCTTTCTCCATTAACGTGAAGCTCATCTCCATGCTAGCTCCACCTTCTCTTGCACACAACTCACTCATTTTAGCTCCAAAACCATAACAAATTACATATTCTTCTTAGTAAGCTCAAGCTCTCTCTTTCTATCCTTTCAAAACTCCAAGAGCTTTGATTTGGTGCCAAGCCAAACCACCATTAGAGGAGGAAATTCAAGTTTGGAGACTCCATTGGCTTCTCCATTCTCTTAAGGTAAAGAAAGTGTAAGAAAATCTAGGTTTCCATCACTTTTCTTCTTGACCGAAAATGTATGCTCATGAGGCTTCATTTTAATGCCTTGTTCTAGCTTGTTTTCTACTCTTAAAAGGATTGGGGAGGTCCTTCTTGCTTCATATCCAAGCTTGTCTTGAGAAACCAAGGTAAAACAATCACCTTAATACCTTAAAGCACATTTTTAACCTAGGGTTTGTTCCTTAGGGTTAATGTATTATCTAGTACTCATTGGAGTCATTGGATATTGGTTAGAACATTGGCAAGGAGATATATATTGGTGACCGAGATTGAGGAAGGAAAAACCTAAGGAAGAAAGTTTTTAAAGCTTGTAAAAGAACAAGGTAAATTACTTACCTTAAGGTGTTTTATTGTTTAAGGGAATGAGATTTAGATATGTGATGAGTTTAGTGGAGAGTTTACTTTAGGAAAGGGTTATATATGACCTAGGAGAAACAATGATCATGATTGTGAACTTGTGACTAAGGAGCAAATGAGGAAAAAGAGATAGTTTAAGAATATCAAGGTGAATTACAAGAAGCATTTTATTTCAATGGAAGCCTTGTTGTGTGTATCCGCAGGTTGAAGGCAAATATATGTGGAAATTCAGTGGTTAAGATTATTGTCATCTAAGTGCCAAGAATTAATTTTATGCACTATATGATGATGTGGTGTAGTTTTGGTGTAAATTGTGTGTCAAGGTGTTGTGATGAAAATTTGAGAGATATTGGTTGGTTGATGGAGAAAACCCAAGTGTTAGGATGTGCTATATACTAGAGAACCCATGGCGAAAATTTAAAGGAGAACTTAAGTGTTTAAGATGTTCTAAGGGAATTAAATGACTAAGGAAGTACTAGGAAGTTTTAGAGGTTGTCTTGATGAAAAAGGGGTGAGATAAAGTGTTTTAATGAGTTATAATGACTGAGGCATTACTATGGAGGATTTAGGAATCAAGAGAATGTATTTGAGTATTTAGGACTTAGGTAAATGTTGGTAAACAACTAGGAAGGAAATAAGGTGTTGATGGATGAAAGCTTAAGCTTGTGAAGGAACTTTAAGTAAATGTATAAAAGAGTTTTAGATGGTGAAAGATGCATGGGAGATGATGTTATAGTGGTGGGGAAACATTTGGCATAGTGGTTACATTAGGTATGAACCACCACCTAGAGACCTAGTGGAAAATGTTACAAGTGTTGGCATGGTAACAAGGAAAAATGCATAATGATTAAAGAGGATGTTGGTGAGTGATTTAAAGTGTTTAGTGGTTGGCTTAAGGTGTATTTAAGGTGCCCAAATGAGGTTATAACATATTAGGATATATGAGGAGAAGTTTGGAGTTGAAAGAGAATTTAGAAACAAGGTTCTGGAGCCGACCGACCTTAGGGACCGGACCTGCAAGGTCAGTCGAGCTCAGTTTACACTGCCGGAGAAAGTTTCTGGAACCGACCGAACTTGGGGACCGGACTTGCAAGTTCGGTTGGGCTTGTATTTTGTGAAGGAATTAAGTCTCTGGAATCGACCGAACATGGGACCGGACTTGGCAAGTTCGGTCGAGCGTAAATTTTCCTCAGGGAAACTCTCGGGAATGGACCGACCTTGGGGACCGGACTTGCAAGGTCGGTCGGGGTAGAATTTTCATGCGGTAATATGTTCTGGAACGGACCGACCTTGGGTAAGGTCGGTCGGAAGTTCGGTCGAGCCTAAAAAAAAAAAAAAGAGAAATTTTGAATTCTAAGAATGGTAATTGGTAATAAGGTATACTCTTGGTAGGGTGGTAGTGATTAGTACCCTAAGAACTTAAGGAATCAAGTTAAGATAAGTAAGAACCTTAATGTTTAAAGTTAAGTTTGTAAGTTAAGTGGCAAAGACTTAAGAAGGTATTCAAAGGGGATCTTTAGGAATTAAGTGAGATAAGTAAGGTGCAAATAACTAATGGTCTAAAAATGAACCAATGTTTTAGGTTTGTGAATTGGGACCCCGGAGGAGATAAACCAAACGATCGTCGACGGTGAACGGTACAATCTTTCTTGTGACCTGCTTGCTAACGAGGTGTCCCTCGGCTTGTGTGCTATCTGTTTAATTGCTATGACTAAAACAAGATAAAGCATGCAACCGGTTATATTTGTTCTCGTTGTGTATGTGTTATATTTACACTAACCCGCGAGACTTGAGATTGTTACTAACCAAGTTTAGTACTTACTGAGTTAAGAATAAGAGTTAAGTTTGGTGGTTGTTGGTTAATGCCCGTTAAGGCTTAGCTAGCACATGGTGATTAAGATTTCTACTAACTGGAACTTGAGTGAGGAAACCCGAGACCGATCTCCGGTCATGCATGCTAAGGAAAAGGGGGACGGTATCTGAATCAGATCCGCCCTCCGCTTAAGGACTTGTCCTCGGACTTGTAGCCTAGGGCTGGTTGCCGGCTCAGCTACGCTGGACTCCCGTCCAGAGTATGTGGCATTAAGATGGTGCGGTGGGATCACCTAAATCCCAGGTTCGAATTAAGCTACAACCATTCCCTTCCAGGAACGGTTTGTATACTGAGATTAAGTTGAGGTTAAGATTAAGGTAAGGTAAGGAACTGAGTTTAAGGAAATGAGGACTAAGGAGGGGGTTACTAACGCACTTGATAAGGGAACGCTTGAGTCGTTCATTGTTTGTGAACTATTTGTGTTCATTTGTGGATTATTGTTATTGCACTTCATATCATGCTTGTGTATGTAATCAATTTCCATGCTATCGACAATTAGTCGTCGTAGCCCCGTTAGCTTGGGGGCCATGAGAGGGTGTACCAGCATTCGTGCTGACCCCCTTTGGGGGCTGTTTTTACACTTGCAGGTAAGAGACCCATGAGGACGCACTACGAGAGTAGGAGCGGTTAGACTTAGGATGGGATGTTTATTTTGAGTACGGGTTGCGCTTGTGCACCGTCTTTATATTTAAACTGATGTAAGGTTGTGATTATGACTTAGCTACTTGTACTCGGTTGGTTGTTGGTATTATGGATGGTGATGTTTTGGGTTGGTTTTGTATTTTGGATAAGTGTTGTAATTGTTAAGGCCGGTATACTCTAATGATCAGACCGTGGCAAGGTCCAGGTGTTGTTATTTCCGCTACGACGAATTCAATTAAGTGTTCAGTTTTGCGATAACCACGATTGGCTTTGGATGGGGTGTTACAGCCTCAACTGAGTTTGGAAGTTGTTCTAACCTTAGAACACTGAGAATGAGCCATAGGAACAGATGAGCCACGAAATCTAAGTGTAGGTAGTGAAGAGATGAAGAAAAAGAGCTAAAAATGACCTTAAAACCTTACCTTAAGATCTTAGGAATTAGATCTGCCTTCCATGCTCAAGAACAAGGCTTGAGAGGATCTAGGAAGGGTGAGGGCTCGGCTGGGCAGGCTGGAATCGGACAAGGAGGGAGTGAATGAGTGGAAGAAGTTGAAATAATTGAAAAAGGTAAGTTTTTTTCCAAAAGCAAATGGTATTAGGTAGAACTTGTCTAACAATGATTGTGAGCTGTCTCCTCACCTCTTGCCTGCCGACTTCCATGGTCAAATGGGTCAATTAATTGACCATTGACCAAACTTGGTCAATATTGACTCAACGGGCCCCCTTGTGGGGTTTTATTAATATTTTAATATTAAATTTGTAAAAATTTATAAATTTATGGAATTAAATTCCTAATATGATATAATGTGATAAAATATCATATTTAAAGGTAATTATAACCTTTAAGCCCATTAAAACCCAATTTAGAAGGCAATCTCACAAAAACGTGCTTTAAGGTGTTTTAGTGCACATTTTGTGTTGCAAGGTGCTTCTGAGCTTAGCTTTCTTTGATAATAGTTTTGTTGTGTTCCTTCATTATAATACTTAGGAATCCACTTTGGATCCTATTTGAGGTCACATAATCTTTGTGGTGCTTTAAAGCACATTTTTGGCTTTACCGATCTTAAGGCGTGTTTTGCCTTGTTGAGATCTTTTAGTTTGTTCCCCAATAATATTTAGATGTTTATTAACCATCTTAGATCATTAATAGATCGTTTAATTATATTTTAAAGGTTAGGGGTATTTCAGTCTACCCCCCTTAAAAAGGCTTCGTCCCGAAGTCCTTAATCCTCTACAGTTCACCTAAGGAATCAAGTTCCACTAAGTAACCAAACAGTCCATTGCTAGGGAGTAACTCCCACTAGGTTCAGACCTAGTCTATCCCTACAGCATATATCAAATAGCCAAACTCATGGTATAAACTCATTCATATCACTCATGGTGTAAACTCATTCATATCACAGCACTAAACAAGGTGCAAAACTCATGGTATGCAGCACTAGACAAGGTGCAAAACTCATGGTACACAGCACTAGACAAGGTGCAAAACTCACAGTACACAGCACTAGACAAGGTGCAAAACTCATGGTACACAGCACTTAGACAAGGTGCAAAACTCACAGTACACAGCACTAGACAAGGTGCAAAACTCATGGTACACAGCACTAGACAAGGTGCAAAACTCATAAAGTACTCAAAGGTGTTTGCAAGGGATACTCCCACGCACCTATCTACATGTTAGTATCTCTTGAGGATACCCACACATCATTCCACATGTATGTGTGCACATATAGTTAACGTTGACAAATCACAGGGAAGCAGTCTTAAAGACCAGGACTTGACGATCCCCAACCCAACCAACGTCTACTATCCGCGGACACACCGGTTTAATAACGAAGGACACTACGGTCCACGACTCCTCGGACAGTATCACCTTATTTCCTTAGTCACCCACAGACACACCGGTCTAATGACAAAGGACTCTGCGGTCCACGACTCTCTGGGTGATGTCACTCGCAGACACACCGGTCTAATGACGAAGGACTCCACGGTCCATGGCTCTTCGAGTGACGCCCTAAATTCCAATTTCTATTCATATCTGTGTCCACTTGTAGGAAGTTTCGAGAATCATTCAACCCCGACGTGGTCAGCGTCAGTGTTGAACTATCTCTCACCTCAATTTGTGTTCGGTTTCCCTTGATCGGACCAGGATCAAGTTTAACTTCCCACGTCAATTTCAATCAATCAATTGTTTATTCATTTCTAATCTTGTTTGCTCTTGATATTTGCCACCTTGTGTTCTATAGATACACAAGTCAACTAGTATAATTAATCTAATCACCGTCATATAGGATCATGTATTCTAACCAAGTACCAAGTTCACTCGACTTTTAATTATTCATACAATTCCTAGAGGTTTTACCTCCACTAGGTTATACATCGGTCTCATGCCGACTCACTCATCGCATTCCAATAATCGGTTTCATACCGAGTCACAAATCATATAGTATGGAGCTTTCTACTCCTTCTATTTGCCATCTCCCACCGAAGCCACCAGATAGACCTACTTGAACTCTCAACCGGAGATAACAAGTTAGGCGTTTATGTGTTAATGTTCGCCAACTTTTGCATAAATATCGGAAATAGAATAAGAACACTCTATGTCCCGTTCCTATCGTTACGACAATGCGAACTAAGATATAGATATATAATATAGAGATATGATTATATATTAAACACATAATACATCAAATATTACCTCAAGTAATATAACCAGTCATGACACTTGTACTTAGTACAGTAATAGTTTGCAGCATGGTACCATGCGCTACTACCTACGTACGGTATATTTTAAGCGTGCAAAATCGCTTCTACCCCCTTAAAAATGATTACGCCCACGTAATTAATGAGTTCAAGAGTTCCATTCAGTGGAATTATCGTGCACTAATGGCTACATATTTATTACCCCTTTTTTATAGGGTAGGGCTTTAGCCCTCAAGTTATACTGTCTATTGGTTAGGGTATTGATTTCATATACGGTTTGATCGGGAGAGTAACAGTCATTTGATTCCCCAAACCCGCTAGGTACGTCAAACCTAAGCAATATGGGCCCACTCGCTCCGCAAGCAGTATGCCCAACTACCTTATGGTTAGTTTACCCCTCTTAGGTAGTAGGTTTATGTCGGTTTCAACTCCATGTGACGGTGTTTTCTACACGGTCTTCCATAATTATGGGAATGGAGTAATTTATTCGGCTGCATGGTATCGTTAGTCACACACGTTATTATTTCAACTAGCCATTCTATTCAGTCCTCCTGAATTCTATACATGCTCATGGTATATTCCCATGAGTTCATGCCACCCTACCGAACTAACCTTCGGTATAAGTGTTGTCGAGCTATGCTCTAGCATCTAGTGCTTGCAACAGTTGTCTCTAAAATATCAAGACGAGTCTGATATGCGCATCTAACTGGCGCCTCATGACTCCAATTATTTCCTCTGGAATGAGTTCGTTCTTTGGGTACCTGTAGGTCCGCTTTTGCTAGTGTGAACTCGTATCCCTGTGTGTTGGTATTTAGTATCCACATATGGTTCATCCCTCTTCTCATTAGGGGAATCCATTGTTTATCTGATGTTCCACCTTCTGATTCTTACCAACATAATTCGGTTAACAGTTATTATAATGGTCGCTTGTTGCGCACCATGTACCAGTCGATTGGACGGTTATCCGCCGTTACGGTTTGCATGGAGTATCTAATCTCCAGCTTAGAGTATCTCTTGTAATGCTCGCTTTTGCCCTTCGTCTGTTGTAAACATACAATACGACTGTGGGTTTTAGCTTGGTATTCATTTTCTGTTCAACCCTAATTGGTACTAACATACTAGCGTTTTATGGCTTGAGCATGTGGTTATTATTATTTAATGCGACATCATCGCAGCGCCCTCAGCGCGTGGTATAACTCTCTTTGTGCCCCCTTTTTGGGTAGCATTTATTATCACACAGGTTTCTCTAATATAACTTCCTTAGATACCACAATTCCTCTTCTCATTCATGGGTTCAACTTGCCATTTCCATTAAATTGGCCTTAGTTTCCTCGTTTACTAAAATCCTCAAAACTTGTGTTCTAACTCCTCCATTGTGGAGTTGCGACCTTATTGTCACCTTATTATCGAGCTATCCTTGATTTTCCTAACCTTGCTAGTTTGACTGAGATCTCTCTCGTCATTACATGGTTTACCTAGCCAGGGTTCCATTCGCTGACTTAGACACAGAGTTGATTACCTCCTGGGTCCTTACACTACTCGTTTACATGCATGGGGTACCATACTGATACATTACTACTTACCCAACTAACTTAATATAGTTGGTCAGGCCCACAAGCTCCTAGGAGTGCGGTCTTCCCATGTCTCGTTTAGTGCACTCGTAGCGTTCGTACCCGGTGATTATCGTACTCTTAGTCTCGGTAATTTATGTTTGAGTAGCTATGCTGCCAATCCTTAACCTTATCGTCAGAATGGCTCTAATATTAGGTTCTATGGTTTCCTTTATTAATGTGTATTTCCTTTACTTTCTCTAAGATAGATGTTTGCGACTTATCACCCTAATTCTGGTTTCCACATGCTCATCATCTGGTATTTGGGAGTGGGGGTCAGTAACTACTTATTATCTCTTCCGTTCACTCCTAGGCTGTTAACGCCTCCGATACGAGTTTTCAGTTCTAGAACTCCACCCAATCCATTGGGTTACACCCCATGGTGGTTTCGGACTCCGTGATAAAGGTTGACACCTCGTGTTTCCCCTGTCTTATGGTAGTCCCGTTAGTCTGATATTAATCAGTACTTGTGATTCATCACCCTTGTTCCCCTAGTTTTGGGTCACTTTGGTGGTACTAAGGTATCCCTCCGTAGGCCTATGCCATACGATATTCAGACTCAATACTTATTCTGATAGTTAAATGATGTTAGTCTTGTTATTTAATTTATTCCTAGTTGGTTCTAATACTTTCTCCTGAGGTTACAATTGGATACCCACAACTTAGTGGTTTCCGCTAATCATTCTCTTCATTGTGTAGTCCTTACTCTTATTCAACTCATATTTCCTCCATCCTCTTTGAGGTAACGGTATCTTCCGTCATCAGGCAATTTTCACTTTTTAGTTTATATCCACTGCCCTCCATACGGGAGTCTAGCAGCATAATGGATCAACAACACCTCCGGTGTGTGGTGCGGGCATTACATCGGCCCCTTTTATTGCACGTTCACATCTGTCTATTAACTATTATTATTTTTTTTTTTAAGTCCTGACTCGTACAGCTCACTTCTTGCCCTCTGGCAATGTTCAATGGTAGTGGTTTAACCACGAGTGTCGCGCACTCTCTAGATATGGTTATGCTGGTCCTGAAGACCCGTCACTGCCCACCGGTAATGATTGACGTTTAATGTCCATACCGGCACTGGGGTTAGGCTTGTAGGCACTAATTATCGTTATTCTCTACTCCCCTTTTAATATACTACTCAATGGTGTATTATTTTCAGGTTTAATGGTCAGACCGGCTAGGTCTTCCCGAGGTTTTATCGACCTCCAACTCAAGGGTTTCGTACCCCTGCCCTTAAGAAGGCTGTGTCCTGCTTTATTGCATTACGGACTCACATAAGATTAATGCTTATTGGTAATTGCCTGGACCCTACGTCCTTTAGGGTTAGTTTACCGTCGCTGCACTTGCTGTAGCAAGTGCGCAAGGCAGGTTGAAATTTAATGCTTTGGTCAGTGTGGCACTTGCAGTGGCAAGTGCACCATGCAGACTGAGCCACCGGTACGGTGTGTCAGTGCCGTGCTATTCCCTAATCGGGTTCCTGTTCAGTCAAAAGTTCTTATTCAAATTAATATAGTCTCACTCCCCACTTGTTCCACAAGTTTACCATGGTAGTAAGGTCTTACTCCCCTCTCGAGGCGTTGCATGATAGCAACTTAGCGAGTTCTTGTTTCTACAGTTCTCATGATCTCTCCTTATACACATCAGGCCATTTGAACCTTCAGCATTGCATGGATAGAGTTACTCGCTTCGGGTGAGACTTCTATAAGGTCATCCATTCCGTCCGTTACTATATCATAACTACTCATTACTCGTCATTTTCACTTCCTTTCCCTCTAGCGCACTAATAGTGCTTTCCTAGATGTAAGACAGGGCTGCCCTGCTTATAGCAAGCTAACCCCATTAGTCCTACAAGAATTATCTCCACAACCTCTGTTTATTATTTATCTCATACTCGTATGGTAGACATTACGTCATTACCAGGACCTCCGGTCCTAAACATTACACCAAAACACTAAGTCTTATTCTCTACATTTAACGTAGTTCGCATAGCATCCACATCGGGTCTTCCCGATCAGGAGAGTTATCTCCGTGGTGTTTCTCATTTCATTGTCTCACTAGATAGTACTCGAGGTACGGGCTGCGGCGGGTGGGGTACCATTGCAAATTTCCCGGGATGCTCTCCCATCGTGCGAGCGGTTCATACCATCTTCGCGTTACTTGGGGTTGCTGCACCTTTACCACCTTCCGCTGCTCCGTGTTCTTCCTTAGTACTGTTACCCAGACCTCTCCCTGACATAAGTCAAGAGGACAGGTTAGACCTATACTCGGTCTAATACCGTAGTCTCGGTCGTTTAATATTGAAGTGCCTCTACGGCTATGGTGTGCAAGCTTTAAGCATTGCATCAACCCCGCAAGGTCACGTATCCTCACAACGTTTCCCGTATTCCCAAAACCTATGCTCACTGTATAATCCTACTATCTCTTGTCATCAGAGCGGTACTCCGCTCTGATACCACTTTTGTAACACCCCTACTCTAATCGGCTCCTAATCATTTACTTATCATATAATCGCAGCGGTAATCTCAACAATTGAACTACTGGTGTCACCGTTCTTACTCGCCCATACGAGTAATAACGTGCTTACTGATAGATTCTTAAATACGAAACAATTCCCACAGTGACAACAAGAGATAGATCTAACCTTCCCAAACCAATATAAAATACATTCACAGTGAGCATTCTAAGTATCCCAATCCTATACACGTTTCTAAGTTCGTATCAAAATGCAACAGTGCATATTTAAACAACTGTAATTAAACTACCCAGCGCGTCCCTCTCTTTGCCGACACCGGAAGCTGCATACCTGCAAAAATGGTTGTTTGTGGTATGGAATCAGCCCCTGCTGAGTATGTTACTACATGACTGTCATGCCCCCTCGGACCCTCAGTTATTTGGTCGAGAGCATGCAATTCATTTTCATGCAAGTAGTTTAATGTTAAAACTGTAAAGCAACAATATATATTGCAGTAAATCAATTAACAAACAAGCCCCCGACTTTACACATCGCATCATAACAAACCACTGAAAGCGTTACAACGCTTATATGAGTACAGAGACTCCATTCCAACAAACACTTAATAGTTCATAATTGAGTTCGGCGACTCACCCGACCAAAACAATCCACCATAACCCACACATGAGTACAGTGACTCGACACAACTAGTTCACAACACACAATATGAGCACAATGGCTCGTTCAAACAAATCCACCAATATACCACACATAACCACAAAGCACAACCAATGAACAACAAGGCGAAAACGAGAATTATAAACGAGTATAACTCTCGTCTTTGGCATGCAAGCCCAAATAATGTTCGCCTAATGTACGAGTTAATATAGTCGTTCGTAATTGTTCAGTCATGTCTAATGACAACGTCTCGTTAGAACGACGTGTCTCTAAGTTACCCATCTCTTATGGCGGGTCACCCACGGCAATAGCCACTCCAGCGGTAGAGTCTCCGTCCTACGAACAATCTGTAGTTCGTTGGAAATTTATCCAGATACTTACGGCTACCACACGGTATCCTAGTATCGTTAATGGATCACAGTTCACAGCAAGAGCCACATCCTTTGATAAACTTATCTATACCATCGCATCGCTTTACTATTTTTTTTCTAACACAGCAGACCAAGGTCGTAGTCCAATCCTGAGTATGTCGACTCGGGATCCAGTGCTAGATACGAGAGCGGCGTTAAAGAGGCCAATGCTCCGTATATAAGTCTCAGATATTTTATATATCTTATTATCCTAATGCTACAACGTTTTACTTACGTTCCTTATATTACACATATAAGATAGCATCATTGCCGCTAGTTCGTTTTATAATATGTTCATATATACGAACGGTACTGTTATCGCACAACTAATAATGATAAAGCAGCATTAATACGCAACTCAAGCATATTAATTCACACAAGCAGACATTCAATCTTATCACAGATTTTCACACAATGTCTGAACTGAGGAAATCCTCAGAGACAATCAAGCCACATAAATAACATACCGTTCACCCTGATGTATTACGGTGGAGTATGAATCAGCAAGATCCTATGCTCCGTGTGCCGTCTCTATCAGTCTAAACAATACATAATGCTACTGATTAGCATCCCGTACAACAATACAACTCTACGGTACCCCGTACCGTCACTAATACCTCCCGGTTAACCCCCGTTATAAACTGTCAATGTTTGTCGGGTTTTCGGTTTAACTCGAGATTAGAAAAGTGTTATATTACATGCGTAGTCTTGTCTTGTATATATAACTTATTGTTGAACTTGTTATCGCATGTAACTTAATGTTTGTTTGTACATATAATTTGTTTCATTATTGCATGTGTGATTCTTTGTCATGCACTATGCATCTCACCTTAGTATTTATTTTTCTAAGGTTGTCTCTTTTTTTTTAAGTTTCAAGGTGGTATAATTCATATGTAAACAATACTTTCAATTACATGAATCCTTATTATCACATGTACACCCTTAACATTAGAATTCCATATCTAATGTTTGTAATCCTTTCCCTTTTATCATATGTCATTTTAATTATGAAAATACATGGTCATTAAACCATATCATATTTTTCCACCATAACATATAATCATTTATGTATGTATTTGGAACTATTTCCTATATGGTAAATCTTATGATATATTCATTCTTTTTAATGAATACCTCTTATATCATAAATGTTATAACTCTTATAACATAAAAACCATATTATAAATTCCATTTTAAAATGTCAATTTTCGAACAGCACCTTATTCTATTAAGTATTTACAAAATCCACCGCATAATTAATATAATGTTACATTATAGTTATATAACATATATTATGACATTTATGTCATTAAAACAATTATAACATATAGTTGTAAATTGTTTTAAAGTACCAAACAACCCCTTATATTTTCGGTTTCCAAATAAACCACTAAACTTCTATAAATCACAAATCAACCTCAATTATATTTCATTGTTACACTTATAACATATACCTTATATTATAATCCTTAAACCTTAAATAATTATAACCTATAGTTTTTAAAGGCTATAATTTTCGAACAGCCCCTAGGACTGTTTTAATTAAATTCCCACCACCAAACTTTGTATTTTACCAAATCCTCCCAATTTATAATACATAGTTTTCTAATTCCATTAAAATCATATATACATATGTCTTTATAAAACCTTATATATAATCCAAAAATCACCAAACTATACCAAAAGGTTATAAATATTATTCCTAACCTTATACTTCCTTTAAATCTCGGTTTTTCCACATAAGTTACCCATTTATAACAATATCATGAAATACCTTATATCTTATATAATTCATATAAACTCCAAATTTAACCAAATCAACTTCTAAAAATTCCTAATAACCTAAGGTTTGTACTAAACTCCATTTAGTACCCCTAGTTTTCGGAAATCACACTTTAGCCCCATCTCTTATAAATCTTTTACAATTTAATACTTATCTTAATATAAGGTTGCATTTTAATTTCTAAATTTCTCCAAACTTGGTCAAAGTCTCCTATATAGTCAACTTTGACTTCTAATACCAAATTGGACCAAACTTTCGGTAATTACAAGACTTCACCTATACTTTTCTATTTTTACAATTTTGACACAAAACTTTATAAAATGTTATAATTTTTATTAAATTCATTTAAAAACCCTAAATTCTCTAAATTAAGCCCACGGCTTTATATTTCCAGTAATTACGGTTTGGCCCCAAACTTAATTATATAAGCATAAACTAACTAAATAAGCTTATAAACTTAATTAAAATGGCCTAATGACATGGCCTTATTACAACCTTGAACTTGCAAAATAAATTACACATTAAATGTCTCAAAATATAGTATAAACTCACGGCCTCACCATGGTTTATTATTTTTCCACATAATGTCATAATTTGACCATTATGTTAATTAAATCTTAAATGACTAGCTTAATTTATCTTAGTCATTTTTTTCCATTTTTAGGTCAATATAACCCATATTAATTTCTCCACTCTCGGCACAATTTATATATGTGCTTAAAATCATAAAAATCATAAGTTTAAGGTGTTTATACCTTGATTTTCCTTGTATGAGCTCGGTCACTTGTAGGAAAATTCACCACTCATTTAGACATGTTTAATACACCAAAAAAGATATGGTTATACTCCAAGCTTGAGCTTAACCATAAGGAACAATTAATGTAAGATTTAAGGCAAAAATCACCTTAAAAATGCAAGGGAAGTTCAAGCTGGTTTCGGCCTGTACCAAGCACACCTAATGGTGTTAAATTCACCATATCCATAGGAAATAGCTAGACAACAACAAGCTGCTATGGTAATTGATTTTACCTTGGAAAATGCCTTAAAAGAGGGTATTTCCTTGGATCTCGGCCACCCTTGCTCCAAATGGCTAACCAACTGAATGAACATGTAAATATGAAGATTATGAGTGTATAAACTCATAAAAATCAAGGAAGAAAACCGGATGAGAGTGGAGAGGCTTAAGGTATGTTTTTACCTAAAATGCAAATTTGAGCAACCTTGGCCCTTAGACTTGCTCAACCGAGTTTGGAAGTTGTTCTAACCTTAGAACACTGAGAATGAGCCATAGGAACAGATGAGCCACGAAATAAGTGTAGGTAGTGAAGAATGAAGAAAAAGAGCTAAAAATGACCTTAAAACCTTACCTTAAGAGCTTAGGAATTAGATCTGCCTTCCATGCTCAAGAACAAGGCTTGAGAGGATCTAGGAAGGGTGAGGGCTCGGCTGGGCAGGCTGGAATCGGACAAGGAGGGAGTGAATGAGTGGAAGAAGTTGAAATAATTGAAAAAGGTAAGTTTTTTTCCAAAAGCAAATGGTATTAGGTAGAACTTGTCTAACAATGATTGTGAGCTGTCTCCTCTCCTCTTGCCTGCCGACTTCCATGGTCAAATGGGTCAATTAATTGACCATTGACCAAACTTGGTCAATATTGACTCAACGGGCCCCCTTGTGGGGTTTTATTAATATTTTAATATTAAATTTGTAAAAATTTGTAAATTTCTGGAATTAAATTCCTAATATGATATAATGTGATAAAATATCATATTTAAAGGTAATTATAACCTTTAAGCCCATTAAAACCCAATTTAGAAGGCAATCTCACAAAAACGTGCATTAAGGTGTTTTAGTGCACATTTTGTGTTGCAAGGTGCTTCTGAGCTTAGCTTTCTTTGATAATAGTTTTGTTGTGTTCCTTACTTCATTATAATACTTAGGAATCCACTTTGGATCCTATTTGAGGTCACACAATCTTTGTGGTGCTTTAAAGCACATTTTTGGCTTTACCGATCTTAAGGCGTGTTTTGCCTAGTTGAGATCTTTTAGTTTGTTCCCCAATAATATTTAGATGTTTATTAACCATCTTAGATCATTAATAGATCATTTAATTATATTTTAAAGGTTAGGGGTATTTCAAGAGTCACCACCTAGTTTGACCTATGATAACTAGGAAGGAAGATCGGGTTCTAAGAACCGTTAATTGACTCTGAGGTTGCTGTGTTATAACCCAAAGTTTATTGCATTTTATTTCGTCACAAGTGGCCTTATGTGGTTGTATTCTGAATTCAGGACATGGCGGTCTTTCTTAGTAATGACAAGGGCGAGGCGGTCTTTCTTCTTTTTGATTTTTGGTAAGGGATTATTAATTAAATTGGGTTATATTAATAATTCCCTAATCACTATTCTAATCACGCTTCCACTACTCTTCTCCCGATCAGTTTGAAAACCGTCGAGACGCTCCTCTTCTTTTCTCTCTCTCTCTCTCTCTTCTCTCTCAAATCACGCTCATTCTAGTGTCCAGGCCTGCTGTTGGTATTCCTGCAATTCAGATTCTGCTGTCGGTTTCTTCTCCGTTGTGAAGTCCGGTGCTGGTTTAGGTAAGTTGCTGGGATATCATTCTTCAATTCTCTAGTTTCTAAGACCTTCCCTTTTTCTGATTTATCTTCGGTAATCTGACAAGGAATCAGATACTGTCCGCTCCGTTGTCGAATTCTGCTGTGTTCGGTGTTCTCTGCGAGTGCGTGATCAGAATTCAGGTGAGAATTGTATTTCAGTTTCGAACTGCAGTTCAGTTTCAGGGTTAGGTTTGCATTTCTAATTCGGGGTCACAATTGTATTCAATCAGAGGTCGGCGTTGCGTTGTTTGTTTGCGTTTCGGGATTCTGCTCCGGTTGGACTCTGCTGTTCGGATTGGGATATCGTCTGTCAATTACTGAGGTAGGTGGCTTATGGATTCGGCTAGTGTGTTCAGCCTTGGGGCGTTTCGAATTCTGGTTTCTAGTGTGTGAACCACCTCTGCGTTGTGTTTGTGAATCAGTCCGTTTGCGTTGTTTGAATATTTACAAACCCCCAAGGTTGTTTTAATGCTCTGCTTCTGTTTTGTTGTGTTAAACCCTCTGTGTTGCTGTGAATTCGTTTCTGGAAACTGCACATTTTGGTGTGTCCAAACGTCTGTCCGAGCTTTGACGTTCGGACATACCCTGTTGCGCTTTAAATTTCTGAAGTTTTCACTGTGTCCGAACTTCCGTCCGAGCTTTGAAGTTCGGACACAGCCTTCTGCGTTCTCTGATTTTGGCTTCGACTTGTGTCTGAACATTGATGTCCGGACACAAGCTCGGACACTACGCGTGTTTGTTTTCCGAAAAGCGTTCGAACATCAGTCCGAACATTGATGTTCGGACACCTCTGTCTCTACTACTGTTTTAATGTTCGACCTGTGTCCGAACTTCGTAGTTCAGACACATGTTCGGACATCTGTCTGATTTCGACTTCTGAGTCTCGACTCGTGTCCGAACATTGATGTCCGGACACAAGTTCGGACATGCCTCTGTTTTGACCTTAACTTGCTCGTTTGAGCTCCGTTTTGACTTCCGATTGCGGGGTTGGATTCCCCTTCTGATTTCCAAGCTACCTATGTGCTTTCTGGTGCCTTTGGTGCACATATGCTTAAATGTTTTAAGCTTCTGTTTTGGGACCTAGTTATCTCTGTGTCTGAACCTTTGGATGGCTGGTCTCGCTGTCTCGTAGCGCGCTATGTTGGATCCTTCTGTTCACGGGTGATGTTCCCCGTTCTGTTCACGGGTGTTTCACCTGTTCTGTTTACGAGTGAGGTTTCCTCGTTCTGTTCACGAGCTAGTTGCTTGTTTTGTCTGTATGCTGTGATCAACTAGTGTCCCGCTCTGTTTTCTACTTCTGTCTGCTTCTGACTCTGTTTAGTCCTCTATGGTATGGACTTCTGACCTGTTTTCTGACATGCTTATGGATTCCTTTGACTCTTTCTGATTTGTTAACATTCTATAAATGTTTTGAGCATGCTGGTTGATGAAGTTTGTCATCTACTGGGCATAGTTGTGTGCTCATTCCCCTACTTTATCTAACATTGTAGATTGATCAGCGAGGATCACTTTGCTCAGCTCTGGAGTTTAGTTTATTTGTTATTTCGTTCTTGGAGACTTTGTATTTGAATTTGCTCCTTTGGGCCTCTTCAGTTAGCTCTTGCTTTTGATATTCGTTTTGGTGGGTTCTGTTATAACTTTGAGATGTTACAACATCATTTTGGTTTATACTTTATTCAAGTATTCGTTTGGGCCTTATTTGATTATCTGTTTAAGTCTGTTTATTAGAGCCTTGCGTTATTATGTAATAATACGCGGCGTGTAATACCCCTAACTCCTAGGCCAGTGTTTAGGGGTGTTACATGTTGCCTACGGATATGACTTATCTGGTCATTTGTAGCGATTCTATTGTGGGTTCGCACTGGGTTACACCCCTTAGAAGTGGCAATGACCACGACTTCGGATTGGTGCCCGAGGAAACCTCGGTCTCCAATTGTTGGGATTGCCTTCTTTCAAAACCTTTTAAAGAGATTCACTTAAAAGCCAATTATAGGATTAGGGCGGGAAGAGAGAAAAGAGGGTGGATGAGGCGAGCTTTTCTGCCAAGCTAGCGCCAAATGAAAGGGTTGAGAGTTGGTTGAATGTAGAATTTGAAAGATTGAGGAAATATTTAAGGATTAAATGGATGAATGAGGCTTGAAGTCTACAGGCCTGAGGGACAAATGTGAGTCAGAAGAGATTTGAGTGCTTTGAGAGGTATGAGTACCGCCTTAGAGTGGGAAAAGGGTTTTTTATTGGAATGGGGTCGCACCTTGTGTGGGTTGCCTATGTACTCAACTCCCTGTTGAGATCAGACCTTACGTAGTTCACGGTTTTGGGGCTTTTGAAGATTTTAGGGTTTTAAGGGTTTTTGAGGTGTTTGAGAGGTGTTTAAGAGGTTAGTCTGTGAGACGCTCGGGTCTATGAGACATTTGGGATGTTCATGTAGTGGGAGGTATAGGATGTCAAGGTCTGTGAGACGCTCGGGTCTGTGAGACATTTGAAACTTAAAAATGGTAGAGAGATTGAGATGTTCGAGTCTGTGAGACGCTCGGGCCTATGAGACTTTAGAAGTTTAGAAGAAATTAGAGTTTGGAAGATGACTCGAGTTTAAGGTGAGTTGGAGTTTGAATGATGATTTAAGTGTGTGAGGCAATTGGAATTTGGAGGAGATCCTAGTTTTTTAGGTTCGAGGTTTAAAAATGGTTGAGGAAAATCATTTTGTTGTGAAAGGGCGGGTGATCCCTAGGGAACACCCTATGTACCTCCTCAAGCGCGACACTTAATTAATGGTAAGTGTTGAGGCTCGAAAGATGGGACAATGAATTTACGTCGAAATATAGGATTTAGAGAGAAGTATCATGAATGGGATACTCTCGGTCAAACCCTAATAACGTCTCTAACTCCCGGGTTATAAAATGTTAAATACTGAAAACATTGAAATCGAGTGGAAGGGAGTTAGACGATTCTAAAATCCTGGCTGCAACTAGGAAGACAGTTACATCCCTAGCAATTAGGGGAGGTTTGTCACCCTAATGTCCCGCTTAAAGAAATCTAGACTGCAATTAGGGGAGATTTGTCACCCTAATGTCCCGCCTAAAGAAATCCAGACTGCGACAAGGGATGTTACGACCCCAGTGCCCCGCCTCGAATTGTTTTGGAATAGGAGACAAGTGATGTCTAACTAGAAGGAAATGTTTTGAAGGGGTTAGACATTTCTTGTTCCCCGAAAACGGTTTATTTTAGATTTGGAAACTAAGTTAGAAAACTTTTGAAGTTGTTCGGAATTCTCGATGAAAATCAAGGATTTTGAGAAATGTTTTAGGAGAAAACTTTCTGTATATGTGAGAAGAACTTTCTACTTGTTGAGAAGAGTTTTCTGTGATGTGAGAAAAGTTTTTCCTTTAAATTTCACAAAATGGTTTTGATTTTAAATAAAAGAGCTATTTGAAATTTTTGAAATGATTTTGAATTTTTGGAGTTTGAATTGGATTTACGAGTTGGGGTGAGATTTAAATTGAATTGGGCTGAACTTGAATTGATTGGGCTGAAATTTGAATTGAATTAAATTGGTTGAAATTGAATTGAAATGTTGAAATTGGAGTGCAATTGAATTGGAATTGAATTAAGTTGGATTGAAATTACAATGGATTTGAATTGAAGTTGAATTGGAATTGAGTTGAGATTGGATTGAATAAGAGCTGAGATTGGATGGAGTTTTGGAGTTAGATTGGGCTGATTTAAGAAGTGAAACTAATCTTATTTTGGGCTGAAATTTGAAGTGAAACTAGGCCGGACCTTGAATTGGCCAAGCTTGGTTTGAAATGTGGGCTAGTATGGGCCTCAAAATCGGGCTTCAGAATTAGGCCAAAATTGAGCCTCGAAACTGGGGTGAACATTGGGCCTTGAAACTAGGCTGAAATTAGGCCTTGAAATTGAGTTTCAGAATTGGGCCAAAAATGGGCCTAATTTATGACTGACTTCAAAGTAGAATTTGTCCTTTTGGATTTTCAATTGTCCTGTTGATTTTGAATTTTATCTTATCATAATGAATGGTTTGGAAAGTTTTTTTTAGAAGAGATGTTGCTCCACAAAAGAGGAGCTACGACCCTCGAGTACCACGACCTTAATGTGGACAACAACTGTGAATGGTCCTAGGTTTTTCTAAAGAGGCCCATACAAAGTTATGAGCCTGAACCGATAAATTGAGTTCTCAGAACAAACGGGTAATCCATGGACTTCGAGGGCTATATGTCCAGACCTTAACCCTAAAATGTGGGTTTGGGCATAAACTTGAAGCAACTCAAACAAGAACCAATCTAACAAATCGCAATACAATAACAATAGACCTATAAAGATCCCAAAACGAGTGATAAGTAAATCCATGAACAGTAGTGATAAGCAAATAAATTATAAACAGTGTACTAAAGTCTTCACAAAATTTCAGGTTTATTTCTTCTTTCCTCTTTCTTTTTTTTAAACAAACTTACTAAACAACGAATAGAAATAGTCCTCAACCAGATGAACCATCGCGAAAAAATGAATCTGAGGGATATGTAAGCTCATGTAAGTCAAACCGAGTATTCTCAACACAGAAAATTTGGACCGACAACAAAATCACTGCATCATAGCATGTGCTTTGAACGAGTCACCGAGACGTGCATCAAATGAAAACAACCAGAAGCTGATTTAAGTTCCGGATAAATACTGAAAGAAAGAGCAGCGGAGAAAGAGCAGCGGGGTCTTTCCTGCGAGGAGAATCAACAGAAACAAGACGTAACCAAGGTATAAGCTCAATAAAACATTAGGATAATCAGATGAGATAGACGAAATGGAACATCAAGGCTCTTAAGCATAAGCTAGATGAACACGGCAAAAACCATAAAACCTGAACCACAACCAAATTAAGCGCCAAAGGATCTCGAGGGGAAAACTTCCGAATCAGACTGTAATCAACTTGGACTCGTTTAGCAGAAGCCAGATTAACGAACGGAGCTTGGGCTCTAGGCTTATGCTAGTGTCGGATCTAATGGAGAAGGACTACCAACCAAATTACTGGTTAAATCAAATACAATAATTGAAAAGGCCAACTTGGTAGTTTCGACTGTGGTCCCCGCGTGGGTCCCACGTGGTCCTACGTTCTACCCCAATAATATACTCCCACATATAAAACTACCACAAAACAGCCTGACCAAAACAACCATACCGAACGCAGCAGATATACAAAGATGCACGCATAGAATTTCTTTTTAGCAGACACCATTTTCTTAGAAACTTCAGTTATCTCTGCATCGGATTGATATCTGAGAGTTTCAACAAGACATATGCAGAAGACAAGACAAATACAAGTAAAAGGGGGGTTAGTTTCTAGATTTGGCCGGTAATTGTGAAGTAAAGGAGGTAAAATTATGAAGTTCAAACTTCACGTCTGTAGATTGTGGCCGCTCCTGTTGGTACTCCGGTGGTCAACACCGCTTATCTCAAATCATGCTCATATATCAATAAATCCACAGAGATTAGCAACAGAAAAAAAAACACATCAATGTACAAAGTGGAGTAACATAGAGAGAAAAAACCGGATTATTCTTCTGCCCGAAGCAAACTAAAATCATGATGGAGAGTAGGAGTCAGATAACTCAGGTGTGGCGTTTTCTGTTTCATGTTTCCCTTGCTCATGGGATTTCAAAGACGAAGGAAGACCTTCTAAAAAACGTGGTATATATTTTTCTGATGGCTGGCTTGTTCTGGCTCTCCTTCGTTTTGGTGTATGGAAGGGAGAAGGAGAAGAGACAGACGAAGAGGACAGGAATGGAGAAGAGAGGGCCGGGATGCTTATTCCTTGTTTCGCCAGTTGAGGGAATGAAGAAAGACGAAGCAGTTCCTTGCTTCGCCAGTGTGTTGAAGAGATGGAAGGAGGCGCAACACCTTGTCGCAGTTGGGTGCAAAATTACCGGGAGAGTGGAGATGAAGAGAGAGCCGAGCATGTATGTTCTTATTTTGGGTTCGGGAAAAGAAGAAGATAGGGATGTGAGGGAGATTCATGGTCGAAGAGGTGTAGCGGCTACTGTGGATTGGAGCGGAAATCCATGGAGTTTTTTTTTTCTTTTCTGGGGTTTTTACATCGAAGAAGAAGGTCTTGGGTTTCAGCCGAGGGCATATGAAGGTCGACTGGCTTTTTTTTTTTGGAAGAAGGAAGAAGATGATTGAGGGAGGAAGGTGACTGATCGAGAACGAAGGAGATGGGAGTCGCCCGCCCCTGTTATGTTACTGTAGTTGTTGTTTTATAGAGAAGGATTAGGGTTTTTAGGACAAATGTTGATTAGGGTTTCTGATTTTTGGGGTCGGGTTTGACTTGTGGTCATATGGGTCTTGTTTGGTCGAAAAAGACATGACCTAAAAATAAAAACACCCTCCCTGCTCATCAAGGAAATCGAACCTGGCACCAAAGCCTCTCTTAAGAAGACATTAACCAACTGAGCTAGTGTGAAACGCGAAAACTAATCATTGAGCTAACACCAGCTGAAAGAAAATAAAATGCTCTACCATCTCTATTAAGATTCAAACCCGAGATCTATTGATATTTAGACAAACTCACTAACCAATTATGCTAACTCATAACTCCATATACAAATGTGCAAAATAATAGTTGAGTTCTACCTCAAACTAAATGATCCTTTCAAACGCGCTAGCGTTCTAAATGAAAATATACAGTAAGATGAAACGGTTTTATCTAAAGAATTGTTTCCCTCTTAAAAATCATGAATTAATATAATGTAGATAATGAAATGTGAAACATAATAAAATATAAAATAAATGAAATGACTTGATAATGGCTACATGAAATAATGAAATGGTACTAATACAATGGTGATAATAAAAAAAATACAAGTGAACGTAACAAAAATGGAAACCGAGTTAGATATGTACGAATAGTGGAAAATAAGATTGAAAAAAAACAAGAAATAAAATAAAATAAGATAAGAGGAAGCTTAATCAAATAAGCAACAAAATGAAGTACACGAATAAAAATAATAATAGTAAAGGTAAAATGATATAAATAACAATGCAAATGATGATAATAAAACAAAAAATAAATGCTAGAAGACAATCAAAAGTAGCAATAAATTAGATAAAGAAGTAACAAAATAAAAAGAAAACAGATAGGTAAGCAAATAGACAATGAGACAAAAGGGATGGGTTTAAAATCGGATTGTCATTTGGAAATTCATTTTCGAAAAATCGTGTTTTTATGAAATGCTTTGAAAAAAATTGTAAAATGATGGTTTCGTTTTAGCACGCACGCCAATATATTTTTGAAAAAGAAAGGTGACAACCCCTCTTATTATTTCAGAATTCGCTTTAAGGGGTGAGAATTTTTGGTGTCTACACTCGGTCACAACACCGATCATTGTAGGGCCATGCAGCATAAGATTCAAGACTTGATCGACCAGGGACTTCAGTTATCGGAGCGCAGGAATATTTTTGGGAATCCCATGCCGGAGCATCATTAAGAGTTATTTTTATTTTTCCCTTTTTTTCTTCAGTCATTCCGAGTAGTTTCTTTTAACTAGTTTGTTTCCTTGTCTTTAGTTAGCTTAGCTAGTTTTACCCTTTGGAACGATTTAGACAATACTCAATGTTGTTGTTGCTCTTTTTGGTTATTAATAAGAGAAGTATCCGCTTTTCCCTTTTTTGTTCATATTCTCTTATGTTGAGCTTGAATTGGTGTTCGTACATTCATTCAGGCATCTATTAAAAAAAATGAAAAGAAAAAATGTTCTCATAGAGCACGTGAGCAGGCGTCGCAAAATAGAATCATTGTTTTCACAAGTTCCTCTGTGTAGGACCACCATTCCACATACATTCACCACCTTCATCACATGGATCACACGTGTCAAACCACTCCACCTTTCCATCATTTCTGTTATAACCCAAGATTCGGTTATATATTTTATTTCGTTACAATGATTCGTTAAGTTGGTCCATTCTGAATTTAGGACGTGGAGGTCCTTATTAAAGAAGTTGGGGACGAGGAGGTCTTTTCCCCATCCGTTTTATTTTCTGGTGAGTTAACCTCATATTAATTCCCTTAACCTATTTTATTCCATATCCTCTTAATTACTCTCTCTTCTAAACACGTTCTCACGATCATTTACGCTCCTCTCTTCATCGTTCTTCTCTCCCTCTCTCAAGCCTTCTTCTCTGTGGATCGATCTGTTGTGCTGCTGGTTGGAGATTCGAGTGTTGCAGGTTCTTCGTTGTCTTGTTGTCCTCTTCGCAGTCAGGTTTGTATGTCGTTTGGTAGCGTTGTTACTCAGTTTGGAGAACTCCTCAAATCCCTAATTCCCTTCTCTGCAATCTGATTGTAATCAGTGAATTTCGCGACGTTCTCTGTCGATATCTACTGCTGTTGACGTGCTCTGCGAATCCATAGACAGTTTCAGGTGAGAATTGTATTTCAGTTCGGACTGCAGTTTCAGTTTCAGGGTTAGGTTTGCGTTTCTGAATTGGCATTGTTCTGCGTTTGTGGTTGTTCAGAATTCTGGAATTTCTTTTGGGTTATCTTGCTGTGACGTGGTCGATTGCTCTGTTTCGGATTCGGGATTCTCTGCTGTTCAGATCGTGTTTCGTCTTTGCTGTAATTGAGGTAGGTGGCTAATGGATTCGATTAGTGTGTTCGGCCTTGGGGAGTTTCGTTCCGATTCTGAATTCGGATTGCGTTCTGTCTTGGATTGTGATTGTGAACTGTCTGTTTAACGTCGTTTTAATGCCTACAAACCCCCAAGGTGTTTTCTGAAAACTTATAATGTTTTGACAATGTTTTGATGCCTCTTCTGTGTGAGAATCGCTTCTGCCTTCTGAGTTTTTCGGCATGTCCGAACTTCGGTCTGACCTTGGAAGTTCGGACATGCCCTTCTGCGCTTTAATTTTCTGAAGTTTTCGCTATGTCCGAACTTCCGTCCGAGCTTTGAAGTTCGGACACTGCCTTCTGTATTCTCTGATTTTGCCTCGACTTGTGTCCGAACATTGATGTCCGGACACAAGTTCGGACTTTGCGCGTGTCTGATTTCCGAAGAACAGCCGAACATCTGTCCGATCTTTGATGTTTGGACACCTCTGTCTCTACTACTGTTTTAATGTTCGACCTGTGTCCAAACTTCGTAGTTCGGACACATGTTCAGACATCTGTCTGTTTTCGACTTCTGAGTCTCGACTTGTGTCCGAACATTGATGCCCGGACACAAGTTCGGACATGGTACTGTTTTGACCATAACTTGCTCGTTTGAGCTCTGTTTTGACTTCCGTTTGCGGGGTTGGATTCCCCTTCTGATTTCCAAGCCATCTATGTGCTTTCTGGTGCCTTGGTGCACATATGCTTATCTGTATTTAAGCTTCTGTTTTGGGACCTAGTTATCTCTGCGTCTGAGCCTTTGGATGGCTGGTTTCGCTGTCTCGTAGCGCGCTATGTTGGATCCTTCTGTTCACGGGTGATGTTCCCCGTTCTGTTCACGGGTGTTTTCACCTGTTTTGTTTACGAGTGAGGTTTCCTCATTCTGTTCACGAGCTTGATGCTTGTTCTGTCTGTATACTGTGATCGCTAGTGTCCCGCTCTGTTTTCTGCTTCTGTCTGCTTCTGACTCTGTTTAGTCCTCTATTGTATGTACTTCTGTTCTGTTTTCTGCTTCTGTCTGCTTCTGACTCTGTTTAGTCCTCTATTGTATGGACTTCTGTTTTGTTTTCTGACATGCTTATGGATTCCTTGCGACTCCTTCTGTTTTGACATTATTCTATAAAATGTTTTGAGCATGCTGGTTGATGAAGTTTGTCATCTATTGGGCATAGTGGTGTGCTCATTCCCCTACTTCATCTAACATTGTAGATTGATCAGCGAGGGTCACTTTGCTCAGCTCTGGAGTTTAGTTTATTTGTTATTTCGTCCTTGGTGACTTTGTATTTGAATTTGAGCCTTTAGGCCTCTTCAGTTAGCTCTTGCTTTTGATATTCGTTTTGGTGGGTTCTGTTATTACTTTGGGATGTTACGACATCATTTTGGTTTGTACTTTATTCAAGTATTCATTTGGGCCTTATTTGATTATCTGTTTAAGTCTGTTTATTAGAGCTTTGCGTTATTATGTAATAATACGCGGCGTGTAATACCCCTAACTCCTAGGCCAGTGTTTGGGGGTGTTACATTTAGTGGTATCAGAGCCAGGTTTCTAATCTGCTGGGATTTTAAGTTAGCCAGTCAGTCGGAAACGTCAGTGTTAGTGTCTGAGTCTAACTGCCTGCTGTTGGACTTTCAGAATGCCGCCAAGAAGAGCAACGAACCCTCCAGGAAATGTTGCTGATGCTGTTCAGCAGTTCATGACGCAGCTCATGCAGACCATGGCTGCAGGGGGTGGACCAGCTGGAGGAGGACCAGCTGGGGCGGATGCTGGAGGCCGAAATGTGAAAGCGCTTCAGGAATTCATGAAGCTGAAGCCGCCGTCGTTCGATGGGGCAGGAGACCCCCAGGAGGCCAGTCATTGGTTGACTGAGGTCGAGGATTTGCTGCGTGTGATGGGCTCTAAGGAGGAGCAGAAGGTGGACTTCGCCACCTTTCTTTTCAAAGCCGAAGCCAAGGAGTGGTGGAGGTCAGTGATGGGCAGATTCCCACAGCCTTGGACGTGGGAGCAGTTCACTGGGGAGTTCAATAAGCAATTCTACCCCGACGTCTATAAGGACCAGCGTATCTTGGAGTATAACCGACTATGCCAGGGTCGGGATATGAGTGTGGAGGAGTACGTCAGGAAGTTCATCAGCCTGTCGAAGTTTGCACCTGAGCCTGACGAGCATAGGAAGGCCAGGAAGTTTGAGAGTGGCTTGAGGCCTGATATCCGTTCTGCTGTGACGCCTCTGCGTCACAAGACCTTCAGGGACGTAGCTGATGTCACCCTGTTGGTAGAGGCTGACTTGAGAGGTCGCCAGTCTGGAGGGAAGGACCAGAAGAGGAAGCAAAGGTCCGACGAGAGCGACAGGAGGGATCAGTCTGCTTCTCAGAAGAAGCAGTCTACTGGAGATCGAGCTGGAGACCGCTCTGGGGACCGTTCGCGAGATAGAGGTGGTTCGTCTTCGTCAGCTCCTGCTCCGAAGTGTCAGGTCTGTGGCAAGTTTCACAGAGGTCAGGACTGCTACAGGAAGTCTGGAGCCTGCTTCAAGTGTGGGTCCATGGGGCATAGGATAGCTGACTGCCCTCAGGCCGAGAGGAGCAAGGGTAGCTCTGGAGGTAGAGCTGGTGAGTCTGCTTCAGGGTCCAGAGATCGAGACCGGGCTGAGCAGAAGAAGCCCCAGGGCCAGGCCAGAGTGTACGCGATGGCTGGAGAGAGAGACCGATCGACTGACAGAGTTGTCACAGGTATTCTCCAGCTGTCTTCTCGTTCTGTTTTCTGCTTGTTTGACTCTGGAGCCACCCACTTTTTTTTCTGTTGAGTTAGTGGGTGAGCTCGGTTTGCCTATTGTGCCTCTGGGTGTTGAGCTGTGTGTGCATAGTCCATTAGTTAGAGACTCTTCTATGCTTTTGAACTCTGTTTGTAAAGATAGTCCTGTGTTAGTCAGAGATAGGACTCTGTGTGCTAACCTCATCCCTATGGAGATGTCTACTTTTGATGTGATTTTGGGCATGGATTGGCTTGCTGCACACCATGCCCACATTGATTGTGCTGCTTCGAGAGTCACCTTTGAGGAGCCGGGTCAGCCCCGTCTAGTTGTAGCAGGGAATGGACTCCCGTGCTTGCCGCCAGTGATTTCAGCCATGCAGGCGTTTCGTTTCTTGAGGAAATGATGCCAGGGATATCTGTGCTACATCCCTGAGGTTCGCAAGGATGTGAAGTTGGAGGACATTCCAGTGGTCAGAGACTTCCCAGATGTGTTCCAGGATGATGTGCCTGGGCTTCCCCCTGTCAGAGAGGTGGAGTTCTCGATCGAGCTCGCACCTGAGACTCAGCCGATTTCTAAGGCCCCATACCGCATGGCGCCTGCTGAGCTTAAGGAGTTGAAGGTTCAGTTGCAGGAGTTGTTGGACAAGGGCTTCATTCGCCCTAGTGTGTCGCCTTGGGGAGCGTCAGTGTTATTTGTCAAGAAGAAGGACGGTAGCATGCGGTTGTGCATTGACTACAGGGAGCTCAACAAGGTTACCATTAAGAATAGGTATCCTCTCCCACGCATTGATGACTTGTTCGACCAGTTAGTAGGAGCTAAGGTGTTTTCGAAGATCGATCTGAGGTCCGGTTATCATCAGTTGAGGATTAAGGCAGACGATGTGCCTAAGTCCGCCTTCAGGACTCGTTATGGACATTACGAGTTCCTAGTGATGCCATTCGGTCTGACGAATGCGCCTTCTGTATTTATGGACATGATGAACCGGGTGTTCAAACCCTTTCTGGATCAGTTCGTCGTGGTATTTATAGATGACATCTTGGTGTATTCCAAGAGTGCTGAGGAGCACGAGGAGCATTTGAGGACTGTTCTCCAGACTCTGAGGGAGAAGGAGCTGTACGCGAAGCTGAAGAAGTGTGAGTTCTGGCTGGATCAGGTGGTATTCTTGGGACATGTGGTCTCTAAGGATGGTATCTCCGTGGATCCGGAGAAGGTTAGGGCTATTACTGAGTGGGCCAGGCCTACTAATGTTGGAGAGATTCGTAGCTTCCTTGGATTAGCGGGCTACTATCGTAAGTTTGTGGAGGGCTTCTCCAAGCTAGTGATCCCTTTGACTCGTCTACTGCAGAAGGATGTGAAGTTCGAGTGGAGTGAGGCATGTGAGCTGTGTTTTCAGGAGCTGCAGAGGAGATTGACATCTGCGCCGATTTTGACCCTTCCAGAGGGTAATGAGGGTCTGGAGGTTTTCTGTGATGCGTCCCATAAGGGACTTGGGTGTGTGCTGATGTAGCATGGGAAGGTAGTAGCATATGGCTCACGTTAGTTGAAGCCATATGAGAAGAACTATCCGACCCATGACCTGGAGTTAGCTGCTGTTGTGTTTGCCTTGAAGATTTGGAGGCACTATCTGTATGGAGCAGCGTGCAAGGTGTATACGGACCACAAGAGCCTTAAGTATCTGTTCACTCAGAAGGAGTTGAACTTGAGGCAGAGGAGGTGGCTGGAGTTGCTGCACGATTACAATCTGGAGATCCTCTACCATCCTGGTAGGGCGAATGTAGTTGCTGATGCGCTCAGTAGGAGGGGTCCGTCTGGGACCGGTTGTGCTTTGTCTGGTGTGCAGAGGTCTGCTCTCGAGTTACAGCGTATGGGAGTCTAGGTCGTCCGTCCAGAGAGGTCTGGGATGTTAGCAGCGCTGCAGGTTCAGCCTACCTTGATCGACCGGATCAAGGCCAGTCAGGAGCTCGATGTCAGTTTGTGTAAGATCAGAGAGAGCTTGTCTGCTGGTCAGGAGTCCGAGTTCAGAGTTTCAGAGGATGGCTGCCTGAGGTTCAGAGACCGTGTTTGTGTGCCTGCAGATGACGCCTTGAGGCGGGAGATTATGCAGGAGGCTCATGGAGCTCCATACTCGGTACACCCAGGAGGTGTGAAGATGTATCGGGACCTACGTGAGACATTCTGGTGGAGTAACATGAAGAGGGACATTTCTAATTTTGTATCCACATGTCAGACCTGTCAGCAGGTCAAAGCTGAGCATCAGAGACCAGCTGGGTTGCTTCAGCCTCTTCCCGTTCCGGAGTGGAAGTGGGAGAGCGTCGGTATGGACTTCGTTATGGGACTGCCTAAGACTCCGAGGGGTTTTGATGCAGTCTGGGTGATCGTGGACCGGCTCACGAAGAGCGCTCACTTCTTGCCTGTCAGGAAGACCTTCAGTTTGCATCGCTTGGCTCAGTTGTACGTGGATGAGATAGTGCGTCTGCACGGTGTTCCAGTTTCGATTGTGCCTGACAGAGATCCGCGTTTTGTGTCCAGATTCTGGCAGAGTTTGCACCAGGCAATGGGGACGAGGTTGTCTTTCAGTTCAGCTTATCATCCTCAGTCAGATGGTCAGACAGAGAGGACGAATCAGGTCCTTGAGGACATGCTCAGAGCATGTGTGTTGGACTTCGGGGGCAGTTGGATCAACACGTTGCATTGATAGAGTTTGCTTATAATAATAGCTTTCAGACCAGTATCGGGATGGCTCCGTTTGAGGCCTTGTATGGCAGGAGATGCAGGTCACCCATCTGTTGGGATGATCTGAAGGAGAGAGCCGTGATTGGCCCAGACATAGTTCAGGATGATGTGGGCAAGATTCAGTCTATTAGAGAGCGCTTGCTTGTGGCTCAGAGTCGTCAGAAGAGTTACGCCGATCAGAGGAGACGACCTCTAGAGTTTGAGGTGGGCGATCATGTGTATCTGAAGGTTTCTCCAGTTCGTGGAGTTGTTCGGTTTGGGAAGAGAGGCAAGCTTAGCCCTCGCTTTGTGGGTCCTTTTGAGATCCTGGAGAGGATCGGACCGGTTGCCTATCGTTTAGCGTTGCCATCGTCGTTGGCTGGAGTCCACAGTGTCTTTCATGTGTCTATGCTGAGGAAGTATATTCCGGACCCATCTCATGTGATTGACTTCAGTCCGCTTCAGTTGAGGGAGGACTTCACGTTCGAGGCAGTTCCTTCAAGGATTTTAGTGCGGGATGTCCGCAAGCTCAGGAGTAAGACCATGCCCTTGGTGAAGGTGCAGTGGTCGGGTCAGTCAGAGGAGGAGGCGACCTGGGAGGTCGAAAGCGAAGTGCGCTCCAAGTTCCCCGCCCTTTTCGAGCAGTAGGTATGTTTTAATTTTGAGGACGAAATTCTTTTAAGGGGGAGGTGATGTTATAACCCAAGATTCGGTTATATATTTTATTTCGTTACAATGATTCGTTAAGTTGGTCCATTCTGAATTTAGGATGTGGAGGTCCTTATTAAAGAAGTTGGGGACGGGGAGGTCTTTTCCCCATCCGTTTTATTTTCTGGTGAGTTAACCTCATATTAATTCTTAACCTATTTTATTCCATATCCTCTTAATTACTCTCTTTCTAAACACGTTCTCACGATCATTTACACTCCTCTCTTCATCGTTCTTCTCTCCCTCTCTCAAGCTTCTTCTCTGTGGATCGATCTGCTGTGCTGGGTTGGAGATTCGAGTGCTGCAGGTTCTTCGTTGTCTTGCTGTCCTCTTCGCAGTCAGGTTTGTATGTCGTTTGGTAGCGTTGTTACTCAGTTTGGAGAACTCCTCAAATCCCTAATTCCCTTCTCTGCAATCTGATTGTAATCAGTGAATTTCGCGACGTTCTCTGTCGATATCTACTGCTGTTGACGTGCTCTGCGAATCCATAGACAGTTTCAGGTGAGAATTGTATTTCAGTTCAAACTGCAGTTTCAGTTTCAGGGTTAGGTTTGCGTTTCTGAATTGGCATTGTTCTGCGTTTGTGGTTGTTCAGAATTCTGGAATTTCTTTTGGGTTATCTTGCTGTGACGTGGTCGATTGCTCTGTTTCGGATTCGGGATTCTCTGCTGTTCAGATCGTGTTTCGTCTCTGCTGTAATTGAGGTAGGTGGCTGATGGATTCGATTAGTGTGTTCGGCCTTGGGGAGTTTCGTTCCGGTTCTGAATTCGGATTGCGTTCTGTCTTGGATTGTGATTGTGAACTGTCTGTTTAACGTCGTTTTAATGCCTACAAACCCCCAAGGTGTTTTCTGAAAACTTATAATGTTTTGACAATGTTTTGATGCCTCTGTCTGTGTGAGAATCGCTTCTGCCTTCTGAGTTTTTCGGCATGTCCGAACTTCGGTCCGACCTTGGAAGTTCGGACATGCCCTTCTGCGCTTTAATTTTCTGAAGTTTTCGCTGTGTCCGAACTTCCGTCCGAGCTTTGAAGTTCGGACACAGCCTTCTGTATTCTCTGATTTTGCCTCGACTTGTGTCCGAACATTGATGTCCGGACACAAGTTCGGACTTTGCGCGTGTCTGATTTCCGAAGAACGTCCAAACATCTGTCCGATCTTTGATGTTCGGACACCTCTGTCTCTACTACTGTTTTAATGTTCAACCTGTGTCCGAACTTCGTAGTTCGGACACATGTTCGGACATCTGTCTGTTTTCGACTTCTGAGTCTCGACTTGTGTCCGAACATTGATGCCCGGACACAAGTTCGGACATGGTACTGTTTTGACCATAACTTGCTCGTTTGAGCTCTGTTTTGACTTCCGTTTGCGGGTTTGGATTCCCCTTCTGATTTCCAAGCCATCTATGTGCTTTCTGGTGCCTTGGTGCACATATGCTTATCTGTATTTAAGCTTCTGTTTTGGGACCTAGTTATCTCTACGTCTGAGCCTTTGGATGGCTGGTTTCGCTGTCTCGTAGCGCGCTATGTAGGATCCTTCTGTTCACGGGTGATGTTCCCCGTTCTGTTCACGGGTGTTTTCACTTGTTCTGTTTACGAGTGAGGTTTCCTCGTTCTGTTCACGAGCTTGTTGCTTGTTCTGTCTGTATACTGTGATCGCTAGTGTCCCGCTCTGTTTTCTGCTTCTGTCTGCTTCTGACTCTGTTTAGTCCTCTATTGTATGGACTTCTGTTCTGTTTTCTGACATGCTTATGGATTCCTTGCGACCATCTGTTTTGACATTATTCTATAAAATGTTTTGAGCATGCTGGTTGATGAAGTTTGTCATCTACTGGGCATAGTGGTGTGCTCATTCCCCTACTTCATCTAACATTGCAGATTGATCAGCGAGGGTCACTTTGCTCAGCTCTGGAGTTTAGTTTATTTGTTATTTCGTCCTTGGTGACTTTGTATTTGAATTTGAGCCTTTGGGCCTCTTCATTAGCTCTTGCTTTGTGATATTATTTTTGTGGGTTCTGTTATTACGTGGGATGTTACGACATCATTTTGGTTTATACTTTATTCAAGTATTCATTTGGGCCTTATTTGATTATCTGTTTAAGTTTGTTTATTAGAGCCTTGCGTTATTATGTAATAATACGCGGCGTGTAATACCCCTAACTCCTAGGCCAGTGTTTGGGGGTGTTACAATTTCACCCCAAAAACATAAACCAGAAAACTCCAAAAAAGAAAATTGCCATTCAGTCACAACATCACCCGTCACCACCTCATACAATCACCCCTTCATAGAAAATTCCACCATCAAAAACAAAAGGGACATTCAAAAGGTTTGTTGAATAAACCCCGAAACAATACTGGTGGCAATCTGAGTTTAGGATCGATAATGTTTATTTCCCTTGTTTAAATGCGTGAACAAGTCTCTAAGTGAAAATTGTGTGAGAGTGTCTTGAGTGGTAAAACCAAGAGAGAATGAGCATGTCATTTTTACACGACTCCAGTAAGACTACATTCAAAAGTATGGCAAACAGTATAACTCCGATCGAATGAGATCATTTGAAAATTTACTCTTAGACCTGTGAAAAGTAACAAAGAACGGATACACAACTCTTAGGGATGATGAAGCACCTAGGTTCAGCACCACATGGCCAAAATCTCGTGAACCCTGACGTTATACCCTAGGCACCCCCGCTAAGCTTATCATACATTTCCCCTTTTTCAATACATTTAAAGCTCCACAAAACAAGCCAACCAAATATGAATAACCGACCTGGTGACCAAAGGAAGCAAGGAGCCTGACTTCTATATAGCAACTTCACAAGTCCAAAGAAGTAAGACAACCACCGGCATGACGAAATGATCCGCAAATGGTCCCAAAGTGACACAGGATCCAAAAAGCTCACATAAAAAACAGCTCTTAGAATCCAAAACGGGAACCACAAGAACCCCGAAAGAAAAAAAGACACAAGGCAAATCTGAAAGGCCCGAAAGAAGTCCAAATAACAACACAAAAAAGAGAGAGAGAATGATGCAAAGGACAACTCCAAAGTCTAAAGTTCCAAGCTCACCAGCAAGATCATCACAAAGTGGCCAAACAACTTCAAGACAAGAAGAGGCGAATCTGAAGGAAGGAGCAAGTTGCAGCTTTGGTCACCCTTATAGCTCCACATATTCCAAACATTCCTCTATGGTCCCACTGTCATTCATCACACCTCATGGCCACGTTATCAACTTTAAAGACTTTCGACTTAATAGTTGTGTATCCAATCAAGTGAAAGTAACAGATCGAAGGCGTAAGTCAAACAAATATCAAATTTAATGATTAAGACATTATGACCGAAAGGAAAGGATGAGTGCAAATGCTAGACATATCGAGTGTAGATAGGAAAAGCACCACAGCAAATGAGATCCTGACCCTGTGAGAGTGAGACTTGTTTCACGTAGTTAATCAAAGAAGATACTAGGGGCAATTGATCGTCCCGATCGATTGCCACAAACTCTAAGGCTTAGATTGCCTTAAAGAAAAATATTGGGGCAATTGTTGGATCCAACAATTGCAATAGCAACACCGATTGAAGCCTAAGAGCTTAAAGCCCGAAAGCTTAAAGCCCAAGCCAAAAAGCTCAAAGTCTCCCACAAACTTCAAACACCTACACATCATACATCCTCAGGCCCGTTCTAAGCCCTACCTCCACATCATACAGGCCCGTTCTAAGCCCTACCTCCACATCAAACATCTTCAGGCCCGTTCTAAGCCTTACCTCCACTTCAAAAAAATTCAGGCCCGTTCTAAGCCCTACCTCCAGATCACATATCCTCAGGCCCATCCTAAGCCCTACCTCCACATCATACATTCTCAGGCCCGTCACAAGCCATAACCCTTCTCTACATTCTTTTAGGCCCATGATAAGACCTAACTAATCTCTACATCATACACTTAACTCATCTCTACATAGTATCATCCTTAGGCTCGTCATAAGACCTAGAATCATCCTTAGGCTCATCATAAGACCTAGAATCACCCTTAGGCTCGTCATAAGACCTAGAATCACCCATCGGCTCGTCATAATACCTAGAATCACCCTTAGGCTCGTCATAAGACCTAGAAACATCTTTAGGCTTGTCATAAGACCTAGAATCACCCTTAGGCTCGTCATAAGACCTAGAATCATCCTTAGGCTTGTCATAAGACCTAGAATCACCCTTAGGCTCGTAATAAGACCTAGAATCACCCTTAGGCTCGTAATAAGACCTAAACTCATCCTTAGGCTCATCATAAGACCTGGAAACATCCTTAGGCTCGTCATAAGACCTAGAAACATCTTTAGGCTCGTAGTAAGACATAGTATCACTCTTTTAGGATTCATCATATGACATATCTGCTTTCACAAACGCATTGCATCATAAAGCATTCATCTCATTCATATAGGCACGCCATAAGCCCTACCTGCATTATCCAGGCGCGTCACAAGACCTGATGATGAAGAAGTTGGCGAGGTGATGGCAATAAATCCTCCTGTGTTATGTCAACTTATTTTGGGATGAACGAATGGTGGGTGATGGCAATAAGTCCCCCAGGGTTTTTACCAGGAGTTATCCCTGCAACCGGCTTGGGGGGAAATGGTAATAAGTCCCTAATGAGTCCAGCCAGGAGCAACGGCACGAGTTTTGGTCCCCAGAAGCATCCGAGCATCATCAGCATCATTAGCATCATCAACATCGTTAGCATTATTCCCACATCTACATATCATCTTATCTTTTCTTTTAGGTAGTCGACACCTTAGAATAGTCTGACATTACTTCATTTCACTTTTAGGTAGTCGACGCCTTAGAATAGTCTGACATCACATCATTTTTTACTTTTAGGTAGTCGACGCCTTAGAATAGCTCGACATCACTTCACTTCACTTTTAGGTAGTCAGTGCCTTAGAATAGCTCGACATCGTTTTCCTTTTATGGCATAGGTAGTAAGCGCCTTAGAACAACTCGACACAAACCATCGGTTCATGATAACGTGTAGGGTTCTTGGGATCCAAAATTTTAGGATATCACTCAAGCATCAACTAGGCTCTTCATATCTATTCCAGAGTCCAGTTGACGGGGGGCAATCTGTTATACCCAAAATTTTGACCCCCCGGTGTATGGTTTCTAAGACTTTAGTGTTGCAGGGGGTACTTTGATCAATGATGAGGAATCCTGGTTCGATCGGCGCGTTTCGGAGTATTAATGCCAGTTTATTCATCTTTAGGGGCATTTTTGTAATTTTTAAGGCTCCTAAATCTCCCGTAAGCTTTCTCTCTCCTCTGAAAATGACTCAAATCAACTCAGAATGCTTTGAAATTTTAGTGCATGATAGAGGATGACATTTTGATCATAATGGCTTTGTAATTTTGATTTTAAAAATTTCCAATAATTTTATAGAAATTTCTGACTGAATCTGACGAGAAATTGAATTTAAAAATATCCCTATATCCAAAAATTCTGATTCCACCTCAGAAATATCAGGAAATATCTTCCTTTACTAGATTTTTCTATCTTTAGTGAGGCTTACTTAAGGAACCTTAACTCTTGATCAAAGGACAGACGACAGAACCCCAAGCAATCAGAATACCTAACTGTCTCCATTCTATCTCGTTTTGAAGCTCCCAATCACCGAAATTCCATCAAAACTCCGTCAAAATCATCACATAAACACATTTCCCAACTCCCATCACATCCACAATCATCAAATCACCACCAAACCACCACCAAAACATAAAAAAAACCACCAGCACACAGGGGTCAGAAGCTCGGGCCGAACTCAATCCAGAACCAGCTTCAAAGGGGTACCAAAAGTTTCCCGATGTGAAGAGTCTCACCAATCCCGAAGGTAAAACAGGTTAGAACCTTGTTCTTTTGATTTCCCACGACTTCATTAGCCTTCTGTCAAATTTTGGGTGCAAACTAACCTTTCATAACTTCTGAGTTGCTCTTTGTTTTAGCTTCTATTCAATTACTTGTTCATTAAGTTTCACAAATTTGACTTCAAATTGAATTATTTCAAAAACTAACGTACTTAGAATCTTTCAGGCTACATACCCATAAAATTTGAGCTCAAAATACCACCGGGAACAGCCTCAACGCCACCGTCCGAGGGCGGTTCGCAACCACAGATGCCATGTCTAAGTCCCGGACGCCCTGTCTGTAAGCACGGACGCTCTGAGACAGCGGCGGGAATTAATTTTTCAAATTTTCTAGGTTTTTCTAATTCATGTCCGGGCCCACGGACGTCCTATCCGTGGCCACGGATGGAAACAAAATTTGACCTTGAAATACCCCAAACCTAAGTATGCTAAGTAAACATCAAGTTATGATGTAATAAGGCTAAAACATACCTTAGAAAGATTGGTAGACAATTTAGACCAAGGAAAACACAAGAAAACGCCATAAGGGCAATTTAAGCAAAAATGTGCTCTAAGCTTGGAGTGACTTTGATTAGCGCCCAAATATCATTATAATACCTTATTAACATGCTAATGGACATGTTAAATCAATTACCAAAGAAAACCAAGCTCAAAAACAAGCTTAAACACATAATGTGCTTTAAGACTCCTTAAAGCACCTTTTTGAGAAATTGTCTTAGAAATGAGTTTTGAGTGGCTAAATGCCCATGATTACACCTTAATCAACATGTGTACTAATTAGTATCACATTAGGAAGCCTAAATCAATGAGAAACCAAAAATTGCACAAATTTGTGCACTAATTTGTGAATAGTGCCAAATAGTACCTAGTTTAAGCTTTAGTCAACATAAGTCAATAAGATGATCAACCAAGACCATACATATCTTATATACTAAGGGGGGGACGGTTGTAAGGTGATGAGTCACCATAGGAGACAGCCAACTAAAGGAAATGAGAGGGAAAGTAGTAAATTCACTATTCACCTTTTATAAGACAAATATCTTCTTTTAGCCTACCTCTCTCCTCTCTTCTTCATTTCTTCTTCTTCCACTGAATATTTCTTCTTCTTCCTCCCAAGAAAACCGTGATTGCTGCCTCCATTTATGCTCCATCTTCATTTGTCCACCAAATGTTCATTTTAGCTCCAAATCAAAAACTAAGCATGGATTTCTCTTAGTTGGAGCAAGGCCTTCCTTTCTATCTTTTCAAATCCTTCAAAGCTCAAGTTTGGTGCCATGAGAAAACTCCATTGATGAAAGTGAAAGAAAAATCAACTTTCCTTCATTTTTCTACATGTCTGAAAATTTCTATCTCATGGGGGTTTTGTTTTACTCCTTGAACTAGCTTTTTTTGATCACCAAGGACTATTGGAGGTCCTCTTTGATTCATACCCATATCTATCTTGAGACTTCAAAGGTAATCATCCACTTTTATGTCTTAAAACACATTTTTAACCTAGAAATGATCCTTTAAGGTTGATGTGTTCTTTAGTACTCATTAGAGTTATTGTATATTGGTTAGAACATTGGCAAGGGAGATTAAATTGGTGGCCGCGATTCATTCAAGAAAATCCCTAAGGAGGAAGTTAAGATAAGCTTGAGAAAAACAAGGTAAATTGCTTACCTAATGGTGGTTTAAGGTTTTATGGGATGAGATTTAGATAAGTACTAATGTAGCTTAAAGCTTACATCATGTAATGGGTTATATAACCTAGGAAAAAGGATTTGAACAAGCTTGTGAACTTGTGAATAAGGAGCTAATGGGAAATGATTTAGTAAGATAAGTATAAGGTGAATTATGAGAACAATTATATTGCTATGGGAGCATTGTTGTGTGTATTTGCAAGTTGAAAGCTTTTATATGTGGGAAATTCAGTGTTTAAGTTTAAGTCATTTAAGGGCCTAAGAGCCATGTCATTTAAGAGCCTTAGTGCTATGCAATTTAAGATTATTGCATTATATTGAGTTCATTATAAATGAGTTGATTTGAGTGAGAAAATATGACGAGAAAGGATTTGATGTGTGTGAGATGGTTGAATGAGAAAACAATGCATTTGGGCATGATATTATACTAGAGGAGTTATGGCGAAATTTGAGCAGAAAACAAAGTGTTTAAGTGGTGGTGGTGAATTAATATGACCTAGGATTTACTAGGGATCATTAAGAGGAATTTGAGTGAAAATGAGTTAACAAAGGAGTTCTTAAGGATTTGAATGACCTAGAGTTGTTTAGGAGGGATTAGAGGTTTGGAGGGTGTGATTTGTGTACTAAGATCGTGTACTAAGGATTTGAGTGTTCATGATTGTATTAAGGGTGAGAAACTAAACGTTGGGTGTAGTAATATACTAAGGAAGCCAAGTCAAAATTTGGAGAGGAAACTAAGTGTTTAAGGTGTTCTAAGGAGATTTAATGACTAAGGATGTTCTAGTAAACATTAAGGGTTGTTTTGGTGAAAAATGGATAAACTATGGAGTTCTTGAGTACTAGGAAGACCTAGGGATGTCTAAGAGGGACTAGGGGATTCAATGGTGAATTCAAGGCACCAAAACCATGGTGAAGGAAGCTAGAAAACTTGTACAAGTTTGAAGGAAAAATAAGGTATAATGACTTGTAAGGATGTAAGCATGTGCTAGATTATATATAGCTTTGAGAAGTTTGAGTAAAGCAAATGGGTATGCATGATGATGCTTGAGGAGTAGTTAAGATGGCTGTGAAGAAACACTTTGGTTAGTTGAAGTTTTAGACAAAGTTTACATGTTGGAAGTGTAAGGAATTAAGTTATAAGTGTTAAGAGCTTAGTAAGAATTTGAATATTGATCAAGGAATTTGGAGGTTGGTTGATCCATGAGTTAGGAGGATTTTAAATGCTAAAATGGTGTTAGAACATGTGTGAATACTTGGGGAAAGATTGGAAGAAGATGGGGCAAAAGAACAAGTGTGGAAAGAGGTTCAAAACTGTAAAATTTGACAGTTTAAAGTGTGGTCCGGGACTTGGTCCTTGGATAAAGTCCCGGTCCAGCACTAAAAACATGCCGAAAATCCAAGTTTAGATTGGTCCGGGACCTACGTCTTGTAATAAGTCCCGGACCAGCACAAAAAAACTACCGAGAGTGCCTCTCAGAAGTGGTCCGGGACCTAGGTTAAGTAACAAGTCCCGGACCACCCATAAATAAGTGCCGAGAGTGAAACCAGTAATTGGTCCGGGACTACAGTCCAGGACCATTTCCCGGACCCGCCATTTTTACAAAGGAAGTGTGCTTTTTAGATGGTAAATGAAGGGGGCTTGTTGGGTAATGCTATTATAAGGTTGTTAGGAGTTGTTTGGTGGAATTTTATGGCCATTGGAGGTGTGAAAAAGTGTGAGGTAAAATGAGAAGTAAATAACATAAGTGGTTAAGTTTAAACTACAATGACTTAGTGGTGTTTAGTTGGAAATCGTTAGTGACTAAGTAAGGTAGGTTAATTAAAAGTAATTAACCACCCAATTCGATCAATGTTTTAGGGTTTGAGAATTTGGACTCCGGAGGAGAGTAAGCAACCGAACGACCAACGTTGAACGGTATGGTTTTCTTGTGACCTGCTTGCTAACGAGGTGTCCCTCGGCTTGTGTGCTATTTGTTTATGTGTGCCAACTAAACAAGTTAAAGCATGCAACCGGAATATTATGCCTGTTGTGTGATTGTGATTCACTAACACAACCTACAGTGAGAACTTACTAACAAAACTTAGTAAAGAATTGTGTGAGACTAAGGAACACTCCCGAATATTGTTTATTAGTAACCGAAAGAGGTTAACTAACAAACGTTAACATTGAGACTTCTACTAACTAGAACTTGAGGGGAGTGAGGAATCCGGAATGGTACCGACACATGTGTATTGGGGGAGGTCGGTATTCTTATCAGATCCTGACTTCCAAATATGACTTGTCTTTGGACTCGTCACCTAGAGTCGACATATAGACTCGACCTCCTCGGACTTCTTGTTTTAGGAGGGAGGCATACTGAGATGGTGTGGTGGGATCTACCTAAATCCCAACTAATTCTAACAAATATTGTTTATGTAAACCAATGGAGCTGATAACTCATTGGTTAGGGTTACGTGACCCGACAGATAAACAATGAATTAAGGAACAACCATTCTAATTAAAGAACGGTTGACTTAATTGAGATAAGAACTGAGATAAGGTTTGAGATAAGATATAACCATTTCTATTTAAAGAATGGTTTGTATTCTAAGACTGGGATAAGGATTAAGATTGAGGTAAGATAAGGTTGGACCGAGATTAAGAGGAAACATAACTTAAGGAGTTAAATGATTAACTCACTAATTAAGGGAACGCTTTTAAGTCGTTCATTGTGTTTGAACTTTGATTGTTCATATGTGGCTTGTTGTTTATTGCACTTTCTATTATGTTGTGCATCTAATCAACCTCCATGCTATCGACAATTAGTCGTCGTAGCCACGTTAGCTTGGGGGCCATGAGAGGATCGTACAACAAAGGTGCTGACCCCCTCGGGGGCTACTATTTATATTTTGCAGGTGAATGTCAGAAGGCGACCGTCCTGAGAGTAAGATGAGGTAGATGTATTACGGGTTTAAGTGTGACCTACGAGTTGTGCCTGTACTCTCATATGGTATTTTGAGTTAGTAAGTTGTATAGGATGTGAGGAGATTGTAGGACTTGTTATGTAAGTGGTTAAGGCTTGTAAGTACTAATGTTCGGTATATTCGGGTCCATCAGACCGTAGCTAGATCTTGGAGATTTTAGTATGCCTAGTTGGTCACGTGGGTGACTAACGGCGGTAACACCAAATATTGTAAGAAATCCGCTGCAAAGTTAATATAAGTGATTGGAGGTTTATGAGCTAAGTATGGCGTTATGAGTTGGGGTGTTACAAAAAGTGGTATCAGAGCGTAGGTACGCTCTGATGACAAGAATTACCGAACTTAGGAGAATACTGAGGTTGAGGTTGAGTTTGAGTTATGGGTTAAGGGTTGAGTGATAGAGCGTGAGGTGCGTTAGTTAGGACTTCCCGGTGTTTACCGGATATCCATAGTACCTAAACCCGCCCTCCACATCCCTAACCTTGAATACGTGGAACAAACACCAGAGAGAAGAAAGCCTTCTCTTACTCGGGGAAACCCGATCTGGTAGTTAGTTAACAGTAAGCAATACGAGAAACATCTTGTTATACAACAGTTTACGAGAACTTGAAGGTTTTAATTGGAGCGCAACGTGGAAATAGGCGCTACCAACGAAATTCTACCAGTAAGAGAACAGAAATTACCGACAACATGGGTCGACATGCTACGCAGTCGAAATAACCGCTATACAAATAATAAGAAAAGCACTACGAGTGCAATGGCAAGGAAAAGATAAGTGTCAGGGATACCGGACAGTGGTCCGAAAGAGCATTACAGTGGGATAATACAAAGCATGAGAGTCAAGATTACCGGAAAGTCCAGCTAGAAACGGGAACATCAAACCCCATACAATGAGGAAGGTTACAAACCTGGCCGACATAACGCAGACGACGATAAAAACGTGTACAATTGTATACCGGAATAGGGCTACAACGTAGTGCCTAAAGGAGAATCATTACATAGTAACCACAACAAATGTGTAGAAACAGGAGCGAGGATTAAGACATAAGAAAATAACAAGGGGTTCCCTCATAAAGCGAAACGCCCTGATAAGTGACAGTATTGTCAAAACAACAAGGAAACTGCCGGTTGGCTAGTTATCCAAAATAAGAGAACATCGAAGGAGTCCCGAGGACTACCAATTACATGGAGATTAGGTGGAAGTACCACTACTGACGTACACAGTACCGGTAGCCCATCCTGCAGGGCACACTTGCCGTAGCAAGTGCTACCACGGTTAAGTTATACGGAAAGCCATCATGGCGAGATAGTAGAACGCTACAGTCGTAATACACACTAATACCGGATTGTGAATCCATAAGAACGGGAGAATGAGACCTTGGAAAGGCCTAACGGCCTGACCATGATGAGAGGAGACGGTACAACCTATTACAACAACAACCGACAGTACGGTAAGGACACCAATCCCGAACCCCAAGAGGAAAACCTAAGAGATCGCTCAGTGAAGCGAGCAAAATACTACGTAAGTGATAACATACAAGGAATGCATTACGGAATACAATGGAGACTGTTGACACAACAACTTCCAACAAGAACGGGATAGAACTCCCGGGATGACCATTAAGAACACCAATAACAACCATCTTCGTTGAATATGTTAGTAAAGCCCGGAAATAAGGACAGAGGAAGTGAACTTAAGTTATAACCTACTAAGGCTCAAAGACATACAATCCCGACAGACGGAAGCTCAGAGGACTACCCCCACAGAGCGGGCATAGTCGAGCCAAACAAACCGATGAATGATAGTTAGTATTGTTGCCTAACTCATTAACACCCAAGTATGACTAATCATTGATGGGTGGCGTAGTCAACAAATGTTGAACGAAGCGTTGAGATGGAAGCATAAGAGGAAGAGATAAATATCCAACTGGGACACCGTAAGGTAGATGCCTAATACGAACTAATCCGTAATTGTTAAAAGGTGCAAGTATATGGAAACAACAAAATTGTCACAGACACTGGTTAACGCCAGATCACCTGAACGAACTTCCATAGTGGGAAGCAGGATGCAGCAACCTACCATGAGACCCGGCACTACCTTTAATATGTAACCTAACGGTTGAGAGAATTCAAAGAACCATAAACTTATAAGGATGACCTACAGATGAGTAAGAGTACAAGTAATGAACTTAGACATTAAGCACTAAGAGCCTACGAGCCAAGGATGTTAACCACATCAGAGCCCGAGGCGCAGTAAATTATAAGAGAGCTTATTTAAGCCATGAAGGAACTACAATTCGTAGATATGAACAGTTACCAAACCTATATCTTAGATTGTGGAAAATATTGCCAGGAAAGGGCACCAAGGAGAATAATGAGATAGTACATTGTCAGGGGTGGAGAATAAACCATTCCTTATAGGGTGGGGATACCTCTCCTTGTTATGAGGCCATGAGTGGGAATGAACCCCTCAAAAAGGGCTTTCACTTATTAGAGATATAATACGCTTTTGTTAGAGAATGGAAACGGTAAACCTTGAGATTACCTTAGAACATACCAGATACACTTGAGTAATAAGGAAGGTTGCAGAGACAGACCTCATATCCAACACCCAGGATTTAAGAATCAGTAATCGTCAGAGATAAATATTGTGAGTGCACAGTATGGGACGTCAAGTGACCAACGCTCAAAAGAGCTTGTGATTCCACGGATGACTTCTTCAGTAACCGGTTAAATTACATGGTAAATAACATCATAAGGGATGGAAGAACGTGAGAGAGACTGACCTACATATGAAACCGAAATTGAAGCAGAACACCTTCATATTAAGAGACAATCATTTTACAACACAGTACGACAACCGCCATACACTAAAATTAGAGAAACCCCGGTGTGTTTACATCGGGAAGAAATTGAGTATAAGATAAGATGTTAGAATAAATGAGTAAGTAGTTGCACCATCAATGGGCAATAGAGTAAAGACCAACTACCTCGGTAGTAGTGGTCGAGAGTACGATACCTATATAAGTGGATTAAGTCATGGTGTGTGGTAAAGCGACCATTATGTACAAGCCGTCAAATATTGACACTGAGGCAATTAAATTTATGAGCTAAGACCGATATAAGTAAGGGAATAAGATGGTAGACTAACTGTGTATTGATGCTAGTAGTCTAGATTGTGTGAGGTAAGATTTCATAGGAAACATAGTAGAACAAATATGAGAAAAAAGATAATAGGCTCTATGGAAAGAGACCTCAGTTACTAAGAGATCGAGTTAGTACGGAATACAGAAAGGAGCTAGAGCATACTATACCCAAGAACATAGTAAATGGATTTCCCTTGATTAAGTTCAAGAAGAACAGTAAGTGTTATTATGGAACGATGAAAGAGGAGATCAACAACAGGATACTTCATAATTAGCAATAGCTAAACGTGTGACGGACAGTACGAGTTTACTAAAACGAGATGTGGGACAACTGCACCCCACAGGGGCTTACAGGCCTGACAGATTCATTTATGAGTTAGTCGGGTAAGTAGTAATGTATCAGTAAGGTACCCCATGCATGTAGACGAGTGGTGTAAGGAACACGGGAAGTAGTCGACTCCGTACGTGAAGAAACATCCGCTTACCAGGATCAAAACAGGTTAGAAACCAAATTTTATAACTCTCCTGACCTCAAAACATTCTCAGTATAAATTTCTAATCAAACCAACTTTTCCCGACGTCTTAATTAGCGTATGAATTGGTTTTTGTCTAATAGCTTGTAGATTAAGTTTCATGCTAAATTTGACCTCAATTTGAAGTCTTCCACTTACTAACGTGTGTAAAATCTTCTAAGGAACACACCTATAAATTTTGAGCCGAAAACGCCCAAACGTCGTCGTCCAGTGGCGGTCCATACCCACAGACATCCCGTCTGGGGTCCCGCACACCTTGTCCGAAACCACGGACGCCCCCAGATGGTGGGAGGATCTCATTTTTTCAAAAAAAAAAGGGGTTTTAGGTTATGTCTGGGCCCATGAACATCCTGTCCGTGTCCCTGAACCCTTTGAAATTTGTATCTTTTGTAATTTTGAACATTCTGATTAATTTAGTTGATTAAGGTCTATGGGCACGGACATTTTAAAATTTGACCTAATTCGGCTCCTGAAATCTAGTTTAGATAATTTCAACGTTCACTTTTAAATTCAGTCAAAAAATGTCAGAAAACACAAAAATACAGAAGCTTGCACACTTAGGTTAAATCAACTTTATAATAAGTCGTTAATGACATATCTAGAGGAAAAATAATTTAGAAGGGTAATGAAAGTAATATGAATACAGAAAGTTAAATACCAAGCCTCCAAACCCGGAATCTTACCTTTCCTAGTTTACCATAGGTTAAAATTAGGTGGTGATTCATAATAGGTTCCAGTGGGCTAACCCTAGTTTTAATAATTATAGTTTTATAATAGTTATTAAGATTAGGTTATAAGTGGAATTAGAACCTGAATAGATCCTAATCAACCCTATCAACATAGGATAAGTTCAAAAAACTCGGCGCTCACACTCTGGTTTTGTGAGTTTTGATGTGTGGAAGTTTGATTAAGGAAGAAAGTATTGTGTTTTGAGAGTTTTGGAGTGCTTTCGGTATGGATTTGGTATGTCGGCTTTGAAAACGTGGGAGGATGGCTTGAAAATCTTGTTTATGATTTGAAAATGTGCTAATGTGTATTAGGTCAATGGGAAGACCTTATTTGAGATACCCCAAACCTTAATTACATTAATTAATCATGAATTAATTAAATGAAAGAATTAAAAAAAGGTTAATGTAACACCCCCACAACTAGCCGGTATATTATTAAGGTTGAAGTAGAAATTAAAACCATTTTTTTCCTGTCACCTACTTAGTAGCGGAAATCAAAACCTAATGGGGTGTTACCGCCACACTCACCAACCAAGTGAGTGCTAAGGCTAAATACAAAAACTTCAACCTTAACCAGAAAATAAATGAAGATAAAAAGTAATTACATCTCAAACTAAAATTCAAACCTTCAACACAAAGCTATAACCATCTAAATAATTTAAATGAATTGAAATGGAGTTTATGTCAATTCCCAAGCCCAACTCTCACGCTTTACATCCAGGTCAGCTTCATTACCTGCGGTCAGAAAATATAACAACACACAAGAAAGGACCGCGCAAATCAGAGAAACTGAGTAAACCCTGCAACACCTTATCAAATACATTTTGAAAACCCATTTGAGTATAGGCATCAATAGGCACATAACTAATCAAACAATAGCATCAGAATAATCTCAATCATCAATCAACAATATCACAATCCAAATTCTGGAATGATGGGAGTCACCAAAGTTCCATAGTACACAAGTTCCAATCCTTGGTACCATAACAAAGTTGGGACCGATCCAGTTCACCCTCACTCTAAGTCCTTAAGTGTGCACACCCCTCGAAAGTTTTACCGACTAATGGAGTAGATCATAGAGCTTAGTTACGGCCTGAGACTCAACAACGCCAATATATATAAATTAGCCAGAGGCCTTTTCCAATATCAAAAGTCAATCCCATCAAACCAGAATAAAATAGTCATATATGTATTATCAAAGTTCATAAACCATTCCAAACATTCCATACAATCAATATCGTATAAGCATAATTTTACAGTCACAACCAATATGACCAATTTTAAAATACAACACACAATCACAAAGTAAAAATAAGTGAACACAAGGTTTACCTAGAATTCACGGTTAAGCAGACATTCACAACAATCCACCGCAATCAATCGCTAGAACGATAGTAGAGAAGATCCTTCCAAACTAGTCACCCAGTGATACAACAAGGTATCTCAGCATCCTATGATTAAGATACAAATCATATCACCACCGACGCTATAATTAATCGTGTTTGTAGCAAAATAGTAAATACATTTATTATACTTGTCTTAATTATTGAAACTCGAAACCACTGTGATTATTATTCTATTGATCTCCAAAATAATATCGCTAGCCAAATAATCATTCCACCAAATTGCTACACACGACTGTAGACACCAAAAATTCTCACCCCAAAAAGCAAATTCTAGAATAAGAAACACAATAAGAGGGGTCGTCGCCTTTCTTTGTCAAAACGTATTGACATGCGTGCCAAAACAAAACCATCGTTTTATAATCTTTTTCCAAGCATTTCATAAGAACACGATTTTCCAAAAATGAATTTCCAAATACAATCCGGTTTTAAACCCATCCCTTTTGTCTCATTGTCTATTTGCTTACCTATCAGTTTTCTTTTTGTTATTTCTTTATCCTATTTATTGTCGCTTTAATCGTCTTCTAGGATTTATTTTTATTATTTTGTAGTATCATTTCTATCATTTTATGCCCATTATTATTTCTGTTTGTATACCTCATTTGTTATTCATTTGATTAAGCTTCCTCTTATCTTATTTTATTCTATTACTTGTTTATTCTATCTTACTTTTCGCCATGTGTACATATTTAACTCAGTTTCCGTTTTTGTTACATTCATTTGTATTTTTATCACTATTGTATTAGCACTATTTCATTATTTCATGTACTCATTATTGTGTCCTATATTCTATTATCTACATTCCATTATTTCATGACTTCGAAAAAAGAAAACAATTCATTTTATTTGATGAAACCACTTTTACCTTACTCTACATTTTCATTTAAAACGGTAGAGTTTTGTTTAAGGATACATTCGGTTCGAATTGACGTTTTGTTGTTATTTCTTATATTTTATATCAAGTTCTTCTATAAGCATAGCTGGTTGAGTGTTAGGTGGGAGTAGCATAAGATTTTGGGTTCGAAGCTATAGACATAAGCATTCTTGAGTTTTTTTTTCATGGACACTCTTAGGCGGGCCAAGCGCAGCCCAGCCCGACCTTTAGATTCAAATTCGAATAAGGCCCACGTCTGAGTGGTCTATTCTCATTTCTGGATCTACCCCGAACACATCCAGAATAAAAGAAACCCTACTCTCTTATTATATAATAGCAAGGAGACCTGTAGCCGCCAACTCGGAGACTCTCGTTTCTTTTCATTCACGTACTCCCCTATGCTTCCATCCCTGAAAACAAGAGAAATCAATGTTCCCCTTACAGAAACGTATAGAGAGTATTTGAATCTACTATTCATTGATGATTCTAAGTATATACAAACAGTCTCAATACATGTATACTTATAGTAAAACGGTTTGATACTAGAAGCTTCTAACACCGTAAGATAAAGGCATAAGGAATTTTATATAGGCTGGGCTTAACATCATGGGCCTATGGGCTGTTACACTTGTATTCCCCCTCGCTTGAAACTTCAGTGAGCTGGAGTTGAGAGCGCAACCAGAGAAATCGATGAGCCGAGAGGGGTTTTGTGAGCAGGTCAGCAATCTGATCATCACCGTGAAGAAAATTCACGTGTAAAGCCTTGGATGCAACACGTTCACGAACAAAATGTATGTCCAGACCAACGTGTTTGGTGTGAGTGTGAAGAATCGGGTTAACAACAAGGTAGGTGGCAGCAAGATTATCACACCAGATTGTTGGAGCCTGCGACAAAACTCATGAAGTTCATAGAGCAAGTTTTGTATCCAGATTAGTTCTGCTGCAGCAGAGGCAACAACCCTGTATTCGGCCTCTGTGGAGGACCGAGCAACTGTGGGTTGCTTCTTCGAACTCCAGGAGAGAAGAGTGGAGCCGAATATACAACATAAGCAGTTGTAGAGCGACGATCAGAGGGATAGGAGCCCCAGTCCGCATCAGAAAAGGCAGTGAGAGTGATGTTTGGTGAATGTGGAATAAAAAGCGAAAGATGCTTGGTGCCATTGAGGTAACGGAGCACTCGTTTCAAGGTGGACCAGTGTACTTGCAAAGGTTTGTGCATATATTGACACAACTTATTAACGGCATGAGAAATATCAGGGCGGGTGAGATTCAAGTATTGCAAGCTACCAAGGAGACTACGAAAAAGGGTGTGATCAGGAAAGGGAGGACTGTCATTTGAGGAGAGATCAGTAGTAATGGAAAGAGGGGTACTGACAAGTTTACAGCCACGCATCTGTGCTTTTGTAATAAGTTCATCAATGTACTTTGTTTGAGACAGATACATACCTTTGGCTGTGCGGTGAACTTGAATTCCCAGAAAAAAATTTAGAGAACCCAGCTGTCGAATAGGAAAGTGCGAGGATAACGAGGAGATAAATGTTTTGAGAAGTGAAGTGCTTGTCCCGGTGAGAATTATGTCATCGACATAAATCAGCAGATAAAGAAGATCAGTTCCAGAAGAGAAGATGAACAAGGAGGAGTCTGCTTTTGATTGAGTAAAACCAAGGACTAAAAGGGTATCACATAATTTGGCAAACCAGGCCCGTGGGGCCTGTTTAAGTCCGTACAAAGAGCAATAAAGCTTACAGACATGTGCAGGGCGTTGAGGATCCACAAACCCAGGTGGTTGCTTCATGTATACAGTCTCATGAAGATCACCGTGGAGAAACGCATTGGCAATATCAATCAGCTCCACTGGCCAGTTTCTCGAGACAACAAGGGACAAGATGGTTCTGATGGTGACCGGTTTTATAACCGGACTGAACGTCTCTTCATAATCGATACCGTTAGTTTGAGAATAGCCTTGAGCAACAAGACGTGCCTTGCGACGCTCAATATCCCCATTTGCAAGATATTTGGTACGTAAAATCCATTTGCACCCCAAAACATTCGCATCAGACGGACATGGAACCAAAGACCAAGTATTGGTTCGACGTAGAGCATTATATTCATCAGTCATAGCCTGTTTCCAGCAAGGAAACTTCAAAGCTTCCTTAAAAGTGGGCATAGCAGGTGGATCAGACAACTGAGTATGCCAAGCGACAGTCCCATCAGTGTGGGTGAGAGGTTTGTAAACATGTGCCTTGCTGTGAGTAGTCATGGGGTGAGTCTGAACTGGAGGAGTAGGTGATTCGGCTGACGCAGCTGGGGTAGAGGAAGTAGTAGTGGTAGCAGGTAAAAGGGAATTATCTGTGGGAGGTGGAGTGCTGGCAGAAATTTGTGGGGAAGTAGATGGGATAGATGGTGGTGGAGAATTTGGTGGCATTGTAGGGTTAGGAAGAAGAGGAGGGGTGATTATAGTGGGAAGGGTGTAAGTGGAGGATGAGCTGTTAGAGGTGGTTGATCTTACTGCAAAGGGAAAAAGCTCTCCGCTGAAGATAGCATCTCGGGAGATATATTGTCGGCCAGTATGAATGTCCATACATATGTAACCTGTATGATGTGAGCTGTAGCCCAAAAATACGCAGAGGGTACTGCTACAGACTGTTTATTGTGAGTGGTTGGAACTAGTGTAATTTAAAACAAAAGAAAAGAAATTAAAACTCAAAATAACCGTCGGGCTGCAAACAAATCCCAGTCGTAGTAGTATAGTAAAGTGTAAGCGACTGGATATTGAACCGTGGGACTAAGGGGAATTATTAAGTACCTAAGCTTGTCACAAAAAGGGGGGATTAATTGACTTGTTTTTACAAATTAAAGGAAAGATAAAATAAACTAAGTAATATGTAAAATAAATGGGACTCTGGGTTCAGGTTAATATAATCTGCTCTTTCATGCTATGTCTACTGGTTTAATTATAATTGTTGGGCAAAATTCCTCTTATTATCTTAAGGACTAAATCATAGACTCAAAAGAACTCGTTTACCAGAAAATGCTCGGTTCTAATCCAGGTTCGAGCACAACACACGTAAACGGACGGTTTAGATATGAGAAATTATTTGCATCTGAAAATACTAACTTATTAAATCATAATAAGCTTTCTCCAGATTTACGGCTTAATTAACCTGTCTATTTATCACCGGTCTGATCAAAATAGACTTTGTAAAGCATTTTAATTAATTCATGAGATTTATTAAAAAGGCGAGAGATAAGCTTTAATCGTAACAAACTGTATTTAAATAAAACCAGTAAACATATTGCATAATTAATACAAACACATAATAACCATTCCCAGAGTATACAAATTCTAGCCTAACATATTAAATAGATTAACAGAAACAAGAGTAGTAGAAATCATCTATAGTCACTCCTGCATTCGTTCTGCTATTTTGTATACGTAGGACTAGAGGTGGATATGGTGGAATGAAAAGAAAACAAAATGGAGAAGACGGAGAAGAGAAATGGGATGGACGTGAGGTTTGTGGTGTAGTGTTTCGATGATGGATGATGGAAGTTTGGAAGGGGACCCTGGAGAAGATAAATGGAGCGTGGGTTTTATAGAAGAAATGAAGAGGAAGAAGACAGAGGGAACACCGCGTGAGGAATTTAAGCAGGCGCCAGATATGTTAAATGGAGTAGATGGCTATGTTTGCAGGCGCCGAAGAAGCAACTTGGGGAAGACAGTCGGTGAAGAAAACCAGTCGCGTTAATTTCTGGATCTGGACATTTACACGCGTCCGTGTCTGTGTCCGTCCATTTATCCATGGACACATTTCTTCTTGCTCACGTCCGCCCCTTGTCCGGCTAAATTCCCACAGACACATTGACTGTGTCCGGCCTTTGTTCCTCGGACAAGACACGGACAGACTTACGTCCTGCCTTTGTTTCTCGGACAAGACACGGACAACACCACCCACGTCCGGCCTTCTGTCCGGCCATAACTCCACGGACGCAATTAGTCACGTCCGGCCCTTGTAATGCGGACGCAACCCGGACGCACCACGGGCGAGTTTATTTGACTCGTTTCCTTTTGTGAACTTTGACCGGCTCTAGATTCTTTGTTTGGACTCCGTTTTTCGAGCCGTTTGCGTCTATGCGTTCGTCTTTTTGTCAACTTTGCTCCCAGCTTGGTTTTCCTCATGTTTAACCAATAAATTTGTGAGATAACAATAAAACAAGAACTAGAGGAAAACTAACCAAAGTGAAGAAATAAGCAAGAAAAAGTGCTAATATAATATATGAAATACACCTATAAAACATGCTCATTTGGACACTTATCAACTGCGAAAGGAGAGCTTATGACGATTATAAGGTCGCAAGTTTGGATAAGCTGCACACCCAAACACTCGCAGAGCGTGATAATCAGGACTTTTCTTGAAGAGAAGTTCATAGGGACTAGCATATTGAAGTGCCTGAGACGGAGTTCTGTTTAACAGATAAACACCAGTATGAAAAGCATGATTCCAAAATTTTAACGGCAAGGAGGAGTGACTCAGCATTGCCAAGCCTTTTTCAACAATTTGACGGTGCCGATTTTCAATGCTACCATTCTGTGCGTGTGCATAAGGGCACGTGAGTCTATGATGAATTCCGTGCTTCTTAAAAAAAGGAGCAAGGGACTTGAATTCCCCACCACCGTCAGTCTGAACTGATTGAATAAGAACACCAAACTGAGTTTGAACAAATGTATGAAAAGCCGTAACAAGTTGGGCAACATCACCCTTACAAGATATGGTAAAAATCCATATATATTTCGTATAATCATCTAATATGGACAGGTAATATTTACTGCCATCTGTACCAATAACAGGAGCTGGGCCCCATACATCCATGTAGATAAGAGAAAAAGGCCTGGTACTAACAGAATTTGAACGATAATGTGGCAGAGAATGACTCTTGCCATCACAACAACTAGAACAGAAAATATCAGCTGATTCTTTATTTGTGGGTAACTGAAATTTGTTTAGGGTATATTTGGTGATTTGTTTGCCCGGGTGCCCAAGGTGAAGATGCCACCGATGAGGACTGATTTTGACGGTGGAGTAGGCTGTTGTAGGAGATGTAACCTGACTGTCAAAGTGATATAGGCCATCCTTAATGCCGCCTTGAAGAAGAGTGATCCTGGTGGCCAAATCCTTCACCAAGAAACATGTGGGGTGAAATTCAAATAGGACATTATTGTCAGTGCAAAATTGGCGAACAGATAGGAGGTTTTTTGTAATCAAAGGCACATGTAAGAGATGAGATAAAAGAAACTGTTTATCAGAAACAGAAATAGAAGTCGTTCCTCCATAATACGGTTGATGACTGATATTCAGATTCGAGATATCATTAGTGAAATGATCTGAGGCTGCCGTGTCAGGGTACCAAGATGTGCAGCTTGGTGTAGATCCGGCAGTGTTATCAGCATTAGTGTAGTTGGCTTTGTATTTAGGTGATCCAGAACTTTGATAGCTATGGTTAAAACGATGATAACATGACTTGGCAGCATGCCCAGGCTTATCACATATTTGACAGATTTCACGTAGATCTGGCTTACCATTGAAGAAGGTAGGTGAATTTCTACCGCCGCGACCTCTTCCTCTATTATCATAGCCGCCCCGATAACCACGCCCCCTCAGAGATCGACCTCCTCCATTGCCTCTTCCTTTTCCTCCAGAGGTTTGAACATTGGTGTTATTAGCTGAAATAGAGGAGGACTCAAGTAGATCTGTGGTTTTTCTAGTCAAGCGACTCTGAAAATTCAGCAGTTGACTGTAAACATGGGAGGAAGAGAAAGATTGAGACAAAAGAAGAGTAGCTATGGTTTCATATTCTGAGGGAAGGCCATGTATGAGGCAAACGTTGAAATCATTGTCGGAGATGGGAAAACCGGCTGCGGCTAGGGCTGTAGAAACAGATCTAGCCCCATTGTAAAAAGTTTGAATATCATCTGCCCCTTTTTTAATAGAGAATAGCTGAAATTTCAACTGCTGAGCTCTAGCAATGGATTGAGAAGAAAAATTTTCAGACAAGATATTCCAGATCTGAAGAGCGGTAGTGCAACTCGTAACCTGTCCAAGGACCTGATCTGAGAGAGAACTGGTGAGTATAGCAAACACCATCTGATCTCGCCATTGATACACTTTTCTGGAGCCAGTGAAGTTCCATCGATGAATTCACTTAAGCCATTCGCAATGATGAAGGGTTCAAGTTGAATGCGCCATGTAGTATAGTTGTCGCCAGTTAATTTGCTAAAATTAGCTGCTGGACTAATGAGGTTGGGAATAATTTTGGTTTCAGTGGTGGTTTTAGCGGTGGTGTTTTGTTAGAGAGGAGGTGTTTCCATCGGAGTTTGTTGAGCTGTTAGTCATTGATAGAGGAGAAAGAGCTCCTCATTCAGCTCTGATACCACACGGAAACGTATAGAGAGTATTTGAATCTACTGTTCATTGATGATTCTAAGTATATACAAACAATCTCAATACATGTATACTTATAGTAAAACGGTTTGATACTAGAAGCTTCTAACACCGTAAGATAAAGGCATAAGGAATTTTATATAGGCTGGGCTTAACATCATGGGCCTATGGGCTGTTACACTTGTACCCCTCCTCTGTTGACGTCATTTTTGCAAACCCATTGGTCGAACTGCTCGCCGTCATTCTTCTCTTCATTAAAGGTGTATCATCAACCCAACTGGCATACCGACGTTAATTTTGCTCCCGACCTGGAGAACAAAGGAATAACATGTTCTCGTCTCTGTCATTCTTACACAACGGTGATTTTGCTCCCGACCTGGAGAACAAGGAATAACATGTTCTCGTCTCTGTCATTCTTACACAACGGTGATTTTGCTTCCGACCTGGAGAACAAGGAATAGCATGCACTGCGCTTTCACTTCCTTCAACCGAACAACGAGAACCATACTACACTCTCTTCACTTCTTCTATACCCATCAATCAACAAGGAGCATCATGCTCATGATCATCTTCATTTTCTCGCTCACGGTAATCTGGCAACCAGGCTGGTGAAACAATGAACATTTTCTCTGCTTCATCTTCATTCTCTTCTCACGTTAAAGAGGAATATACAGACTCTGCATCTTCAGTTCTTCTTACATGCGCACAAAGGAGTATACACCTCAGCTCCCTTCATTCTCTTCTACACAATGGAGATACATGCTCTACTTGGGAAGAAGAGACAGTGTGCTCCACCGCCATGTTCACCACCATGCTCATTCTCTTTATCGGTAATTTTACAACCTAGTAGCACACATCTCCTTCATTCTCTTCAAAACCCAGAACAAGCAACACACATGCCCTGTGCTTCACTCACCCTTTTTGCAAACCGACTGGTGAACAAGGAGCGTACATACTCATCTCCTTCATTCTCTTCAAACCAACATACGAACAGGAAACACACTACTCTGCACCTTTTTTCATGACATTGACTAGTAAATAGCACACAAACGATACGCCCTCCTCAGCCTCTTCAACGAGCCAACTCTATGCCTCAATCTTCTCTTCACCCACATTGTTTTGTAGCTTAAACTGGCGAACAGGACCACACAGCCCTACACTTGGTTCATTCTCTTCATACACGGTACATTTGCAACCTACTGGATGAACGAGGAGCATACCGGCATGAACAAGGAGCATACATGCTTTACGTTGTCACTTTCTCCTCCCCAGATCACAAGCACTGGTGAAGACAGGAACATACATGCTACGGCCTCTTGGTGAACCAGAAGCATACATGCCAGTCTCTTCGTTCTCTTCAACCCATTGACGATGGTGATTTTGCAACTCAGCTGGAGAACAAGGAACGCACATGTTCCACTGCTTCTTCATGTCGTTCTCTTTACCACCGATAATTTTGCAACCCACTGGTGAGCAAAGAACGTATGCTCGGGTTATTTCAAGCTCTTCACTCACAAAGGATTTGCAACCCAGTGGTAGTAGTAAAAAAATGGCGGACAAGGAGCATCATGCTCCAACTACTTCGTTCTCATCACGCGAGTGAGGAACCTACGTGCTCTGCCTGAGAAAACGCACGCCGACGAACAGATGCCAAGCCCATCATGGTTTCCATTTTGTTATCGAGTTTACACCCAGTTCGAACTCCATTCGTTTCTTTCCCCGTTGAAATTTAGTCATCTAATCTTGGAAGGTAAGGGAGTACTGTCTTGGCTTTGCGTGTTTCTGGTTATCATCTTTTGTTTTGCTTCATACGTTCTCCGATCTGAATGTCTGGTCGATTATCTCTGCACTTTGAATGACCACGGTGGGTAAAATGTTGCATCTGAGCTAACTTTATGTCTCCATCTTTATTTTGCTAAGCTCTAACCGATTGACTGCTATATTTGGTTGGTGTCTTCTAGTTTCTTTCTTTTATTTGTTTCTTCGCAGCTGAAGTACCGATATGCTTCTAGCGGTTCCGCAATATCCCACTCTTTTGGGTCCGATCCATGACAAACAGAATCAGCTCTGGTCTTCCTTTAATTCGAAGAATGTCTACATCTCATAACATCGGTTTGATATATTGACTATTCATTTACAAATTGATGTACTCTGTTGATTATTCTACCAGCCTCGTGTGCTCTTTTTTTTTTGGAAGAACATTGTGACCATATATTAAAAATAACCATGCTTAAGGGAGGAACCCTCATGCCATGCTAGTTCCATATCTAGTTTACAAGCCAAAATAATATTAGGGGGAATATGCTCCCCCAACCACACCCGGTTACTCTCAACACAGGGGTTCCCCAAATTACAAATAATCTTAGTCAGATATTTGTTGTACGAAAGAGAATCACTCCTAATAATACTAGCAAAATTAGAGAGTAGTCCTCTCACCATCAAGATATCCTCCCAACTGGCATTGGGTCTTATGATATCTCCCAAATTGAGTACATCCTCATAATATTTATCAACTGATTCAAAACAAATGCTATGGCTACCCACCGAGATAGCAAGCTCCATGGCAATTCTTTTTGCTTTAATATCAGCATACTGCACATTACTAGTGCTGGAAATTCTTCGATTGAAAACTAGAATAGGCAAACCTCGATCGTCTCGGATGATACCGGCTATGATCCGGTCACCATAACGACTAGCAAGCATACCCGTACCAATGCTATGATAGCCCGACGAAGGAGGATGCCAAATCGTAGGAGAATAGATATAAGAGGGAACCTTCATCACCAAAAGATAAGCTTAAGTAAAGGAGTTATTTACCTCGACTTCTTTCCACCAAGATAGTTCTGGATTATGCTTGACTTTATTCCTCGAAGCATATATAACCCAAAGCTTATTAGCTATATGAGATAGCTTCTTCACACTCCACACCTCAGACATCCGAAAAAACCAGTCCAACATACCATCCACATTATTAGGAATATCATTCACATCCACCAAGCCCCTCCATATATCTTTAACAGCACAACAAAAGAAGAAGCAATGCGCCAAGTTGTCCTTATCCCCACAGAAGAAACACTTGGAATCACCCCCAATCCGTCAGCCAGATTATCCTGACAAGGGATAATATTTCCCAAGAACTTCTAGAGATTAAGTTTTACTCTAGGGCAGCAAATGGAACTTGTGAGCTTCTTCCCAATCCTACCAATGGAGAGGGGAGGATTGGAGGAGCTTTCCACCCCTATTTCTTTTACCAGGAAGAGATAAGCTGATTTGACAGAGAACTTATTATCTTTGGAAAAAGCCCAGGTCCACTGATTAGAAATATCCAAGTCATGAGAAATAGAAGACAAAGAGTCATCCCCAATAGATGGTAGAGGCCGAGCTCCTTCTCTGAGCAAGTCTAAGACCGAAGAGATAGACTTCCAGATGGGGCTACCTTTATTCGAAGGGTAGCACTCACAAATATTGGTGTCAGGGTAATAGAGCTGATTCAAAACTTGAGCTACTAAAGACCCCGGGCAGGAAAGTAATCTCCAAAGCTGTTTAACCAAAAGAGCTTTATTGAAATTTTCCACTTCTCTGAAACCAAGGCCTCCTTGGTCCGAAGTGTCACACACCTTAGACCATTTAGTCCAGTGGAGAGCTTTTTTGTCGACTTTCCCACTCCACCAGAAGGAGGAGAAGGCTGAATTGAGTTTCGCAATAATACCCTTGGGAAGAGCAAATAGGGACATGGTGTAGTTGGGAATAGACTGGAGAACACTAGACACCATGACGGATCTAGCTGCTTGTGCCATAGGTTTAGTCCAACTGGAGACCCTTTTATGAACGGATTCGATAAGATAGGTAAAGAGATCATGTTTTCTCCTACCTATCTTGAGGGGAAGGCCCAGGTATTTGGAGAAGCAAGACACCTCTTGCACATTCAGAAGGCTGGAGAGATTATCTTTAATGGGGAGAGATAATCTTTTGCTAAACACCAATTCAGATTTGAGATGATTGATTTTGTGGCCGGAGGCTCGAAGGAATTTTGTGAGAATATGGTTTAGGCGGGAGATATTACTGGGATCGGCTTTACCAAAAAGGAGAAGGTCATCAGCAAAGGCTAGGTGAGATATAGACGGGCAGAGGGGGGAAAGCTTGATACCATGGAAATCTCCATTAATATCAGACTTATTAAGGAGACTAGACAAGGCTTCCTAAGCCAATATGAATAGAAAGGGAGAAAGAGGGTCTCCCTGTCTAATGCCCCTAGACTGGTCGAAAGAGTTACCTGGCTTGCCGTTGATGAGGATAGCACATCTGACTGAGCGAACACAAATCATAACTGGAGTAATCCAAAGAGAAGGGAAGCCCATGGAAGTGAGAACATCTTGGAGGAAGCTCCACTCTAATCTGTCATAGGCCTTGCTGAAGTCCACCTCATGTGCTCTTGAAACATCAAACTTGGGTTCATGTTCTGGAAATGCGTTTGCTACCATTCATCTCTGGGTTATTTTGACATCCTTCCTTGTCCTTATTGTCAATCGGGGTAAATTTGCCCCCAATGACTTTTGCTTCTGATGGTTTTAGTCCTGAACCTTGCTCTGCTACACATTTCATCGTAGGTTGAGTAAAAATATTGGTCTACCTCATGTTTTCATTATTTTTACTGGACATGAGTGTGGAAACACAATTTTTCTCTACTGTCAGTGTTGATTTTAAAATCTTGAATGCTCGATTTGATCTATTATGTGGTGGCATAAAGTTTCTTGGAAGTGCACCTATTCCATTTGCTACCCACACAGCTTATGGTTCAGTTTGTTTGATATGTGATTAAGTTAAGAGAACATAACTCACTGTTGCTGCTGTTGGCATCTCATTGAATTCAGAGAACAAATTTTGATGTTGCTGTTTTATTTCTTTATTTACTGTCGATACAGTTTGTTCGATTGTTGCTGCTGTTGATATTTAGTTCATTGACAAAAAAAATTTCACTGCCGGTGTTGTTTTTTCCACTACTGGTGTTGCTGGTTCCATACTGCTACTGCTGTTATTGATATTCAAAGACAAGTGCACTGCTGATGTTGTTTTCCCACTGTTGATGCTGTTTGAATGAATATTACGGCTACTATTGATATTTAATTACATGAAAAACAAGTTCGTTGCTACTGTTGTTCGTTTGTTGCTGCTGATGTCTTTTTATTATCGATGTTGCTACCAATATTTTGCATCAAATGCAAAACAAGTTCATTGCCCCAGCTATTTGTCAATCGTATGCATCAGTAAGTTTCGCTCTTCATTTTTCTGACCTATTGTCTGTTGAGAATTTGAGACCCACCTTTGAGCCATTCAAGGTGCGTAGACTAATCTCTGTAACCTTTTGGTTGAGACATGCTCATTTTACCGACTTGTAATGTTTATGGTCTTCGGATGACTTTTTATGGGCCCGCTGGTAGTTCTGAATTCAATACCATATTGTCGTCTATTCTATTGGTGTAATTCTATTTACTCCTTATACTTTGGTTTCATGATTTTGACCGAGGTACCTTCATTTTGAGCTTGAGCTTGGAATGAAAAAGTTGACCAAAGCAGTGGAATCTTGGGCTCAACATGCTTGCACCTTGGGTTTGAAAACCTTGCTGATTACACATGACAAAGACGGGATCATGAGTGTTTGACCGCCCATTTGGGTGGATTTCCTTCCTTGTATTTGATTGATGGATGAACCGGGGGCAGGCCACCCCGTAGGTTGGTTTTCTATATGACTTAAAGTTCCTTTTGATCATGACCGACAACTTGTCTACATTCCTAGCATTGTTGTTTGCTGTTTGTTGTTTGCTGTTTGCTCCTTGCTCCTTGCGCATAGATTCATTTTCGAAATTGATTCAAAAAGCATGATGCTAATCTTGTCTTCACTTGAAACCAACTCATTTAATTGCAAAGTCTTGCTTTGTTATGCTATTCTCGTTGTCTTAACATCATCTTTAATCTTTATAGCGGTTCTGTTTTGCCTCTGTTATGCTTTCGTCGATTTTGCTCCATTGTACGTGTGTTATCTCGCTTCTATGCCCTTCTCGTAACCCTGCAATTGATTGATTCGTTAATCCTGACCTCTATCTAAGCCCTAGTTATTTACCCTATAGAACCTTTTTACTGACAGAAAAGTTTTGGATGTATTATCGCTCCACACCTAACGAGCCTCTCATTCGTTTCGTGGGGCAATAATCTCCTATAACTTCAGAAAATACCTTAACCACCATTATATGTATATAAGAACAAAAACTTCAAAAAAAGCAAGCCCTTAAGGCCATTTTAGGAGGGCTTAGGATGCGAAACCACCCCATGCCTAGCGGGTCTCTCATTCGTTTTATGTGGGTGGAATCCTCCTTTGCCTTCAACACACCCATAATCAAGAGTTTAATAAATCAATAAATTGATCCTTCTCACTTGTTAATATCTCACAAATCAAGCCCAAAAATCAATAAGCCCCATCTTTGGTCCATTTCTCAAAAGCCCAAATTGTTTCAAATAAAAAAAGCCCAAGCCCAAAAAAAAAAACATGTCAAGCCCAACATTCAAATCCAAACCCAAGCCCAAGATCCATCCAACTTGGCCCATCAATTCAATTCGGCCCATTAAGCCTGCTTGACCAAGGCCCACTTCGGCCCAATTCAACCCAAAGCCCAACCAAGGCCCACTTCGGCCCAATTCAACCCAAAGCCTAACCAAGGCCCACTTCGGCCCAATTCAACCCAAAGCCCAACTAAGGCCCACGTTGGCCTAATTCAACCCAAAAGCCTAACCAAGGCCCAATCCGGCCAAAACCTTGACCAAGGCCCAATCCGGTCCAATTTTGACTCGGTCTAACTTTGACCAACCTCAACTTTGACCCAACCCAACTTTGACCCGGTCTAACTTTGATTCGACTCATTTTCTAACCCCAACTCGAATTCGATTCAACCCAATTCAAACCCAACTCATTTCAATTTGGTCCAACTCAATTCAATCCAATTCCATTCAAGTCAGATTCATTTCATCTAATCCAAACTCAATCTGTAAATCCCATTCAAACCCAAATTGTATATTCCATCCAAACTCCAAAAATCCAAAAACATTCCTCATTATTCAGCTTTAATTCAAAAATCCTAAAAATTCTTCTTTTTCAAATTTTGAACAATCATTTTATTCAAATCTCATCAGGTCTTCAAAGAAATCATTTTGTGGAATTTTAAAGGAAAAACTCTTCTCACATCACAGAAAACTCTTCTCAAAATGCAGAAAGTTCTTCTCACATATACGGAAAGTTTTCTCCTAAAAACATTTCTCAAAATCAGCGTTTCTTCATCGAGAATTCCGAACAACTTCATAAGTTTTCTAACTTAGTTTTCAAAACCAAAATAAATTGTTTTCAGGGAACATAGGATGTCTAACACCTTCAAAGAACGTTTTCTTCCTAGTTAGACATTACTTGTCTCTCTTCCAAATAAAAATCCGAGGCAGGGCACTGGGGTCGTAACCTCCCTTGTCGCAGTCTGGATCTCTTTAGGCGGGGCATTAGGGTGACAAACCTCCCCTAATTGCAGCCTAGATTTTTTACAAGGCGGGGTGCTAGGGATGTAACTGCCTTCCTAGTTGCAGTCGGGATTTCAGAATCGTCTAACTCCCTTCTACTCGATTTCAATGTTTTTGGTTTTTAACGTTTTAAAACCCGGGAGTTAGAGACGTTATTAGGATTTGACCGAGAGCATCTCATTTATGGTGTTTCTCTCTAAACCCTATTTTTCGACATAAATTCATTGCCCCATCTTTCGAGCCTCGACACTTACCTTTAATTAAGTGTCGCGTTCGAGGGGGTACACAGGGTGATCCCTCAGGATCATCCGCCCTTTGCAAAATAAAACGAAATTTGAAAGACGATTTTGACAATCATTCCTCCAAACAAAACTCTTTTCAAACCTCGAACCCAAAAAACTCGGGATTTCTTCCAAATCCCAATTGCCTCACACACTCAAATCATTATCCAAACTCCAAATCACTCCAAACTCAAATCATCTCCCAAATTCGACTCCTCTCTAACTACTAATGTCTCACAGGCCCGAGCGCCTCACAGACGCGAACATCTCAACTTCTCCACCATTTTAAGATTCAAACGTCTCACAGACCCGAGTGTCTCACAGACTTCGACATCTCGTTTCTCCAACCGCATGAATATCCCAATTGTCTCATAGACCCGAGTGTCTCACAGACTAATCTCTCAAACACCCCAAACCTGAACTACGTAAGGTCTGATCTCAACAAGGAGTTGAGTACGTAGGCAGCCCATCTAGGGTGCGGCCCCATTCCAAATCAAAGAACCCTTTCCCCTTTCTAAGGTGGCTCTCATATCTCTCAAAACACTCAAACCTTCTTCGGTTCCCATAAACTTCAAACCATTAGAGTCTAAGTCTTGTCTATTCACTCAATCTCATACTTTTCCCAAATCTTCATTCTATACTCATACGAGTTCAGCAATTCCTCTTCTTGGCGCTAGCTTGGCAGAAAAGCTCGCCTCACCACAGAATGACAATTTCTAGGATCTAGACTTTTTAGTCAGAACCATACCTTTCTAGTCCTACCTTACACAGACATTACACGGGACATCTTACTAGAGAAATTGTCCTAGGGACCTTCCTTGACCTCTTCTTACAACCGTTCCCTTGCTTCTCTGACGACTCTTCCAGGCTGGGTAATCGGAGAGTAAACTCCTTTCCCCCACCACCGTCCTTCACGACACTTCATTCCTCCACTCGGTTGGGTAATCGGAGAGAAAACTCCATTCCTCCACTCCCCCAGAATGAGTAATAAGAGAATAAACTCCTTTCCCCCACCAAAGTGGGTGGTGAGAGGATTCGAACTCAGGACCTTCCGTCCCCTACTTCAGTCCTCCACCACTCGGCTGTCAGTTATTATTAGTATATTAACAATATTAGTTACTACTTCAATAAGAAACCGCACTTACACCCACCTAATTAACATACTAATCTCACTTAATTCATACTTATATACACGCACACAATAGAAAGAAAGAACAATGAAACCAATATAAGATATTTTCAAATTACATAATTTTTATCATAATTTGATCTTCATGGGTATACTAAAAGCTATTGTATTTATATTAACATTTGAGTATTTAGATCCAATATATAAATGGTGGTCAAATGTATAAGTATAAAAATAAATACAAGGAGTAGTCGTATCAAGTCGGTGTATCTCAAAAAATCGAAACAAAAAATCTAAAAGAAAATATGATGCACGGTAAGATATAAAATCATGTTACGGTAATTCCCAGTTTTCCTGTGGTAATAGGTACATAATTATAACAATCACTCATATTAAAATATTTATATAATATACAGAGACATAACAAAATATAATAACTCGGTTATGTTTTTGCACTTAACAACTATCGTCGAAGAACACGACTTAGAGGTATGTATATATATATAAAATAATTAGGTTCACAAAATTTATCATTTACAGAACAAGAAGTTTGACGATATCATAAATTTTGGAAGAAGAAAAGTAGAAAAGGAAGAACGCAAAAAAAAAACAAGACTTGCAAAACTAGAAGAATAAGGAGCGATTTTCTAATGAGTGATGAACATAGATAAATGGCAGAGGAAGATTGACAACAAAGAGTGAGGAAATATAAATAAATTACCTCTAATGCGGAATGCAGCGTGATGCAAAATTACATCGATAAGAAACATGAAGATTGACTGAAATGATGGAAGATAACTCAGATTCTATGAAGGATGGGTTTAGGGTTTAGAAGTCTTTATATATATATTCTTCCACCTACTTGTTGCCGACTACTATGGAGGAGAAGAGAAGTTTGTACACAGAAAATACAGCACTAAAGAGATGTTGGAGCCAGGTTTCACCAAGTGTGGCGCATATAGATAGAGCTATGGTTTTATTTATAGACTTACAAGGAATAAATATTTGAAAGTAAATACATATTTACTAAAATTAAAATATCAAAGTCTTTATTTTTCACTTTTTGATAAAATGTAAAATAGATTCCCGTAATCTTAAAATATTTCTAGAATTTGCATATGATTTCGGGTTTTGACAAATAATATATTTAATCCACAAGAAAGATATAACTGGTATTATGATACATTCATAAAAGCAATAATTAAAATCAGATAAGTATATATTCAAAATAAATAAATAAATAAAACCACCTTTGTTTATACTATATTCAGTTACACGTATTTTAATATCCCTTTTAACATACTCATGTTTCACAAAGTCACTGATGATTCAAAACAAAGAACTCTTAGCAAGTATTCAATGACAACCCGGTTCATTAAATGATCAAAGCGGAAAACAAATCAACTCCGAGGCATTACTAAAAACAAGTAATTGACTACGAATCTATATTTTCAAATGGACATATTCTTTCCGAAAACATAAATATACACATTTTTTTTCAAATATATGAATCTCTCAAAAGTGTGCATAATGATAAAATAGCTACCATGACAAAAATATGTTTGATCAATACCATATTAAAACTATCAAGCCACAATAAATAAAATAATAATTATAATCAATAACACTGCAAGGCGTTAACTATAAATATTGAGTTAACAACTAAAAAGTAAAGTACTTAATGATTCACAACGTATACTAATAGTGTATATATATATATATATATGTCTTATATTTTTACGGGTAATTCAGTTAATTACTGATTAATAAGGATAAATATGCCTTAAGATTATTGAGGAACAATCTAAGATCACATACAAGCAAAATTATGCTTTAAGATCTTTTAGGGCAAAAATGTGCTCTAAGAAACCTAAGAGATTGTGAACCTCAATTAGGGTCCAAAGTGGATTCCGGAACCTTACATCTAAGGTAAGAACAAGTTAAACCCATTACCAAAGAAAACCAAACTCAAAAGTGAGTAAAAACACAAAATGGAGTCTTAAAACTCCTTAAGACACATTTTTATAAAAGTGTCTAGAAATTGACTTTGGATGGTTAATTAGGCTTGTATACATCATAGTTAATTTATGTACTATAATGTATCACATTAGGAAGCCTAATTCAAAGAAATAAAAAAAATCAGAAATATGGCCCCAATGTGTGAATAGTACCAAATAGTGTCAAACAAGGCCTTAATCTCCTTAGCTTGGTCAATGGTCAAACTAAGACACTTAAAATATCCCATGGATGTGGAAGCTGTAACACCCCTCTCGTTAAACTCGTAATAATCACTCTCATAGCATAATTAAAAACGTCTCACAGTGGTAATTAAATATCAAACATCCTCACTCGGGTGTCACATGCCATTACGCACCCATGTGTAACACCCCAACCATTAATCCTTCCATTATCCTCTAATCATTCCCATAATTACCTTACTCGCAGCGGAATACTTACTTACTCCCGGCGGGTGATACAACGTCGTTAGCCATCCAAGACTAACAAGGCTACTATTACTTACAGTAACGGTCTGATGAATAGAATATACCGAATACATAATACTCACCTTACAATGCCAAATGCTTACTTACAATTTGATTACCGAGTATCCAAAATATACGAATTACATTCCAAGACTATTTCCCAAAAATTAAGAGTTTATACATTTACTTCTTTCTATCCAATCACAATTCATTATCTAAAAAGGTGTACCACATGGTACACCGGCTACTCAAAAAGGCCTTAGTTGTGTACAACTCGGTACACCTTTCCAATCTACTAACTATCCCAAAAAGAATTAACTGGCTTATACCATGTTCATTGGTGAAAGGAAGGATTTACCACTACTTATATTTTCCATATTCCTAGCTATCCCACTAGATCATTAACTGCACAAGTGCAATACCAAAACACTCAGTCCTACAGAGTGCAGAGGCGTAAACCCTTGGCAGTAAATCTCTCATGTGAAATAGGAATGAATATTACTTTTTTACTCCTGGCTTGTTGCCCGGTCTGTCCACTATCTCGTATTAACAATTCCGTAGCATTGGGTGATTATTCACATACACTGGTCGCCTGCTGCGCACCATGTTCTTACTGATTCTATAGTATTGGTTGGCATGGCCTCCGCTGTTGCTAGCTTTAGCTCATGCATTTGCACCATCTATACCATGGTTTGATGTTTATACTTCTGAGCTCCTTGAGCGTTATTTACCTATACTTCACGTTCCCATATATCGTGTTCGTTCTGAACTGGTTACTCCTTAGTTGTCAACAGTTGCTATTTAAGCTTATTTGACATCGCTTGGCAGTAATTACATGCTCAAGCTTCACTACATTAGTAGTTCTTAAAGGGGTGTACTATCAGATATTTGTGATGGTATCCCCTTCTTTAGAATCCATGTGTTCACCGCTCTCGCGGTCTCACATTTATGAGGGGTATCCTCGCTTGTTGTTATTAACCTTTTATTGGTGTCGTCCTTGACCACTTCCCATATGGTTTACAATGGGTTTTGCAACCGTCGAATTATGTATTGTAATAATTTCATGGCGTACTAGCCATATTGCCCAGAGCTCTGCTCATCATCGGCTGTTCCCAAGTGGTTACTTCTCCATAAGCCATCGCTGAGTTTAGAGGTGATACTGGGCTCCATGATAAGATCTTCGCATCACGCTTCCGTTTCTTGGAGACCCTTTTGTATCTTGGTATTGATCGATACCATTTATTAATTTGGGGTATCCCCTGTCAAGTGGGATCCCTTCGGTGTTCTAACCGGATGTTCGTTCCAATTGTGGTGCTCTTATTACGACTTTTCGTTCAACTGTGTTGACTTGATACCCTTTATGGATTGCTCCTGGATATTATTGATTATACGGTAGCATCTGGCTGACATTTATGAGTATGTCCAGTTTGTTATGCTAACTTGTGGTTCTGGATCTGAGTTATCCGTTGAGGGTTATAACGTCTCCCATTCTTAGGGTAGACCGTTGATATTTCTCTTATATTTTTAACCGGTTTGGTATTCCCTTTAGTGGTGAATGGTATCCTCTGGTACCTTAGGTGATCACTCCGTGTGTTTGTGGTAGTTGTTCTGGGAATTCCATTCTGTTCATTGAACACTGATGTGTTAATGTTAGGCATTTGCCTTACAATGTTTAGACTGGGTATTCCTTCCAGTTATCATGCTTTACTTCAATATCTTCTAGACATACCCAATGTCTTTATTCAGTTGTTAGTGCTTCCCGCACTTTTAACTCCTACTCATCCTCCTGGAGTGAGTTCTTGACTCCTTAGCTTGTAAGCTTATCTGAGTTCCCTGTGCTCGTTTGAGGTATTTGACTTTTCTGGTTTGAATTTACTTATGGTCCGTAGAACGGAGTTGACTACTTCCCGTGTTTCGTACACTACATGTATACATACGTGGGGTACCATGTTGGTACGTTACCACTTACCTGACTATTTGTCGGGCCCGTAAGCTCCTTCGGAGTGCGGTCGTCCCACATCCTGTATTTGGGTACACTCGTAGTGCTCGTCACACGCCTAGGTGAAGTATTCTATTGTCAACTCCTCTTGTATCATTCTATGATACTCACCGTAATTCCGTCGATTTGGTTTTAAAAATCCAGAGTTCAAAAGAAGGGTTTGAAAGAAAATTTGAATTTTGAATTTTGAAATAACAGTTTGGTGTTAAAAGTAATTCTTCATGGTGTTGCCATGTCTGAGGTCTTGACAAGTCAAGCTTCTCGCTGACTGGTATGTTCTTAACACAATGGTCGGGCCGTTAGGCCTTTCCAAGGTTTCATTGTTTCAATTTCTTAGGATTAGTGATCCTGTATTTACTTCAATCCTTATGGTGGTACTTTAGTAGGTACTTGTTGTTCGTTGAAGATCTTCCAATTGTCTTGTAGTTGCTGCACTTGCCCTGGGCAAGTGCGCGGGTAGGTTGTTTTTCGGTTAACGTATATCGGTTACGATATCGTTTCCATCCATATTTGGTGGTCTTATTAGATCTTCCTTTGATCTATTGATCTTGGTGATCAATCTCCTGAGTCGTTTCTCAGTGTACTTGACATGGTTGTCGTCAATCCGGGTGTCTCACACCTTCACTGTGGTTAATGATACTTGACTTATCCTTAGGAACCACATTGTAGTCCTATAGGTGTGTAATTTATGAATACTTTCATTGTCATCTGAACTATGTTGTTTGGTTATTACGGCCTCTTGGCGTGTAGGTTTGGTATTAATCCAACCTCGACTAATTCCTTAGGCGATTTGTATACCGTCATTGGTATTATCAAACATTACAGTCCGTAGACTCTCTTGTCTCGGGCTTGTTACTATGTCCTTTCCGCTTGGTTGCGCGCTTGTGCTCCTCTTCTTGCTGGCTACTCATGGTTCTCGCGACTGCAAGGCACGTCGCCCCATGGTGCCACAAATTTCATTATCCTATATTTAGGATCTTCAATCCTCCGCCATTAAGTGCGGTCATCGTCATACAACGGGAACCGTCTTCGGGACTTCCAGTTCTTGGACTCTACCGTATGACTGGTTCTTTTTCTACTAAGGTTTACTTTGCAACTGCCAGATTGGGTTTTACCCGAGTGTGAGAGGTCTTTCCATCTCTCTAGCATTCTTGTCCCATCTTTACAACGGGGACGTGGAGGGCGGGTATGGTTGTTGTAAGTTTCCGGTTCACGCGGAAGTTCCTATCTAGCGTACCTCACACGCTAACACTCAACCCTTAGCCCTAAGTCTCTAATTCCTACTCGGTATTTTCCTAAACTCGATATTTCATCCATCAGAGTGTATTGCTCTGATACCACTTTTTGTAACATCCCTACCGCAAATACCGTCATTACCGTACAGATACTTACCTTCGCAGCGGATACTACATACATAACGGCGGGTGTACAATGCCATTAGTCACCCACGTGATTAACAAGGCGAGTTACAATACTACATACTATCGGTCTGATGAATTTGAACATACCGAGTCCTCTACACAATACATTACCTTCCCTTGCATACTCAACCATAATATAATTATAACTTCAATACAATACTATACCGAGTCTACTACAATCCTTAAATTACCGATACAGTTTGGACTTCCAAATTCGCATTATTATACAAATACAAATCTTATGATTCAACTACCCATGCTTACATAGCAACCCCGCCCTATACTCTCGAACGACGGTCAGCTTCAAATACCTGTAAAATAAAAACAGTGCCCCTAGGGGCTCAGCAAAATTGCTGCATATTAAATTCGCATATACCGCGTGCTAACCGCGGTACGCCGACTACTTTGGGTCGGATATACATGGAGTTCGTTTTACATGCATACATACATACTAATACTACGACAATACATTCAACAATACTTACATACACATACAAGGTTCAATACTTACTAAGGAAGACCATTCGATAGTCAACCGTTCGTATTAGTTACTTACTCATTACTTCCTCGTGCTTTGTTCGATATTCGTTACTCTACTCGTACCTACTCCTTACTCGTTACTCATCACTTTACTCATACCTACTCGTCACTCAATGCTCATTAGCTTACTCGCTTCCTTGCTCCATACTCATTACTATACTTGTGCATACTCATTGCTCAATACTCCATACTTACTCATACATAGTCAATACTCAATGCTTACTCATACATACTCAATACTCGGTACTCATTACATACTCATACTCACTTCTTACTCAATACTCATTACTTTACTCATATGTACGCAATACTCAATACTCATTACTTTGGCCTCCGGGTGGAGTCGTACACAAGACTCGCCACCGGACCTACAATACGAGGGCTATACACTTAGCTCCTCAAGTACTCAAATGCCCGTTTTTACAGGACTACTCAAATTCCCAACACTCTTCTCTCAGAGTATATTACAATCTCATGGATTAGCCTAGAAGTATCTCTCTCGATAACCTCCACTAGCTTAGGGAATTACCACCGTCTATTATCCTCAGATTTAAGGGTTTCCCCAACGTATCGAATACTCTCATGTTCGGGACATTACTCACATCAGTCGGGTCCTCTCATAACGGGTCGACTATGTGCTAAGGGGTTTGGAGGTCCCTCATCATTCTTTACTACTCTCATGGTTCATGACTTGCACCAACATTAATTCCTCTAATAGAGGTTACTTATGTACTTCCACTACTTATTGTTTGTGGATTATTCATTCGGTTCTCCTACCGTTATCGGGAGGTTACTACTCCCGTACACTCTCTCACATTCTGGTGAGTTCATTGGTTTGTGTTATCGTTTATTGATTCGTTAGTTTAGTGCGTTTCTACGGTTCCATTAGTTCACAACATGACTCTTACTACGAGTCACTACACAACAAGACTCATCTATGAGTCGGTCTACGCACTAAGTGAAGCCACACAATCAATCAAGAAGGGTTAGCTCATACAACATACAGCAAGACATACAATGAAAGGCAATAAACCGTTTTCATGCTTTAGTCTTGATTAACCGGCATACAACACACAAATCAACGTAACTCGGTTAGCATACGGGGCATGAGAAAATCATACCTTTCACCGGGGGTTAGCTTTACCGTGTGTCCCCTTGTTCCTTGGTTCACACTTGTTCCACTGATAACGTTTCCAACATTGTTATTAATACTATGCTCATATGATTCACAAGTAATTACTACTCCCGTACTTACCCCGTTATCCCGGTATGCTTAATGTTCTTATACTCTCAACTTTCTTAATTACTTTTCATACTTGTTTTCCTACTCATTTACTTACTTTCTCACCATTGGTGTTACCCTAATAGTGTATTGCTAAAGTCCTTTATATATGTACATACCTATACATATATACATACATATGATTACTATGTTATTAATTTTTTTAATAATAATTTTTTTTGTAAGTTAGGGCCGACCGACCCACCGACCGACCCAACCCCTTGGGTCGGTCCATTCCAGTAAGTTTTCCGTCCTCTGAAATTGTCCCGACCGACCCAGGATTGTTCCGACCGACCCATGCACCTCTGGGTCGGTCCATTCCAGAAGGTTTACGTTCCATCGTCTATGCTCCGACCGACCCAACCTCTGGGTCGGTCCAGTCCAGAACTTGCCTACAGATTTTATTTTTCACTTCTTTCCTTACCCATTTCTTCCCCAATCTTCCTACATGTAATCCCACATGTTTTAGTGCCATTTAGGCTTCCTAAAATACCTCAATTCATCCACCAAATCCATTACTAAATTCCTTTCCTATTCTCATATGGATTTACACAATTTCCTCCCTTTTCATTCCTGCACACATAGCAGTTTTTGTTCCTCTTATGCTACAGATTTTGAACCAACTTCTACCATTCAATACTCCTACTACCAATACCATTACTAGTATCCTCATCACATTATTTTCCACTCAATCCTCCCCTTTATCTAGCTCCTCTCCAAACCTGTTACAAAGTGGGTTACTACACACTTTAAGCTCTCCAAAACACCTAGTTCCTCCAATGCATTTTTATCTCTTCTTGCTACAGATTTTTACATACTTTATCCTCATCCTCCAATTACCACTCCATGGTCATTAAACATCTCTACTAACTCCAATACACACCTTGGTTTTCCCATTCACCATGTCATCCATAAATGTACATATTCCTACCAAAATTTTGCCATAGTTTACCTACAATTCTAACTTCTCCACATACATACTTCTTCATCAAATTCATTCCTAATCTAGCTACACCCATACAAGGGTCCTACCAGCAATCAATACAATATAAATTCACCAATACTTCCTCAATCCACAATACTAATACTCATACACAATTATTTGGCTCTGAGGCCAACAATCCACATACTTGCTCACAAATACTTAAACTTCCACAACTACAATACTAGTACAATAGTTTAGGTTCTTTTATTTGTTTACCCATTCCCATTACACTAATGCATTAAATTAAGCATTAGAAAGGAGCTCTTACCTTGAGCTTTTGATTCCTCCATTTCTTTTCCATTTATTCTCTTCCTCTCTTTCTTGCACAAATCGGTTTTGTGGGGAATGGAGAAGGATAGGAGAGAGATGAGGGAATGAGAGGAAAGAGAGTATGTGAGTGCTTTTTGTACTTTATTTACTTTTTTGCTTTTGTCCCTTAATTAATTAGCTAGTATGTGAGTGTGTGTGAGGCTTTTGACTTATTTAAAAACCGGCCCCCTACTGTTATACTATCTGGAGCGTTTTTCGTCTTTTACAGAAAACGTTCGTTATTTTACCCAGTTTTGATACTATTCCCTAACCGGGCCCGTTTTTCGGAATTTTCTCGTTTCTTTATTTTTATTGGTTATTAAGCTTCTGTTAATGCTTAATAATAGTTGTTTAATGATTTATAATTTTTACGGGTTCGTTTGACCACTTAAAATCATGTTTTCGAGTTTTCTTGAAAAACGTGCGCTAAAGCTCTATTAGCGTTTTAATACATTATTTGGATCCGTTTTCTTCGGGAATCATTCCCGTATACTAATTAGGAATGAATAAGCCTTAGGAATCCTTATAATACTCTAACCGAGGTCTCGTACCTCCTATGGTTATTTAACGTTTATTTTAGCATTTTCCGCTTTTTTTAAGCGTTTTCTCATTTCTTTTGGATTTATTTTCCATACCAAAATTACTTAGGCACTATTATGCCCTTAAATACTATATTAGAATAATTTAATCACCAGATTTAAGTTCGGGGTATTTCATAAAGCTTTAGGGACGAATCTGGCCTTCAGTTCAACATATCATCCTCAGACCGATGGGCAGACAGAGAGGACGAATCAGATTTTGGAGGATATGTTGAGAGCTTGTGTGCTAGACTTCGGAGGGAGCTGGGATCAGCATGTGACCCTGATTGAATTCGCCTACAATAATAGTTTTCAATCAAGTATTAGGATGGCCCCATTCGAGGCGTTGTATGGTAGGCGCTGTAGATCTCCCATCTGTTGGGATGATCTACGAGAGAGGGCGATTGTGGGTCCTGAGTAGGTGCAGGGAGCCGTAGATAAGGTCAAGACTATCAGGGAGCGCCTGTTGGTTGCTCAGAGCCGGCAGAAGAGTTATGCAGACCAGAGGTGTCGTCCGCTTGAGTTTCAGGTTGGGGACCATGTATATCTGAAGATTTCTCCAGTTCGGGGCGTTGTTCGGTTTGGTAAGAGGGGCAAGCTGAGCCCTCGATTCGTAGGACCTTTCGAGGTGCTTGAGAAGGTCGGGCCGGTGGCTTACAGATTGGCGTTGCCACCAGCTCTAGCAGGAGTTCATGATGTTTTCCATGTGTCGATGCTCAGGAAGTATCTTCACGATCCGAGCCATGTGATTGAATATGGCCAGCTTCGACTCCGGGATGACTTCACATATGAGGCGGCTCCAGTGCGTATCTTGGCCCGTGATGTTCGGCGGCTCCGTAGTAAGACATTGCCTATGGTTAAGGTCCACTGGATGGATCAGTCCGAGCGAGAGGCGACATGGGAACTCGAGGAAGAGCTGTGTGAGCCTCGATTTTAAACCCTATCCTATGTTGATTAAAGTTGATTAGGATCTAACCGGGTTTTAGGTCCACTTATAGCCTAAGATTAATAACTATGTCATATAACAATAATTATTAAAACCTAAGCTAGCTCACTGGAACCTATTATGAGTCGCCACCTAATTTTAACCTAGATCAAATTAGGAAAGGAGAGTTCGGGTTCGGGGGCTCGATATTCGACTTAATTAGGTTTCAATTACTTTCATTACCCCTCCTAGGTCGTTTTTCCTCTACTTGGTTTAATTACGGCTTTCTACAAAGTTGCTTTTTAACCTAGGTGCGCGCTTCTGTTTTTTGTGTTTTTTAGCATTTTTTGACAGAAAATTAAAGTGGAAATTAAAATACCTAAACTAGGGTTTCGGAGGCAGAATTAGGTCAAATTTTGTTTCCGTCCGTAGCCACGGACCTAATGTCCGAAACCACGGACCCCAGTTAACCTACATAACAATAAAAGTCGAATTAAACAAAAAACAGAAAATTGTAAAGTCCGGGGCCTCGGACAGACTGTCCGTGGGCCCGGACACTTTTAAAAAAAACCTAATTTTTAAATTTTAAAAATCCCGCCGCCGTCCGTGGGTGTCCGAGCTTACGGACAGGGAGTCCGGGACCCCGGACACGACGTCCGTGGGTGCGGACAGCCCTCGGACGGCGGCTTTGAGGCTGTTCCCGAAGGTGTTTTCGGCTCAAATTTTATGGGTGCGTAGCCTGAAAGATGTAAAATACGTTAGTGGTCGAAAGTTCTCAATTTGAATTCGAATTATGCACGAAACTTGGTAAACAAGTTATTGGATAGAAGCTTGAATAAACAGCAATACAGAAGCGTACGAAGGTTAGTTTGAGCCCAAATTTTGAGGCAAGACAGATAATACCGTGGTGAATTAGGGAAGTGGAGTTTCTACCTGTTTTACCTTCGGATTCACAACGTTTCTTCACACCGGGATTCGTCGAGTGCTCCGTTGATGGCAGACCCGAGAGGATTTCGACCCAAGCTTCTGGTTGTTGGTTGTTCTTGCTGTTCTTCACGTTTTGGAGGTGTTTTTGTGGGGTTTTGATGATTATTGGTGCTTTGGGAATTGGAAAACGTGTTTAGATGGTGATTTCGGGGGATTTTTGGTATGATTTGGGTGGCCGGGTGTTGGAAAACGTGAGAGAGAGAGAGGAGGCTGTGTTTTTTGACTCTCTAGGGTTCTTGAGCATATGAGGTTCTGATTTTATCCAAAAACCTATCCCCTTATATAGACTTTCTTAAAGATAAAGAAAATCTAGTAAAAGTAAGATTTTTTGATATTTTAATTAAGTGACTTCCCAAATGAATTTTGCTGTGAAATTTTAACCACATGTCAAGGATGGATATTACGAATTTTCTGAGGTGGAACCGAATTTTTTTAATGTTGGAATATTATAAATTGAATTTCTCGTCAGATTCAGTCAGAAATTGCTAGAAAATTATTGGAAATTCGAAAAATCAAAATTCCAACGCCATTATGCTTAGAATGTCATCCTCTATCATGGGTTAAAATATCAAAGCATTTCAAGTTGATTTGGGCATCCTTTGGAGGAGAGAGAAAGCTCATAGGAGGTCTTAGGAGCCTTTAAAGATTACCAAAACACCCCCCTGAAAGTGACGAAGCTGCTCCCCATGCCATGAAACGCGCCGATCGAGCCGGGATTCCTCACTGCTTGATTAAAATGCCTCTCACAACACCAGTACCTCGTAGACCCTAGCCAGGGGGGTCAAAATTTTGGGTATAACAGATTGCCCCCGTCAACTAGACTTTGTAATGAAAGTGAGAAGGCTAGTTGATGCTTGAGTGATACCCCAAAATTTCAAATGTTTCCAAGACCCTGCATATTATCGAAAACTGACAAATTGTGTCGAGCTATTCTAAGGCGCTGACTACCTAAAATGATGATATGATGTCAAACTGTTCTAAGGCGTTGACTACCTATGACGAATGAGATGATGTCAAGCTATTCTAAGGTGTTGAATACCTATAAGTAAAGTGAAATGAGGTAATGTCAAGCGATTCTAAGGCGTTGACTACCTATGAGATGATGATAACTGGGTGGTATGCAAATGCAAGAATGCTGAAATGCTAATGATGCTAATGATGTTGATGATGTTGATGATAATGCTGGTGATAATGCTGATGATGCTGATGATAATGCTGATGATGCTGATGATAATGCTGATGATGCTCGGATGCTTCTGGGGACCGAAACCCGTGCTAATGCTCCTGGCTGGACCCAATGTGGACTTATTGCCATCGCCCCCCAAGCCGGTGTGCAGGGATAACTCCTGGTAAAACCTTGGGGACTTATTGCCTTCGCCCACCATTCGTTGATCCCGGAAATAAGTTGACATCGCAAAAGGAGGATTTATTGCCATCACCTCGCCAACTTTTCTGTCGCCAGGTCTTGTGACGCGCCTGGATAATGCAACTAGTTCTTATGACGAGCCTATATGAATGAGATGAATGCAATGTGTTTGATGAGAGTGGGTAAGCTAGAGGGTAACTCTAGGTCTCACTACGAGCCTAAGGGAATGCAACTAGGTCTTACGACGAGCCTAAATGATGGTTCTAGGTCTTATGACGAGCCTAAAGGATGGTTCTAGGTCTTATGACGAGCCTAAGGGAATGCAACTAGGTCTTACGACGAGCCTAAAAGATGGTTCTAGGTCTTATGACGAGCCTAAAGGATGGTTCTAGGTCTTATGACGAGCCTAAGGGAATACGACTAGGTCTTATGACGAGCCTAAGGGTTGGAACTAGGTCTTACTACGAGCCTAAGGATGGATCTAGGTCTTATGACGAGCCTAAGGGTTATTCTAAGTGAAAGTGGGTAAAATGTATAAGTGGATGTAGAAGGATTAAGGTTCATGTCAAATCTGGAGATGGTAGTGCTCAAGATGGGCCTACGGATGTTTGAACGTGGAGGTAGGGCTTAAGACGAGCCTGTAGGAATTTGATGTGGAGGAAGGGCTTAGGACGGGCCTGTGAATGTTTGCATGTGGAGGTGGGGCTTAGGACGGGCCTGTGAACGTTTGTATGTGGAGGTAGGGCTTAGGACGGGCCTGTGAATGTTTGTATGTGGAGGTAGGGCTTAGGACGGGCCTGTGAATGTTTGTATGTGGAGGTAGGGCTTAGGACGGGCCTGTGAATGTTTGGAATGGAGGAAGGGCTTAGGACGGGCCTGAGTGGTATGAGAAGGGTTTGAATCCTCTGGGTTTCTGGCTTTTAGGCCTCAATCGGTGTCATTGTTGCAATTGTTGGGACCAACAATTGCCCCCAGTATTTTTCCTTAAGGCATTCTGAGTTTTTTAGGATTTTTGGCAATCGATCGGAACGATCGATTGCCCCCAGTATTTTCTTTGATTAATTGCGCAAAACAAGTCTCTTTCTCACGAGGCCAAGGTTTATCTTGATGTGGTGCTTTCTATCCTACACTCAAAGTGTTTAATGCTCGCACTCATGCTCTCCTTTTGGACAAAACATCTCGACCATTGAATTTGACACTTGTTAGATTTACGCGTTCAACCTGTTACTTTCACATGATCGGATACACAACTACTAAGTCGGAAGTCTTTTGGGCTTATAACGTGGCTATGGGGTGTGATAAATGACAACAGGATAATGGAGGAATGTTTAGGATATGTGGAGCTATAAGGATGACCAAAGCTGCAACTTGCACCGTCTCCTGGACTTGTCTTCTTTGCCTTGAAGTCGTTTGGCTACTTCGTGATGATTTCGCTTGGGACTTGGAACTTTTGGATTGTTCCTTGCACCTTCTCTCTTTTTCTGATTTTGGATTTCTTCGAGGCTTTTCAGGTTTGCCTTTCTTTGAACTTCCTTTCCTTCGGGGTTCTTGTGTTTCCCGGTTTTGAACTTTGAGAGCTGTGAGCTCATTTGGATCCTGTGTCACTTTGGGACCATTTGCGGATCGTTTCGTCATGCTGGTAGCAATTTTGCTTCTTTGGACTTATGAAGTTGCTGTCCAAAAGTCGGGCTCCTTGCTTCCTTTGGTCACCGGGTCGGTTATTCATCATTGGCTAGCTTATTTGTGGAGCTTGTAGTGTTGTGAAAAAGGTTATATATGAAAAGCTCAGCGGGGGGTGCCTAGGGTTTAATGTCAGGGTTCACAAGCTTTTGGCTGTGTGGTGCTGTTTCCTAGGTGCTTCGTCATCCCTAATAGTTGTGTATCCATTTTTTGTTACTTTTCATAGGTTTAAGCGTAAATTTACAAAATATCTCCTTCGATCGGAGTCATGCCGTTTACCTTACCTTTAAATGTGGCCTCTCTGGAGTCGTGTAAAAATGACACGCTCTTTCGCTCTTGGTTTTACCACTCAAGGTACTCTCGCGAAGTGTACACTCGGAGACTTGCTTGCACATTTAAACAAAAGAAACAAACATTATCGTTCCTTAACTCAGATTGCCCCCAATGTTGTTGTGGGGTTTTTTGACAAGCCTTTTGAATGCCCAGGTTATTTGTGGAGGGTGACTGCATGTGTGGTGGTGAACAATGGTGGTGAGTGGTGACGGGGTGATTGCTGAGTGATTTTTTTTGTTCCTCTGGTGGCGGCCGCGGTTTTGTTTTCTATGTGTCTGATGAAATGGTAGAAGTGATGGAGTGCTGCGACATGTGTGGTGGCTGCAACGGAGGTGGTGAATGTATGGATGGAAAGGTGGTTTTGTACAGGGGGTTTCGTAAAAGAACGAAGGCCTTTCTTTTATATGTCTGCAGACATGCCTTATGAGAGAGTTTTTTTTTCTTCTTTTTTCCTTTTTTTTCGGCACATGAACGGAAATATACTCATTAGAACACGAATCAAAGAAGAAATTTTATTGATAACCAAAAGAAGTAACAACGACATTGAGTACCAACTAAATGGGAGAAACAGCCACGGAAAGACAGAAGCTACCTAAAACAACCAAAGGAAAATAATAATGACCCCGAATGACCCCAAAGCGGAAGTAAATGACTAACTACCCCTAATACGTGATATATTCTTCAAGGAACATCCAATCAGGCATTGCTTTCTCCTCCGCTGCTTTTACCGTACCCAAGTCCCTGACGACCAGGATTCGCTGCTGGAGATAGAACGTCTGGGATTCCTTGGAGATCCTTGCCAAGGCCCTTACCCTCTTGATAACCATACTTTTCCATGATAGCCTTCCCTGGCCCAACCTTAAGTTTCTGAAGAGAAGTTGAGTCGGACTGCTCTGGGACAACACTGAACCTGCTCAGATGGGACGAACCCTCCTCTTCAACCATGCAAACAGGCAACTCCCTTTGATGTGGTTCACCCCTAACGATGTGGACCTTCCCATCTCTTTTGAACTTCAAACATTGATGCACCGTAGAAGGGACGGCCTTCAAATCTTGAAGGAAATCCCGCCCCAGAATCAGGTTGAAAGAATGGGGAATCTGCAGAACCAGGAACTTTACTGGATGAACAATCATCCCAAACTTGAGCGGAAGATTCAATAGGCCGAATACATGTCTTGGGTTATCATCATACCCTCGTAACACTATTTGGCAAGACTCAAATTTGTCATACCCCATACTCTCTGCCACTTTCAGAGGGCAGATGCTAACGTCTGCTCCTGTGTCAATGAGGACCTTTGGCACTTTGAAGGCCCCGCACCAAACAGTAATATACAATGCCTTTCCCGAGTGCTCGGAGATCTCATTATCGTGAAAGCTGATCTCCTCTTCCTGCTTCTGCCAAAGTGCCGAGACCATCCTTTCCGGGGCTAAACTCTCCTCTGGCCCACCCAAATGTTTGGCGATGGCCCGTCGGTGCTCTGGCGAGATCGTAAGAAAGGACCAGATGGCCATGGGGATAGTTGTTGCCTTTAGCTTCTGAAGCAGCTCTCGTTCACCTGGAATTTCTTCAGCCACCGGGGAAGACGACACTCGCTCTTCCCCTTCCGATGGCTTTTCAGGCGACCCGTAATGCTTGCCTGACCGAGTAATATGAGCATTCGCTGGGACGAAGCTGACTATGGGTGTGGGCTTCCGTCCTGCCCCTCATGCTGGCTTTTTGTCATCCCAGAAAACAGTAAAGGCAGCACACTGAACCTCGGATTCTGAGGTCTCGAGGTCATCCAAACGCTGATATCCCTGATCGATGAGGTCCTGGATCCGATGTCTCAGCACTTTGCAATCATTGGTATCATGTCCTGCTAGCTGATGGTACTTGCAAAATCGACTGAGTCTACTCCCCTTTCGCGTCTCTCCATGGCGAGGAATGAGCGGCCATATTAGCCCCTCGTCCTGCAGCTCCTCAAAGGCCTGGCTTAAAGGACAACCAATGGGTGTGAATTCCCTTTCGGCTTTCTGGGGAAGCTCCGGTACCGGGGCTGCAATCTGGATTTTTCCCTCTTGGGCCAATAACAAAATTTTAGACCTCAGATTACGACAATTATCTGTGGAGTGGCCTGTGAGTAGGTGGAAACGGCAGAACTGTTAGGGATGTGCCCCCAGACACCGCCCGCGAAACCGCGGGGCTTTAAGTTGGGCTAACCCCTGCCCTAGAAGTACTCTCAGAATCTGACTCTGCGGTTGCTGCAGATCTACAACGGGCGCCTGTGCGGCCTGCTCTTGTTGTGGTCCCTGGTTCTCCGGCGACTCGATCCCGTCCTCATCGGGGACCAGATCTAAAGGGATGATCTCCCCGAGAGCATGAATGAGAGCTCTCGCTTCCCTTGCAGCCGACGTAAATCCTGAGCTTAGCTCCTCCAAAGCACTCCTGTGGACAAATTCTAACTCAGCTAGTTTCCCCATCAAATCCATGAGCAAAGCACTTCGATCGTTAAGTCCAGACGACATCCTAGCTGTAAGGGATGCTGCCTGTTTTAAGCAAAAAGATAAGTCAGCATTGCGGGAGTGAGACTGGAACTAAACTTAGGAACTCAGGCCGAAAGCTAGTGCGCCGCAATTAATGCTAGGCTCCAAAATTTTGGGAGGGTCTGCTCTGGACCACGCTTTCGGGTTACAAGATTCGTTGGTCTTACGAGTGGGTTTTGCAAGAATCAGGCTTGCAACAAGAATCAGCTTAAGGGATTTTTTTCTTGTCTTGGGGTGATCGAAGTATTTGGACTATGAAAACCCCTTAAATGTTTCATTTGGGCCAGAAGAGATTGATGGATCGATTCAGATATTGGGCCTGATGCACAAGAGTCCTACACAAGGGGGTGATGCAAATGTCCTCACAAAATAACTCAGTCCAATGGGTACAGATCGATCCGGAGAGGTGCTTGGGGCGCGGGCCCAGGTCACCACAAAGGAATAGGGCTTACACGCTATTCTCTTTGGGCTACCCCACTTTTTCACATCACCTAAAGGTGTGCGTCTACGGTCGGGTCTTTGACTGACCAAACAATGGGCTAGGTAAGGGTACTGCCAGGAAAATGCTTGGGGCTAAGGCCCAGGTATTAAGGGGGTGTGGTTAGACGACACCCTCCTCTTTTTCCCCATTTATTCACATCACCTAAAAGGTGTGAGTCCCTGACAGGGGACCCTCAAATGGGTCCCGGGGTGAAATCGGTTTGCGTGGACCCTCGCTCTCATATGATGCAAGGGTGCAAAAATTAAAGTGCGCACAGAAGTAAACAAGCAACATAGTAAAAGCCATAAATAAACATTTTCAAGTTAAGCCCTCTTTCTTAAAATTAAACAAGTTAAAATTAAGAAGTTTATCCCCAGTAGAGTCGTCAGTCTATGAGCCTCGATTTTAAACCCTATCCTATGTTGATTAAAGTTGATTAGGATCTAACCGGGTTTTAGGTCCACTTATAGCCTAAGATTAATAACTATGTCATATAACAATAATTATTAAAACCTAAGCTAGCTCACTGGAACCTATTATGAGTCGCCACCTAATTTTAACCTAGATCAAAATTAGGAAAGGAGAGTTCGGGTTCGGGGGCTCGATATTCGACTTAATTAGGGTTCAATTACTTTCATTACCCCTCCTAGGTCGTTTTTCCTCTACTTGGTTTAATTACGGCTTTCTACAAAGTTGCTTTTTAACCTAGGTGCGCGCTTCTGTTTTTTGTGTTTTTTAGCATTTTTTGGCAGAAAATTAAAGTGGAAATTAAAATACCTAAACTAGGGTTTCGGAGGCAGAATTAGGTCAAATTTTGTTTCCGTCCGTAGCCACGGACCTAATGTCCGAAACCACGGACCCAAGTTAACCTACATAACAATAAAAGTCGAATTAAACAGAAAACAGAAAATTGTAAAGTCCAGGGCCTCGGACAGACTGTCCGTGGGCCCGGACACTTTAAAAAAAAAACCTAATTTTTAAATTTTAAAAATCCTGCCGCCGTCCATGGGTGTCCGAGCTTACGGACAGGGAGTCCGGGACCCCGGACACGACGTCCGTGGGTGCGGACAGCCCTCGGACGGCGGCTTTGAGGCTGTTCCCGAAGGTGTTTTCGGCTCAAATTTTATGGGTGCGTAGCCTGAAAGATGTAAAATACGTTAGTGGTCGAAAGTTCTCAATTTGAATTCGAATTATGCACGAAACTTGGTAAACAAGTTATTGGACAGAAGCTTGAATAAACAGCAATACAGAAGCGTAAGAAGGTTAGTTTGAGCCCAAATTTTGAGGCAAGACAGATAATACCGTGGTGAATTAGGGAAGTGGAGTTTCTACCTGTTTTACCTTCGGATTCACAACGTTTCTTCACACCGGGATTCGTCGAGTGCTCCGTTGATGGCAGACCCGAGAGGATTTCGACCCAAGCTTCTGGTTGTTGGTTGTTCTTGCTGTTCTTCACGTTTTGGAGGTGTTTTGTGGGGTTTTGATGATTATTGGTGCTTTGGGAATTGGAAAACGTCTTTAGATGGTGATTTCGGGGGATTTTCGGTATGATTTGGGTGGCCGGGTGTTGGAAAACGTGAGAGAGAGAGAGAGGAGGCTGTTTTTCTGACTCTCTAGGGTTCTTGAGCATATGAGGTTCTGATTTTATCCAAAAACCTATCCCCTTATATAGACTTTCTTAAAGATAAAGAAAATCTAGTAAAAGTAAGATTTTTTGATATTTTAATTAAGTGACTTCCCAAATGAATTTTGCTGTGAAATTTTAACCACATGTCAAGGATGGATATTACGAATTTTCTGAGGTGGAACCGAATTTTTTTAATGTTGGAATATTTTTAAATTGAATTTCTCGTCAGATTCAGTCAGAAATTGCTAGAAAATTATTGGAAATTCAAAAAATCAAAATTCCAACGCCATTATGCTTATAATGTCATCCTCTATCATGGGTTAAAATATCAAAGCATTTCAAGTTGATTTGGGCATCCTTTGGAGGAGAGAGAAAGCTCATAGGAGGTCTTAGGAGCCTTTAAAGATTACCAAAACGCCCCCCTGAAAGTGACGAAGCTGCTCCCCATGCCATGAAACGCGCCGATCGAGCCGGGATTCCTCACTGCTTGATTAAAATGCCTCTCACAACACCAGTACCTCGTAGACCCTAGCCAGGGGGTCAAAATTTTGGGTATAACAAGCTGCGTGCCAAGTTCCCTTCTCTCTTTGAGCAGTGAGGTATGTTGAATTTCGAGGACGAAATTCCTTTTAAGGGGGGAGTGATGTAATACTCCATGTTTCGTTTTCAGATTTTATAACATTTCGGGTTATGTTATTGCTTATGATATGTGGTGCCTTGTTTAGCTGGTGGGACGTCCAAGGCATATAATTAAAAGACGAGGGACAAGGAGGTCTTTCCCCCTCTTTTATTTTGGTAAGTCATTAATAAGGAAAAGAGGGTCCATCATTTTATTTTCTCGCTCAGTTTCCCGATCAGTTTTCAAGACGTGGTTTTCCCTCTCGACAGTTTGTGCGCTCTCCCTCTCTTTCCCTTGCTGAACTGACTCTGAAATTCTGGTGCGATTGCTGTTGCGTTTTGGTTCGAATCCGGTCCTGTTGTCGTTGTCTTTCCTCTGTGGTAATTCAGGTTTGGTTTCCCCTTCGATTCCGATGGTTTGCGCTTCTGTTTTGAGAGAGTAGTTTTCTGATTGTTGGGCTGTCTAATTTGTGAATTCAGCGTTAATCTGTGCTCCTTCTCTACTGTGGTTCGGCTGACTGTGTGTGGACATTGTCTGGACTGATTCAACTCTGCAATTCGAGGTAAGTGGGGGATGGAATCGGGGTTGTTCATTCACCCTCGGGGGACTGACTTAAATCGCTGTTTGATTGAGAGTTTGGGTTGTGTTGCGTGATTTGCTGTGTTTTAGTGTTGTTGATCAACTGGCTAAACCCCCGTGGGCACTGTTTTGCAATTCGGGATTTTGTACTGAATTTGGTGATGATTTTGATGTTGTTTTTCGCCTCTGTTCTCTGCTGCGAACTGTTGTTTTCACGTTGTCTGGACGTCTGTCCAAACGTTGAAGTTCGGACAGTGCGTCTGGCGCGCCTCTAATTTCCGAGATTTTGAAGTGTCCGAACATCGGTCCGAACTTGTAAGTTCAGACGCGATGCGAGGACGGGTTTTCGATATGAGTTTCGACATGTGTCCAAACTTGCAAGGTCGGACGCAAGTTCGGACACGATGGATGTTTTGGTTTCTGACTCTCAACTTACGTCCGAACTTCGACGTTTGGACGTAAGTTCGGACATTGACGTTTTCATGACTTCTGTTTCTCGGCCGCTGTCCGAACTTGCAAGGTCGGACGCAAGTTCGGACATGCTACTGTTTTGGGCATAACTTCTCTGTTTTAGCTCCGTTTTGAGTTCCGTTTGTGGGGTTGGGTTCCCCTACTTGTGTACAAGCTTCTTATGCTGTTTATATGCATTTCCATGCACTTAAGATCTGTTTTGTGAGCTTTTGGTTTTGGGACCTAGTTACGTTGCTTCTGAGCCTTGGATAGTCGGGTCGAGCTGTCCCGTAGCATGGTGCATAGGAATTCCTTCTGATTATGCTCCTTAGGGTGTCCCTTAGGGCATTATGTGACCGACGGGTCTGTTAGCTGTCTCTACGGCTTCTATTGTGGGATCTTCGGATCCATAGGACATTATGTGAGTCCTTCTGTTGTGTTAGCTTGTTTATAGTGTCCCACCTCTTTGTTTCTGATTCTGAAAGTCCGACTATGATTTGATGTGATGTTCCGCTCTGCTTTCTGTTTTGTGATTCTCGTCCACCTGTTTATAAAGGATTACGCCGTCCTCTGTTTATACAACCTTCTACTTCTGTTTTGAGTGGGCTTCCTTGAGGAAGTCTTCTGCTTGCTGGGCTGTTTAGCTCACCCCTTTACTTATGTTGCAGGATAAGCTCGTGGGATCTTCTCTCTTTATCCCCTTCTGGAGCTGTTCGTTTTTTTATGTTTAATTAGACTTTTGTATCGCTTAGCGCTTTAGACGCTTTTGGATCTTATGTAGCCTTCGGGCCTTACTTTGGTATTTGACTTATGAACTCGTTTGGATATTGTAAGTTCTTTCGATATTTATTCAAGCTTTGTTTTGGTTTGGGGTTTGATCTGCGTTAGAGCCTTGCGACGTTAGGTAATAGACTCACGGCGTGTAACGGCCCTAACTTCTAGGCCAGTTTTGGGGTCGTTACAATGTGGAAGTCATATGCAGCAATTTTGTTGAGCCCCTAGGGGCATCGTTTTTATTTTCCAGGTACAACGAAGCCGTCAAACGATCGAGAGTAAGACGGGGTTGTTATTGATACAGGTAGTTGTTCAAGGGATTGTAATTATGTACTACCTCTGTCCCGTCATAAGTGTCCTGTTTGCTTTTTGGCATGTTTTTCCACCTCAATATTAAACATATAAGGTAAAATAATTTTATAAAACTAAATTTTGTATAATATAGTTTATCATGTAAGGAATCATATGCAAAACTTAAATTTTCAAAATTAATTTATCTTATATGTTAAAAATTGAAGTCAAACGACATGTCCAAATAGTAAATAGGACGGTCAAGGTGGGACGGAGGGAGTATTATGGATTTGTAAGACCAAAAGGTCATGGATAGACTTGGGAATTGTAGATACTCGGTATAGAATGGAATGGATATTGTATTTGTGTAGTAAGGAGTTGAAGTTGTATTTGCTTGAGTATTGATCAAGGAATGGATTGTATAGTTTGGTTTGTAGTACTCGGTATATAAGACCCATCAGACCGATATTGTAAAGGTTGTTGTATTTGATTTGGTGTGTTAAGTTGGCCTTGTTAGTCACGCGGGTCACTAACGGCATTGTAATACTCGCCGTTGGTAATTTGATTCCGCTGCTTGAGTATTGGTAAATGAGACGGGTTAGGAGTTAATGGTTTGATTAGCGGCAGGGGTGTTACACAAATGTAAACCCGTAATACAACTACCCCCTTCCTACTCTCAGGCTGGGTCGTCTTCTGCCTCTTACCTGTAAAATATAAAATGGATGCCCCGAGGGGCTCAGCACCTTTGCTGGTACGGTTAACGTGTAGCCCCCAAGCTAACGGGGCTACGCATGACTATTTTGTCGTATACATGCGATTGATTATTTATACAACAATAATAAGAAGTATAATAAAACACAGCGCAATCATGTGAACAATCACAGCTCAAACACATTGAACGACTTATTAAGCGTTCCTCAGGCAAGCGGGTTAGCTTTTAACTCCTCAAGTTTGAGACACATTTAATTCTCATATTTTCTCTTATCTCAAATGTGACAACCCTTCTTTAATTAGAATTGGTTGTTCCTTAATTCATTGTTTATCTTTGTCGGGTCAAAAGTAACCCTAGTCAATGAGCTATTAACTCCATTGGGTTAAACAAACAATATTTCTTAAATTTGGGATTTAGGAGATCCTACCGCATCATCTTAACCTGGCCTCCCACCTCGAACTGTAATTCAAGGTGGCCGGGTCTATTTGTCGACCCTAGGCGACAAGTCCGAAGACAAGCCCAATGGAGGTCGACTCTAATAAAAGGTAACCGAGGAACATGAGGTGACCCAGTAAAGTTAACCCACGGTGAAAGGTATGATTTTCTCATGCCCTGTATATGCTAACACGGCTACACTGATTTGTGTGCTTGTGTGCCGGCTTAATCAAGATAAAAGCATGAAAATGGTTTATTGCTTTGATTGTATATCTTGTTGCATGTTGTGTGTACTAACCACCCTTGTATGTTCGTGCGGTCTAACTTAGCGTTATAGACCGACTCGTAGTTGAGCGTTGAATGGTTAGTGACTCGTAAAAAGAGTCGTTTCACAAAATAACAAAAACGCGAAAACACACGAAAACTATCGAATCACGAATAACGATAATGTAAACCGGTGAACTCACTAGAACGTGAGAGAGTGGTACGGGATTAGTAAACTCCTGATATTGGTTAGAGAACCGAATTGAAATAATCCTCGAAACAATAATAGTGGAAAGATATAATAAACCTCTACTTAGAGGATGATAATAGTTCTAAACAAAGAACTTATGAGAAAAGTAAAAGGCCACTAAAGGACAGTCAAACTCCTTTAAAAAGATAGTCGACCTACAAGATGAGGAACCGACCAATATAAGAAAATGTCCCGAACATAAAAGTATTTGATAAGTTGGGGAAACCCTTAAATCTGAGAATGCTAGACATTAAGAAATTTCCCTAAGTGAAATACCCCATAAATTAATTTAAATTAATTTAGGGAATTTCTTTTATTAAACCTCAAGTAATACTATTAAATACTAAATTATTATATAGTACTATGAATTTAATAATAAGATATATAAGTCAATAAATCTTGGAAAAAATTCTAGACACTCCAAATGTGTTATAAAGATTTTAGAAATATTTGGAGCATTGGTTTAAATCATATAAGTCAATATAAAATCAAATAAACCTTAAAGCTCCTAAAGCCTTGCTAGGGTTGACTTTTGGAGAATGGTCAAACCAACCCATGAAACCTATATCAATAAAAAGATTATGGAAAACCAAGAAGATTGATAATAAGAACGTTAAAAACGGATCATCCTAGCCAAAGTTATGATGAAATGAAGTTTAGAGCCAAAATTTTGAAGGCTGCTGACGTGGCAAGGGCCGTATGACTCAGCCACGAGTGCCTCGGGAAACGTGCCATGCCAAGTTGCCAGAATTCCCCAGAATTTGGCTAACTCTTCTCAGCCACCCTCAGTTGTTGCCTCATTTTCAGACTCCATTATCTCAGCCGTCCTTGGGTATTTTTGAATGTCATCTTTTTCATTCTCTTATCCTTCAAACCCTCTTTCTAATCATTACTCATACATGACCTAACTCCTTCTACATATGCCGTAAAGTTGATCTGAAGTTGCCTCCCCGAAAACCTGCAACCCGGATTTCCAAAAAACCTATTCGGTAAGGTAACTTCGTCGAGTCCTGTCTCCTTCATCTGTAAATGAAAATTCGATTTCTTTAGCTTGTTTTGTAGATCTCTAATCCCTTTCCAACTTTCATTTTTACACCCAAGGCTGATTCTCAATTGGGTGGAAGATAAAGGCGTCAAAAGTTTGCTATTCGACCACGGTGGATTTCCTGCCCAGATTCTCCCAGAAATCGATAGGTAAACCCATATCTTGTGAGATCTGTAACTCTCTCTCTAATCTATCAAATTCAATGATTCATCCACTGGTATTTAGAGTTACATTCCTACTTTAAAATGTGGTAGGTTTCATGGATCGGTTCTTCCTCAGTTAGCACGAGTTGGTCCGTGAAGTAGCCAACTCGAACTTCATATAAAATCATAAAAAATGCAAGGTAATAAACTCGAAACTTTCGGTTTAGATTTCTTCCTGTGTATTACGAATTAGATTAGGATGTTTCTATCAATTTGTAGAGCTACATTTACTCTTTCGAATAAGCCCGAGAACGTGGCATAACTCGATCTATATTGTAAATTATAGATCCGCAAACTTCACTACTCGAACTGCCTGGAAGTCCAGCCTTTTCCGGAAACCCAAATTCGATTTCACTCACCGACGCTTCTCTGGTGAGTTTCCGACCAAATTCCACCGATTATGTTACTCGTTTTTGCATTCCCGAACATACCCACATATCAATTTAATCTATTACGCATTACATTAGGAGAATTCGTCGAATTCGAACCGAAACTAAAACAAACCCTAGGTTCGTATTTACCCAGAATCGATTCTCCAGTGTACTGCATGGTAATTCACGAAATGGGTACCATTGGAACCGTATTTTGATTTTGAAATCCAACGAAAGAAGAATCATCGAATTTGGTTCTGTAGATCTTGAGAAAAAGGCGAAAACGTACTCGGGATTTGGTTGGATTTTCTGAAGAACTCGAGTAAATTGGTCCGTCCGATCGTGGGTTATAGGAACGGACAACCGAGATTAAAATGTGGGAAATTATTAATATATTAAGTTATATAAATTCCAGAACTAAACCCTAACTTGTTGAATTTATTTAATAGCCTTCCCTAATGTATTTTGACACGAAATTTTAACCGTAGACTCCTTATAAAATCTAGTTTATTTTGATGTAAATTAATAAGGGTTTTGAGTTATTAAACGTAAGTTATAATTTTTGTAATTGTTGAGTATTATGGAATTATTTAGATAATTTAAAAAGATATTTTTATGAAATAAAAATTTTATAATATGTCTAAAATATTATAGTTACTATATATTAAATTTGGGGATTTTTAGACAAGAGGAAATAGGTCTAAAAATTGTAATTCTGATTTTTTCCTAAGATATATTATAATATATGGTTTTTAATGTAACCAAAAAAATTAAAGTATAGCTGATTAATAAACTTTATAGGTTGGGAATAATATAAGAAGACTAAACTAACATTTAATACAGAATATCTTTAGGTATAAACTTTTTAAGTCAAGTAATATATATATATACATATATGTAAAAGAAAAAAAATAGTAAATTAGGTTAAATCAAGGAATTAAATTAATCTACTTTTATATTAATTATATAATATGGAAGCTAATATACTAAATTAAAACTAAGAAAAATACTTTATTTTATAAACCATGTATTGGTTGTGGATTTGTGTAAAATTTAATAGAGATAATTAAATACAATAAACCTACAAAAGAAAATGTCCGGAATAAACCCTAGTATATTATATATATATATATTAAAAATAAATAAAAGAAATAACATTCCTTATGGGAATTATAATAAGAGGAATATATGTATACTAAACTCTAGGACTTTAATCAGTATTAAAATAAATTAGTCAACAGTAACTTAGCTTAATTAAGCTAAACCTATGATTAAGAGTAAGCAATTGAAATAAAAATTAAATGTACCCTTAAGACATACAAATTCAATGGCACGGATGGTCAAGTCAAACCTAGAACTAAACCGAGGTTACACGTTCGAAACCTCGCAGAATCCTTTTAGGGAATTTAATCAATCAACGAAAACGTAACGCGGGCTTGGGCTATCCTACTGGGCCCAAGTCCATGAACTCCAAAAGCCCACTTAAACAATTCAACGAGAGTTTGGGTCACTCTCAAGATAAACCCTAAATATGTCCAGATTAAATGAAATGGGTCTAACTAAAAATTTAGTTAATAAAATCTAGCCCAAATCCTTATGAGAGGGTAACTGTAAACCCGAAACTATAATCAGTAAGAATGGAAGATGTTTAGTTTATAAGTTGCTTAACTAATCAATACTTGGAACACCTTAATTATAGGTTATTAGTGGGGGATCACTCACTCGAGTTAGTTACTGCTTCTTCACATACCAGGTACGATTTCTCATACTCAGACACTCTTGCTAACGGACTTTATGGAATGTTTTGGAAAACGCTAACTGAGCTGAAATGAATTTCCAAAGGGAAACTGTTGTGTGACTAACCCAGCTTGATGTGACTAACTGAGCCTTGAATGAACAACTTTCATGATTATTGGTTCCTCCTGTCTGGTTGTCTCACTAGATATTAACTGTTGAGGGTTTACGCCTCTGCACTCTGTAGGACTGAGTGTTTTGGTATTGCACTTGTGCAGTTAATATCTAGTGGGAATATGGGAAAATGTCAATCTTGGTATTGAGTATGGATTCTTTCTATTAAGTGGTGCACACACTTTTCACCGATGACTAAGAACGGGTCGGTGGTAGCGGAGGTCTACTATACCTCGTCCATATGGATAACTGACAGCGGAGGTCTATTTACCTCGTCCTTGTGACAACTGACTGGCGGTGGGGGCCATCTCTCCCAATGGGTTTTATTCCACTCTTGAATTATGGGTTCTTGGATCTCTTCTTCCATTCCTAGTCCTTATGACTACTTGGGTCTTTCTAATCCTAATTGGAACTGAATCTAACATAAGCAATGGTTGTTCACTAACTTATGATGTGGTTTCCTTTAAGTTGACTCACTTTACTTTCCTGTTATTTATCTCTAACCTTGACTTGTTATCTTTGACTTGGTGATTTTGATGCGCCTTGTTCTTCTGTTTTGTTTTAAGCATTTGACTATAAGATATTGTTTATTTAAGACTCATGTTTTAAACTTTTGTTTTGGAGAGTTGTACCAGTTCCATTCCAGGGAACTGACTCACCCCTCCCGGGGTGGGCTACTTGGTTTCATATTGCAGGTACGAATTGTTATACAGGTGGCCACGAAGAGTATGAGTGTTTGGGATGGGAATTAGGAATTTTTGAGAGTTATTGTATTTTGTTATTATTATGTTTATATTATATTTTCTCGAGTTCAGACCGTAGCATTTGTAGTATTATAAGTTGTAATTGGTGAGGTTTGGTGTCGGGTGTTTGGAACCCGATGATCTGTAATCGCCTTAGTATTTTATTTCTGCTGCATTTTTGTTAAATAGGGGTGTTACACTAAGCCAATAGATGTTATCGAGAGAGATACTTCTAGGCTAATCTATGAGATTGTGAAATAACTCCTAGAGAGGAGTTTTGGGAATTTGAGTAGTCCGGTAGAGAAACGGACATTTGAGAATTTAAGGAACTAGGAGAATAGTTCCGTTGATAGTCGAACCTTCCTATCATGCTAGACCCAGAGTAGGGTCGAAACCGGGGAAGTAAGACTTGTATTTGAAAGCCCGGTGGTGAGTCTTGTGTTTGACTCTGCCCGGAGGTCATGGGTAATGACTTAAAAGATACCTTTGAGAATTTGATAATGAGATTGAGAATTTGACATTGAGAATTGAGATTTGAGTTAGAAACTTGAGAATTGAGCATTGAGTTGAGAATTGAGAACTTGAGAGTCGAGGTTTGAAATTGAGTATTGTAGAACCTGAATTGAGATTGAATATAAGAGGGCTTGAGTAAGAGTAACCCAAGAGAATGGAAAGACAATGAGTAAGTTTCTAAGGCATTAGTTAGGGATTGTATTCCATGTTTGAATGTTGAATACTTGTGCTAGTGTACATATATAATGTATTGCTATCTTGCATGTTGATTGAAGTAAAATGAATCCCATGCTCTCGACAAAGTAGCAGGCGTACCCCCGTTAGCACGCGGGGTATGCGAATTTCATGCCAGCAATTTGCTGAGGCCCTAGGGGCACCGTTTTTACTTTACAGGTACTTTGAAGCCGATCACCGTCTGAGAGTGTAAGACGGGGTTGTTGTATATGCATGGGTAGATGATTAATGAAGTTGTATTTATTTGGAATGTTGAATTGTAAGTCCGGATTGTAACGGTAAACTTGATGATTGTAGATCGGTATAGAATGGAATTGAGGTTGTACTTGTATAGTGTGGAATTGAAGTTAGTATTTGGATTGAGATTTGATTAAGGAATGGAATGTATCATTTGTATAGAGTACTCGGTATATTGATTCATCAGACCGGTACAGTTATGTTTGGACTTTGGCCTTGTTAGTCACGTGGGAGACTAACGGCATTGTATCACCCACCGGTTATAGTTTGATTTCCGCTGCTTTGATGTTGATAATTGAGACGGATTAGGAGATAATGATTGGATTAACGGTAGGGGTGTTACAAAAAGTGGTATCAGAGTGAAGTATCGCTCTGATGGTTGAAATACCGAGTTTAGGAAAATACCGAGTTAGGAATTAGATACTTAGGGCTAAGGGTTGAGTGTTAGCGTGAGAGGTACGCTAGATAGGAACTTCCGTGTGAACCGGAAACCTACAATAACCAATCCCGCCCTCCGTAACCCATGTTATAAAGTTGGGATAAGAACGCAGAGAGATGGAAAGTCCTCTCTTACTCGGGAAGACCCGATCTGGTAGTTGTAAAATAAATTTTGTAAGAGAATGAACCTGTCATACGGTAGAGTCCAAGAACTGGAAATCCCGATGATGGTTCCCGTTGAATGATAATAACCGCGCTTATTAGCGGTAGATTGAGAATCGTAACCATAGGATAATGAAATTTATGGCACCATGGGGCGACGAGCTTCGCAGTCGCTAGAACCATGCATAGCCGGCAAGAAGGGAAACATAACCGCACAATGAAGCGAAAAAGACGGAGTAACAAACCCGAGACAAGAGAGTCTGCGGACTGCAATGCTTGATAATACCAACAACGGTATACAAACCAACTAAGGAATTAGTCAAGGTTGGATAACTCCAAACCTACAACACCAAAAAGGCAGTAATACCTGAATAACATAGTTCAGACAACTATGAGAGTATTCATGACACATACACCAATAGGACCACGACGTAGTTCCTAAGGATATGTCAAACCCCGGTAAGAACACCCGGATTAACGATGACCATGTCAAGAACGCTGAGAAGCTACTCAGGAACTGATCACTAAGATCAAGGAAGATCCAAGAAAACCACTAAAGACGGATGGAAACAATACCGTAACCGGTATACGCTACCCTGAAAAACAACCTACCCGCGCACTTGCCAAGGCAAGTGTAGCAATAGCAGGACTATTTGGAAAGCTTTTAACGACCAACAAGTACTTACTAAAGTACCACCATGACAGTGAAGCAAATATAGGATCACCAATCCTAAGGATTTGAAGAACGAAACATGGAAAAGCCCAACGGCCTGACCACCGCCTTAAATGAACATACCAGTCAGCGAGAAGCTAGACTTGGGCAAGACCCCGGAAATGAAAATTTTTCTTTCAAGCTCCAGACCTTTCTTTCAAACTCAAAACTTTTCTTTCAAAACTCAATATTTCTTTAAATCTCATATTTTTAAACCAAAACCAGAGAACCACGGTAAGTTATCGTAGGACGATACAAGAGGAGTTGACAATAGAATACTTCACCTAGGCGTGTGACGAGCACTACGAGTGTACCCAGATACGGGATGTGGGACGACCGCACTCCGAATGAGCTTGTGGGCCTGACATACCATTTGTGAGTTAGTCAGGTAAGTGGTAACTTACCAATAAGGTACCCCACGTATGTATACAAGTGGTGTACGAAACACAGGAAGTAGTCGACTCCGTACTACGGACCATAAGGTAAATCCGAACCGGAATAGTTGGATACCTCGAACGATCAAGAAGGAACTCAGGTAAGCTCACAAAGCTAAAGGAGTCAACAACTCACTCCAGGAGAATGAGCAAGTGTTAAGAAGTGCGAGAAGCGCTAACAATTGAGTAAAGACATTGGAAATGTCTCAAAAATCTTGAAGTAATTGCATGAAAAAGCCGGAATGAATGCCCGGTCTAAACCCGGAAAGGCAAATACCTAACATGAACACGCCAATGTTTAATGAACAAGGTAAAATACCCAGAGTGATCATATAAGGTACTAGAAAATACCATTCATCACCGAAGAGGATATCAATCGGTCAAAAACAAAAGAGAAGTACCCATGGTCTACCTATGAACGGGAGACGTTGTAACCCTAAACGGGACGATTTGAAATCCAGAACCGCAAGCGGGGTAATAAACCGAACATACCCAAAGTGTGAGCCAAATGAAATGGCATCACTTAGCAACACCCAGGAGCAATCCTTGAAGGGTGTAGAACAAATGTCATGATAAAAACACAAGAATTAGAACGAACACTTGGTTAGAACACCGAAGGGATCCCACTAACCAATATATACCCTAAATTAATAAATGGTACCGATCAATATCAAGATACCTAAGGGTCTCCTATGAACGGAAGCGTGATGCGACAAGCTTATCATGGAGCCCAATATACCTCCAAGCCATTTGATGGTATACGGAGAAGTAATGCTTGTGAACAGTCTAAGATGAGCAGAGCTCTAGGCAACGTGACTAGTATGCCATAACCCTACTACAATACGCAGATACAACGGTTGCAAACCTACTGAGAACCATAAGGGAATTGCCGGTAATGACACAAGTAATATTGTTTAATAACTAACGAGTGAAGATACCCCTCGTTATTGTGAGACCGCGAGAGCGGTGAACATATTACAAAGAAGAGGATGTCATTAGTGGAAGTCTAAAAATACATCTCTCTTAGAAGTACTAGTGTAGTGAAGCTTGAGCATATAGTCATTGCCAAGCAATAACTTGAACAAGATGAAACGGAAGAAAGCTTTGATGACAATTGACAGAAACCAAAGAGTAATCGGTTTAGAAAAAACACTAAATGTGTACAATGTGGATTGGGAAGTAAATAACGCTCAATGAGCTCAGAGATATAAATGGTAAACCACGGTATAAATAGTGGAAATGCATGAGCTGAAGCTAGCAACAGCGGATGCCATGTAAATCAATACTACAGAATCAGTAAGAACATGGTGCGCAGCAAGCAACCAGTGTATGTGAATAAACGCACAAGGACATGGAGACGTTAAATAAGAGATGGTAGACAGACCGGGCAACAAGCTAAGAGTCTACATCAAGTGATGAAACACCTCACAGAGGAGGCAATGTTCATTCCTATTGCAATGGCATAAGGAACTAGAAGCATATCCTTAAAGGATCAAACCGATAAGAGAAGTAATAAACTTCGGGACAAGAGTACCCAAATTTTAAAGAATCAACCGCATTGGTAACGGAAGGTGTACAAACACACCAACGAACATGGCATAAGCTAGTTAAAACAAAAGCTTAGAAACAAACCGTGCGGCCTAAGGCCAAAGAAGCACGAAGGGTGTGAAACACACTAACAATCACAAGATGTGAATTCCATCGGAATAAAAAGCAGATGAAAGCTTATGAAAATTCATGAGAACCGATGCATAGAAAATGCAAGGTCGTACAAGGAAAAGAACACTTGTACAAACCAGATGAATTGGCATAATTTGGAAGCTATCAATAACAGAGGAAGCACTACATCTAAGTAGTGGCCCAACCTCAACCGACAGCATGTCGGAAGAACCAAGTGAATGATCACGAAAGTACACAACAGTATGTACAATGAATCTCCTAGAGATGGATAGGAAATCTGAAGCTCATTGAGTTCGCGTACGGTAAGAAATACCACGCTTGATTGATAAACCTTATTCCCAAGATAAAAAAGGATAAAAGGGTAATGTATAACACATTAAGAATAACGAGAAAGGCAAACAAAACCTAAGTTATCAAGGTCGCGCAGCAGAAGCTAGTGGGCCCAGAATGCTAAGGTTTAATATACCTAGTGAATGAATGGTTAATAATCAACGCCTTGAAGCCTCTAAGGCTAGAACCAAACCCGGTTAAGAGTTGAACAACTGCGATGAAAATTCTTGGTGCAGGGACTAACCGACAACACGGGTAAGACCCTTTGACCAAGGAACATTGTATGATAGACCGCATGGAAGCTGAAATACTCCATGACGGCCGAGCGCCTTAGACTGATGTCCATGTTGACACACAGCGCAAACTACAATGCGCATAGCGCAAAAGAATTTGTTTTGATGATTGATACCTATGTTACATAAACATTCATATTCACTCATCGGGTAAATATGGTTATTTGTGAGATTAAAAGTGGAAAGGAGTAGAGAAACTCCAGGGGAATGAGAACCCCGATTGGTAATAGTATGAGATATGAGCCGGTATGAAACCGGTGTTGAGAAATAAGTATGCTTGGGAGATTGGATGAGTATAAATCGGTATGAAACCGATGTTGAACCTAGTGGGAATTGAGTCCCCTAGGTGACTTGAGTTGATTTTATTTGTAAACAATTGGAGGATAGAAAATTAATTGGAATTATGGTTTTGAATTTCTTAGGTATAGTAGTTGGAGATAATTTAGTAGTAATTGATGAGATGAGTTGTAAGTGAGTAAATGAATTCTAGAAACTGGAAATGTATTGCCTTGGTGATTATGACTTGAAAGATTAAGAAGATAGAAAATGAAACGATGATTGACTAGTTGATTGTGTGAATTGAGGTGGGAGGTAGAACTTGATTTGCTAGCGATCAAGGGGAAACCAAACACAAATTGGGGTGGAGAGATAGTTCAACACCGATGCTGATCACATTGAGGTTGAATGACTCTTGAAGCTCCCTATAAGTGGTCACAAGTAATAACGCTAGTAATAGATGTAAGTATCATAAATTGGAATTTGGAGATGTATTGAGTTTTCAAAATGAATTTCCAACTGATTTTGGCACAAATGAATTTCTTAAAATCGAGAATGAGGAACGGTTTTGAAACCGCTCCGACGGGTGCTAGTTGGACCTTCCCACGGCTAGGCACCGGTATCGGGTCGAACCCGGGAAGTAAGGCTAGTGTGTGAGCCGGTGGGAGTGATGATTAGTTTTGAAACCGCTGTCACCCGCCTTGGTTGCGGCCTTAAGTCTTAATGACCGGTTGAACGGTGGGCGTGTGTTTTGTATTTTTCCAAGGGCAGCAGGATATGAGTAGTCCTGTGTTGGGAGAGTACCCAGATTGTAGCCTGAGGATCTCTAGATGTGCAAATGAATTTGATCATAACCAAAGGACCGTGGCCAGAAAGCATAAGTGCCATTAGTCATGACGGCCGTGAACTAGAAAGCGTAAGTGTTCAAACGTGACCGGTACTTGAGGGATCACTCGACATAGGAGAGGATGGTACCTTCTTTATCTGCGGATGGACCCCATGAAGAGTTTGAAAAAGAATATTTTTTATTGTTATGCATGCAGTGATATGTTGTGTGGATGTGTGGTATACATCAAATCAGACCTTGAGTCTGTGAGGTTATATAGAGGTCATGACCTTAGCATAGAGTACCTATGTGAGTAACGATATTAGATTCAACAACTTTGAGGGCAAAGTTCTTTAAAGGGGGTAGATTGAAATACCCTGAACTTAAATATGGTGATTAAATTATTATAATATGGTATTTGAGGGCTCAATAGTGCCTAAAGAATTTTGGTAAAAAAAACAAATCCAAAAGAAAAGAGAAAATGCTTAAAAAGTGAAAAACGCAAAAATGAGTGTTACATGACCATAGGAGGAATACGACCTCGGTTAGGGTCCTAGATGGATTCCTAAGGCTTATTTAGGCCTAATTAATATACGGGAACGATTCCCGAAGAAAACGGATCCATAAAATGAATCAAAAACGCTAATAAAGCTTTAGTGCATGTTTTTCGAGAAAACCCGAAAACGTGAATTTAAGTGGTCAAACAGACCCGTTAAAATTATGGTTGACTATATAACTATAATTAAACATTAATGAAAGCCTAAGAACCATTAAAATCAAAGAAACGAGAAAAACCCGAAAAACGGGCCCGGTTAGTGAATAGTGCCAAACCGGGTAAATTAACGAGCGTTTCTATAAAAGACGAAAAACGCTCCAGCTCATATGTACTCATAGGGGCCGGTTTTTATTAAATAAAGCAGCCCCCCTCTATTAGTAAGTAGCTAGTTAGAAAGAAAAGAAAAGAAAGAAAAAAAAAGTACCAAAGAAAAAAAGGTACCCTCTCTCTCCTCTCATTTATCTTTCCTCTCTTCTCTGTCCTCCCTTTCTTCCTTCTCCATCCGATTTTTTCCTCCCTTTCTCCCCTTGCTGGCGATTCCAAGGTGCTCCAATGGCAGCCCACCTTCTTCTCCATGCCCAAGTCACATTCATGCTCCAAATGCAAAATAAATCATATATTTGAAATCCCCTCACCAAGCTCTACACTCCTCTCTTTTCAAAATCCAAAAATGGTGAAGTTAATCTCCATGGGTATATCCCATTTGAAGAGAAAACAACATATTCTTGAAGATTGGAGTCCCCTCTTCCATCTAAGGTAAGAAAATCCAAGAAAAACCCATCTTTCCTTCATTCTTTTGTGTGGCCGATTTTGCCCCCTTTTGATGTCTTGTTTCCTTATTTTTTGGGAGCATTGGTTCAACTCTCCAAAGGTGGCGGAACCCTTCTTTTAATTCATGATTTAAAACCATTCAAGAGCTCCCAAAGGTAAACCCTAGATTTTGTGCTTTAAGCCTTTCATTGAAATAGAACTTTTTCTAAGGGTTTAGGAGTTTAATTATATCCATTTTGTGTTCCTTGGATGTTGGGATGGAGTTTGGAAACTCCATTGCCCACTTGACCGAAAATGGGAAGAGGAAGAGGAAGAGGAGAATTGAAAAGAAACTTGGAAGATTAAGGTAGAAAGCTTACCTTAATACTTATTTTGATTGCCTTAGAATTTGGGATGGGTAAATAAATTAATGAACCCAAACTATGGATTGAAATCTATGTTGGAAAATGTGTTTGGATGATATTAGAGAGAAGTGTGAACTTGTGTTTACTTAAGGGCCTAAGTGTCATTACATTTGAGATTTTGAGCTATGTTGTTGATTTGGTGAATTTTGATTAAGCTTATGTGCTGGTAGGACCCTTTATGGATGTGGCTAGTTTTGGATTGATTTAGGTTTGAATTGATGAGTTTGGATAAGTTAGGTTTATGGGGAAATTATGGCGAAATTTGTGTAGAAATTAAGTGTTTTAGGTGACCTTATGAATTGGAGAACCTAGGTGTTTATATGGTTGAGTTGATTAGATTAATCACCATGAAATGGTAGTTGGAGAAGGAAGATTTGGGTATGCAAAATCTGTAGCAAAATGGTATGTGAAGACCTTAGAATTTCTAGAAAAGAGTTAGTGTTCATAATCTTGGAAATGGAGGATATACTTGGGTGTAGTTAATGCAATTGTCTAGGATGAATTGGGAATGGTCAAAATGGGTGAGAAAAAGAGGTAAACCACCAAGAGGAAGTTAGAAATGCACAAGTGTGCAAAATGTAAAAGTGAGGATGGAAATTTGTTGAATTTGAGCAAGAAGTTGAGCAAGGATTGGACCAATGATTTGAAGAGGTTTTAAGGGTGTTTTAGGGTGTTTAAACATGTAGAAAATATGTGGAAAGATTATGGAATGATTAGGTTTGGATTAAGAGTTGAATTGGAGCTGAAAATTACATAAGTAACAGGTTTTAGCAGGGTTCAGGACTTGGTCCATGGACAAAGTCTCGGACAACACTTAAAATAAGGCCGAGAATACACAACCAGGCTTGGTCCGGGAAGAGATGGATAAGGCCCCGGACCACTATATAAAAATGGCCGAAAGTTATGTCTTGTGTTGGTCCGGGACTTAGGGTAAGGACCAAGTCCTGGACCACCCCCAGAAAATGACCGTGAGTGTTTTAAAGTGTCTAAATGATGGGGGTTTGATTGGTAATGGTTTTGGATGATGTTTAGGATTTGTTTGGTGACATATAAATGTCCTAAGAAGTATAAACAAGGTTGAGAAGTGGATGAGTAAGTTGTGAGATTAAGATCACATGAACAAAGTTAAGAAATAACGGGACAACGGGGTTAAATACGGGTGTACTAGTCATTCACACATTGTACTGCTTTAATGTTAATAAAACCACTTGAAATGTCATCAGTGGTTCGAGAGTAAACCGAGGAACGTGAGGTGACCCAATAAAGTTAACCCACGGTGAAAGGTATGATTTTCTCATGCCCTGTATATGCTAACGCGGCTACACTGATTTGTGTGCTTGTGTGCCAGCTTAATCAAGATAAAAGCATGAAAATGGTTTATTGCTTTGATTGTATATCTTGTTGCATGTTGTGTGTACTAACCACCCTTGTATGTTCATGCGGTCTAACTTAGCGTTATAGACCGACTCGTAGTTGAGCGTTGAATGGTTAGTGACTCGTAAAAAGAGTCATTTCACAAAATAACAAAAACGCGAAAACACACGAAACTATCGAATCACGAATAACGATAATGTAAACCGATGAACTCACTAGAACGTGAGAGAGTGGTACGGGATTAGTAAACTCCCCATATTGGTCAGAGAACTGAACTGAAATAAACCTCGAAAGAATAATAGTGGAAATATATAATAAACCTCTACTTAGAGGATGATGATAGTTCTAAACAAAGAACTTATGAGAAAAGTAAAAGGCACCTAAAGGATAGTCAAACTCCTTTAAAAAGATAGTCGACCTATAAGATGAGGAACCGACCAATATAAGAAAATGTCCTGAACATAAAGTATTCGATAAGTTGGGGAAACCCTTAAATCTGATAATGCTAGACATTAAGAAATTTCCCTAAGCCAATAGATGGTATCGAGAGAGATACTTCTAGGCTAATCTATGAGATTATGAAATAACTCCTAGAGAGGAGTTTTGGGAATTTGAGTAGTCCGGTAGAGAAACGGACCTTTGAGAATTTGAGGAACTAGGAGAATAGTTTTGTTGATAGTCAAACCTTCCCATTATGCTAGACCCAGAGTAGGGTCAAAACCGGGGAAGTAAGAGTTGTATTTGAAAGCCCGGTGGTGAGTCTCGTGTTTGACTCTGCCCGGAGGTCATGGGTAATGACTTAAAAGATACCTTTGAGAATTTGATAATGAGATTGAGAATTTGACATTGAGAATTGAGATTTGAGTTAGGAACTTGAGAATTGAGCGTTGAGTTGAGAATTGAGAACTTGAGAGTCGAGGATTGAAATTGAGTATTGTAGAACCTGAATTGAGATTGAATATAAGAGGGCTTGAGTAAGTGTAACCCGAGAGAATGGGAAGACAATGAGTAAGTTTCTAAGGCATTAGTGAGGTAAAAACCCTCAAGGCCTTAGAGTAAGTATTATGATCTAACAACCTTGATGTGTTAGTTAGGGATTGTATTCCATGTTTGAATGTTGAATACTTGTGCTAGTGTACATATATATTGTATTGCTATCTTGCATGTTGATTGAAGTAAAATGAATCCCATGCTCTCGACAAAGTAGTCGGCATACCCCCATTAGCACGCGGGGTATGCGAATTTCATGCCAGCAATTTGTTGAGCCCCTAGGGGCACCGTTTTTACTTTTTAGGTACTTTAAAGCCGATCACCGTCCGAGAGTGTAAGACGGGGTTGCTGTATATGCATGGGTAGATGATTAATGAAGTTGTATTTATTTGGAATGTTGAATTGGAAGTCCGGATTGTAACGGTAAACTTGATGATTGTAGATAATCGGTATAGAACGGAATTGAGGTTGTACTTGTATAGTGTGGAATTGAAGTTTGTATTTGGATTGAGATTTGATTAAGGAATGGAATGTATCATTTGTATAGAGTACTCGGTATATTGATTCATCAGACCGGTACAGTTATGTTTGGATTTGGCCTTGTTAGTCACGTGGGTGACTAACGGCATTGTATCACCCACCGGTTGTAGTTTGATTTCCGCTGCTTAGATGTTGGTAATTGAGACGGATTAGGAGATAATGATTGGATTAACGGTAGGGGTGTTACATGGTGCATTTTTGAGGTGGTCCGGGTTTGTGTCCGAGGTTGTAAACCCGGACCATCTCTAGGGTGAACTCACTGCCTTGTTTTTGCACTGGTCCGGGTTTGTGTACCGGGATGTAAACCCGGACCAAGCCACGGATATAGCATTCTGCCTAGTTTTTGGTGTGGTCCGGGTTTGTGTACCGATTTACAAACCCGGACCAACACAGAATATGCCATATTTGCTAGTTTTTAACCTCTTTCCAACCTCAATTTCTATCCAATCTTTTCCTAATCTTTCCACATGTATAATAACATGTTCTAACATAATTTTAGCACTTTAAAAGCCTCCTAATTCATTACTAAACTCATACTCAATTCCTTGTTCATTTTACTCAAATTCTAGCTAAATTCCTAGCACTTGCTACTTAATTTCTTAGACTTCTAAGATGTAAATTTTGCTTACAACCTTAACTATCCCAATCGTTTCCTTACAACCATTTTGACCACACCCAATGCATCATTAATCATCTTTATCTCCTTTACCCAAGCTACTCAAAGTTCCCAAGGTTATATTGCATCTCCATGCACAATTTTCTCTCCGTTACATTTGCTACTCATCATTTCCAAATTTGTACATATATATGCATCCCTAATCATACTCTTAACACCTTACATCTTTTTCTCCTTCCTCTTGAACATTTTCATCTTCATTGTAACACCCCTACTCTAATCGGCTCCTAATCATCTTACTTAACACTGTAATCGCAGCGGTTATCTCAACAATTGAACTACTGGTGTCACCGTTTTCACTCGCCCATACGAGTAATAACGTGCTTACTGATATATTCATAAATACGAAACAATTTCCCACAGTGAAAACAAGGGATAGATCTAACCTTCCCAAACCGATATAAAATACATTCATAGTGAGCATTCTAAGTATCCCAATCCTATACACGTTTCTAAGTTCGTATCAAAATGCAACAGTGCATATTTAAACAACTGTAACTAAACTACCTAGCGCGTCCCTCTCTTTGTCGACACCGGAAGCTGCATACCTGCAAAAATGGTTGTTTTGTGGTATGGAATCAGCCCCTGCTGAGTATGTTACTACATGACTGTCATGCCCCCTCGGACCCTCAGTTAATTGGTCGAGAGCATGCAATTCATTTTCATGCAAGTAGTTTAATATTAAAACTGTAAAGCAACAATATATATTGCAGTAAACTCAATTAGCAAACAAGCCCCCGGCTTCAACATCACATCGTAATAAACCACTGAAAGCGTTACAACGCTTATACGAGTACAAAGACTCCATTCCAACAAACACTTGATAGTTCATAATTGAGTACGGTGACTCACTCGACCAAACAATCCACAATGATCACACATGAGTACAGCGACCCGACTCATCTAGTTCACGACATAGATATAAGTGCAACGACTCAATTAAACCAATTCACAACACATATATGAGTACAACGACTCATTTCAATCAAAACCACCAACATACCACACATAACCACAAAGCATAACCACTGAGCGACAAGGTGAAACAACGAGATTTATAAACAAGTATAATTTCCCGTCTTTGGCATACAAGCCCAAAAAATGTTCGCCTAATGTACGAGCTAATATAGTCGTTCATAATTGTTCAGTCATGCCTAATGACAACGTCTCGTTAGAACGACGTGTCTCTAAGTTACCCATCTCCTATGGCGGGTCACCCACGGCAGTAGCCACTCCAGCGGTAGTCTCCGACTGACGAACCAACTGTGGTCCATTGGAAATTTATCCAGATACTTACGGTTACCACACGGTATCCTGGTATCGTTAATTGATCACAGTTCACAGCAAGAGCCACATCCTCTTGATAAACTTATCTATACCATCGCATCGTTTTACTATTTTTCCCAACACAGCAGACTAAGGTCGTTAGTCTAATCCTAAGTATGTCGACTTGGGATCCAGTGTTAGATACGAGAGCGGCGTTAAAGAGGCCAATGCTCCGTATATAAGTCTCGGATAATATATATATCTTATTATCCTAATGCTACAACGTTTTACTTACGTTCCTTATATTACACATATAAGATAGCATCATTGTCACTAGTTCGTTTTATAATATGTTCATATATACGAACGGTACTGTTATCGTGCAACAGTAATAATAATAAAGTGGCATTAATACACAACTCAAGCATATTAATTCACACAAGTAGACATTCACTGTTAACACAGATTTTCACACAATGTCTGAACTGAGGAAATCCTCAGAGACAATCAAGTCACATAAATAACATACCGTGCACCGGGATTATAAGACCGTGGAGTATGAATCTGCTAAATTCTCTGGTGATCCTTGAGACTAGGGGTGTCAAAATCGGGTTTCGGGTCGGGTTGAGCTCAACCCGAACCCGACCCGAAAATAGTTTTGGTCAACCCGAACCCGGAGCGGGTTGTACTTCTTTAACCCGAATCCGGAGCGGGTTGACCCAAACCCGACCCGTTTTTTCAAAATTTTATTTTATTTTTTCAATTTTGGATTATTTAATAAAAAAATATAATACTATAATATTAATTAATTATTATGTACAATATATAATCATATGTTATCGATTAAATGTTTATTTTAGTCATAAATTAATCATTAAATACTAATTAAGTCATTAAATATAACATATTTTCTATTTTAAATTAAATTTTTTTTGGGTTACGGGTTAGTGGGTTCAACCCAAACCCGAAGCGGGTTTCAATGACCCAACCCGAACCCGACCCGAAAATCATTTCGGGTCAAAAATCTCAACCCAAACCCGGCTTTTTACGGGTCGGTTTCGGGTCAGGTTTCAGGTTCGGGTCAAGATTGACATCCCTACTTGAGACGCCTCTTACATTCTATAAATATGCATCACACTATGCATCAGCACCTCGTACTAACAATACACTACGGCACCCCGTACCGTTACTAATCCATCCCGATTTATCCCCCGTTGTTAACTATTAACGTTTGTCGGGTTTTCGGTTTAACTCGGGATTCGGAAAAACGTCATATTTCAGGCGTGATTACGTCGAGTATATTAATATACTTAACTTTAAACGTTTATTATCGCATGTAATTTAATATACATTTATATATTATATAGTTTATCACTATATTGCATGTATATCTTAATCATATACTATACATTTCACCTTAGTATTTATTTTCCTAAGATTTGTTTTTCCAAGTTTAATGTGGTATAATTCATATGTAAAAATACTTTGAATTATATAAATCCTTATTTTTCCATGTATACTCCTAACATTAGAATTTCCATATCTAATGTTTGTAATTCTTTTCTCTTTATCTTATATCATTTTAATTATGATAATATATGGTTATTGAACCATATTATATTTTTCCACACCACAACATATATTTATTTATATACATGTACTATGGGACCATTTATTATATGGTAAATCTTTATAATATATTCATTCTCCTTTAATGAATATTTCTTATATTATAAATGTTATAACCTTTATAACATTGAAAACCATATTATAAATTTTTGTTCTAAAATTCCCATTATTTCTGAACAGCATTTATTTTCTTAAATATTTACAAAACCCACCACATTATTTAATAATGTTATATCATAGTTATATAACATATATTATGACATTTATGTCATTAAAACAATTATAACCTATAGTTATAAATCGTTAGAAAATACCAAATGTACCATAGTATTCTCGGTTTTATTTAATTCCACCATACTTTCAGATTTTACAAATCAATCCCCAAATTATATTCCACTGTCACACTTATAATATTTACCTTATATTATAATCCTTAAACCTTAATATAATTATAACCTATGGTTATAAAATCCCAAAATAACCGAACAGACCCTAGGCCTATTCTAAATTAATTTTCAACCCATCAACTTTCCATATTCACTAAATAACCCCATTTTATAACATATAGTTTCTAATGTCATTAGAACTATATATTATACATATATCTTAATAAAACCTTATATATAACTCCAAAAATTGCCAAACTATACCAAAAGGTTATAAATATCATTCCTAACCTTATACTTTCAATATTTACGGTTTCCACCATATATGTTACCTATATGTAACAATGATCTAAAATATCATATATTATACTTATATAATCCATATTAACTCCAAATTTAACCAAATAAATTCCTAAAAATTCCTAATAACCCATAGGTGTATAAAATACCATTTTATACCCAAAACTTTTGGTAATCACACATATACCCATATGTTATGTAATTTTTACATTTTAATACATAACTTAGTATAATTTGATAATTATATTAATAAATCATCAAATTTGGTCCAAGTCTTTTGCTTGGTCAATGTTTGACTTCCAAACATCATTTTGACCCCACTTTCTCGGTAATGACATAGATTACCCCAAACTTTCCAATATTTGCAATTTCACCCCAAAACTTTATAAAATCTTATAGTTTTTATTTAAATACATTTTAAATCCCAATTTTCGGCTATATTCATCTATAGCCCTCTAATATTTGATTAATTACGGCTTTGACCCCTCACTTAATGGTAAGTGCATAAAATTAATTAATTAAGCTTTTAAACTTAAATAAAATGGCCTAATGACATGGCCTTATTACAACTTTGCTTTATAACATAAAATTACACATAAATAGCTTAAAATATATCATAAACTCTCGGCCTTACTATAGCTTATTTATTTTTCCACATAATGTCATAATTTGACCATTATGTTAATTCAATCACTTAAATGACTAGCTTAATTTATCTTAGTCATTTTTTTCATACTTAGGTTAAAACAACCCATATAAGTAACTCCACTCTCGGCACATATATATATATGCTAAGAAATCATAATAACATAAGTTTAAGGTGTTTATACCTTGGTTTATGTACTTAAAGCCCTTATACCCATTCGGCAGCTTGGAGGAAAAATCACCACAGCACTCACACATGTTTAATACACCAAAATAAGATATGGTTACACTCCAAGCATGAGCTAACCATATAGAACAATTAAATGTAAGATTTAAGGCAAAAATCACCTTAAAATGCAAGGAAGTTTCCAAATGATTTCGGCCTGAATTAAACACACCACATGGTGTTAAATTCACCATAATAACATAGGAAATTGCTAGACAACAACAAGCTGCTATGGTAATAGGTTTTACCTTGGCAAAATGCCTTAAAGAATGGTATTTTCTTTGATTTTCGGCCACCCTTGCTCCAAATGGTTAACCAACTGAATCAACATGAAAATATGAAGATTATGAGTGAATAAACTCATAGAAATCAGAAGAAGAAAACCGGATGGCAAAGGAAACTCCTTAAGGTATGTTTTTACCTTAAAATGGAAATTTTGACCACCTTGGTCCCATGGGTTGCTTCAGCCGAGTTTGGATCTTATTCAAGGTTTAAAACACTAAGAATGAGCCATGGAAAGTGGTAGATCATGAGCTCCAAGTGTAGGTAATGAAGAGATGAAGAAAAAGAGCTAAAATAAGCCTTAAACTATTACCTTAGGTGCAAAAGGGATTGATTTGCCTTCCATACTCAAGAACACAGCTTGAGAGAGTTTGGAAGGGCTGATGGCTTGGCTGGAATGGGACAAGAACAAAGAGAAAGAAAGGAAATGTGATTAAATGATTGAAAAGTAAGATTTGGAATAGTAAAATGGTGATTCACCAAATTGGCTAGATATTTAGGATTACAGTTGAATGTGCTGTCTTCCATGATCCAAGGCTGCCGACTTCCAAAGGGTAAGAAGGGTCATTAATTGACCATTGACCATACTTAGTCAATTTTGCTTAAAAATGCACTATTTGGGTTATTATTCACAAATGAATGCCATATTTTTGATTGTTTTTTTGAAATCTTGGATTTAGACCTTTTAATGTGGTTCATTATAGTACATTAGTATATCGAGGTCTAATCCAATGCCTGAAACCACTCAAAACCCACTCAGAAAGTCAATTTTCTCAAAAATGTGCTTTAAGGAATTTTAAAGCACATTTTGTGTTAGAACATGTTTTAGAGCTTTATTTCCTTTGGGAATGGTTTTATAATGTTCATTACTTCATTATAGTACTTAGGAATCCACTTTGGATCCTATTTGAGGTCATACAATCCTTATGGTGATTTAAAGCACAATTTTGGCTTTACCGATCTTAAGGCATGTTTTGCCTTGTTGAGATCTTTTAGATTGCTCCTCAATGATATTTAGATGTTTATTAACCATCTTAGATCATTAATAGATCATTTAATTATGTTTTTAAGGTTAGGGGTATTTCAATCTACCCCCCTTAAAAAGGCTTCGTCCCGAAGTCCTTATTCATAATCAGTTCACCTAAGGAATCCAGTTCCACTAAGTAATCACAGACAGATCATCACTAGGGAGTACATCCCACTACGTTCAGACCCAGTATATATGTATCACATTTGATACAGCAATAATCTCATTCCATATAGTCAATAATCATGACACAATCATTCATAAACAGCACTAAACAAGGTGCAAAACTCGTTTATACACAGCACTAGACAAGGTGCAAAACTCAATCATACACAGCACTAGACAAGGTGCAAAACTCAATCATACACAGTACTAGACAAGGTTCAAAACTCAATAAAGTACTCAAAGGTGTTTGCAAGGGATACTCCATGTATCCCTATCTACATGCTAGTATCTCGCGAGGATACCCACACATCACTCCACATGTATGTGTGCACATATATTTCATGATGACAAATCACAAGGAAGCAGTCTTAAAGACCAGGACTTGACGATCCCCAACCCCATGCTAACCAACGTCTACTACCCGTGGACACACCGGTTTAATAACGAAGGTGTAACACCCCTACCGCTAATACCGTGATTACTGTACAAATACTTACCTTCGCAGCGGATACTCCTTACACAACGGCGGGTGTACAATGCCGTTACTCACCCACGTGACTAACCAGGCGAGTTACAATACTACATACTATCGGTCTGATGAATAAGAACATACCGAGTACTCTACACAATACAATACTTCCCCCTTTGCATACTCAACCATAATACACTTACAACTCCAATACAATACTATACCGAGTATACTACTATCCTTAAGTTACCGATACAGTTTAAGCTTCCACATTCGCATTACATTACAAGTACCAATTCCTACTATACAACTACCCATGCTTACGTAGCAGTCCCCGTCCTACTCTCTCGAACGGTGGTCAGCTTCGGGTACCTGCACACTAAAAACGGTCCCCCGAGGGGGTCAGCTTACGCTGCGCATGAAATTCGCATATACCGCGTGCTAACCGCGGTACGCCGACTACTTTGGGTCGGATATACATGGAGTTCATTTTACATGCATACATACACACTATTACTACACAATACATGCATCATTACTTACATTCACATACAAGATTCAATATCTACTAAGGAAGACAATTCGATAGTCGACCGTTCGTATTAGTTACTTGCTCATTGCTACGTCGTGGTTTGTTCGATATTCGTTACTCTACTCATACCTACTCCTTACTTGTTACTCGTTACTTTACTCTTACATGCTCATCACTCCATGCTCATACCCTTACTCGTACACGCTCCTTACTCCATACTCGTTACTATACTTGCACATACTCACTGCTCAATACTCTGTACTTACTCATACGTACTCATTACTCAATACTTACTCATACGTACTCTATACTCAATACTCAGTACTTACTCATACATACTCAATACTCGTTACTCATTACATACTCGTACTTACGCAATACTCAATACTCATTATTTGGTCTCTGGGCGGAGTCATACACAAGACTCGCCACCGGGCCTACAATCCGAAGGCTATACACTTAGCTCCTCAAATATACAATTGTCTATTTCTATCGGACTACTCAAATTCCCGACACTCCTCTCATGGAGTATCTTACAATCTCATGGATTAGCCTAGAAGTATCTCTCTTGATAACCTCCACTAGCTTAGGGAATCACTTCCGTCTAGTATTCTCAGATTTAAGGGTTTCCCCAACATATCGAATACTCTCATGTTCGGGTCATTACTTACATCAGTCGGGTCCTCTCATAGTGGGTCGACTATATGCTAAGGGCTTTGGGATCCCTCATCATTCCTTACTACTCTCAAGGTTCATGACTTGCACCAACATTGATTCCTCTAGTTGAGGTTACTTATGTACTTCCACTACTTATTGTTTGTGGATTATTCATTTCAATTCTCCTACTGTTATCGGGAGGTTAATACTCCCGTACACTCTCTCACATTCTAGTGAGTTCATTGGTTTGCGTCAACGTTCGTTGGTTCGTTAGTTTAGTGCGTTTCTACACTCCCGTTGTTCACTCCGTGACTCTTACTACGTGTCACTACACAAGGAGACTCATCTATGAGTCGGTCTACGCACTAAGTGAGGCCACACAATCAATCAAGAAAGGTTAGCTCATACAACATACAACAAGACATACAACGAAAGGCAATAAACCGTTTTCATGCTTTAGTCTTGATTAGCCGGCATACAACACACAAATCAACGTAACTCGGTTAGCATACGGGGCATGAGAAAATCATACCTTTCACCGGGGTTAGCTTTACCGTGTGTTCCCTTGGTCCTTGGTTCACACTTGGTCCACTGATAATGTTTCCAACATTGTTATTAATACTAGGTTCATACAATACACAAATAATTACTACTCCCGTACTTACCCCTTTATCCCGGTATACTTAGTTTCACTCATGTCAAACTATGTCCTTACTTCTCATTCATTTCCTACACTTGTTTACACTTCTTAGGGTCTTTAAATATCACCAAACAAGGCCTTAACAACTTCTAAACCCATTACCAATCAATCCCCCATGTTTAGAGCTCTTTAAAACACTCACGGCTAAATTTTGGGGGTGGTCCGGGACTTGGTCCGGACCCAAAGTCCCGGACCAATACTTCGGCGTACTCTCGGCTACATTTTCTACCTGGTCCTGGACTTGGTCCTGGACTTAAGTCCCGGACCAACTGCTGTATCAACTCTCGGGGCATTTTTAAGGGTGGTCCGGGACCTTATACAAGGGCTAGGTCCCGGACCCTGCTAAAACCTGCAACTAAGGTGATTTTTCAACCCCAAATCAACCCTTAATCCACCCCTAATCATTCCATAAACTTTCCACATGTTTCCTACATGTTTAAACACCTCAAAACACTCCTTAAACCACCTCAAATCATTGGTCCAATCCTTGCTCAATTCTTGCTTAAGTTTACATTCTCATCCTTGCATTTTTACACTTTGCACACTTGTGCATTCCTAACTTCCTCTTGGTGGGTTACTACCCTCCACCAACTTCACCAAATTGCTTATTGACCATTACAATTCCATCCTAGACAAATGCACTACCTATACCCAAGTCAAATCTCCATCTTCAAGGTTACAAACACTAACTCTTTCTCTTGTTTTTCCAATGCATTTTCACATGCTATTTGCTACAGATTTTGCATTCTTATATCCTCATATCACCACTACCATTCCATGGTTACTAAGTATCTCTACTAACACCAATACATACCTTGGCTCTCCCATTCACCAAGTCATTCTTTAATGCACAATTCCTACCAAAATTTTGCCATAGTTCACCTACTTTTCTTACATCCTCAAATACACATTCTCTCATCAAATTCAACCTAAAGCTAGCCACACCCAACAAGGGTCCTACCAGCACACAAGGTTCATACAACATTCCTCCAAAGCATATACACAATTCTCCAAATCCAATACAATGCATTAACATAAATACGTGGCACTTTGGCCCTTACTTTGCAATTCAATTTCACAACTCCCTCCTATACCAAGCAAGCAAATTTTCTCACATGTTTTGGGTTCATTGATTCATTTACCCATCCCATTATCCTAATACATATAGATAGTGTATTAAGATAGGTTTTTCTTACCTTGAGATCACAATTCTCCTTTTAAGTTCTCCACCTCTCCTCTTCTTCATTCTCGGTCAAGTTGAGCCATGGGGTTACCAAACCCCAAGCCAACATTCAAGAACACAAAATAGATACAATTAGAATCCTTAACCCATTGGATAACTCTAATTCATTGTAAGGCTTAAATGCCATTAGTTAGGGTTTTACCTTGGAGCTTCAAGAGAGGTTTTTAAGCCTTGGATACAAAAGAGAGTTCCTCCACCATTGGAGAGTTGAACCAAGCTCAAACAAAGAAGAAACAAGGCATTACAAGAAGGGGCAAAAATCGGCCAAGGCATGGAAATGGAGAAAATGAGTTTTTCTCTTGAATCTTTTTACCTTAAGTGGAAGAGGAGACTCCATGCTTCGATTTGGTACCATTTCCTCTTCAAATGGGCAAAACCCATGGAGATGAAGTTGCTCATTTTCGGATTTTGAAAAGATAGAAATGTAGAGCTTGAAGAGGGGAGTTCAAATATGTATTTTGTTTTACATTTGGAGCTCAAGTGAAGCTAGAGCATGAGGTAGAAGATGGAGTTGCCATGGAAGCCATGAGAGGGCTTCAAAATCGCTGCAAGGGGGAGAAGAAGAGGGGTCTCACGATGGGGGAAGGAAAGAATAGAAGAGAGAGAAGAAAAGTGAGGAAAGAGAGTGCTCTTTTTGCTTTTGTATTTTTTTTTCTTTCTTCTTTCTTTTTCTTCTTTCTTTATTTATTTATTTGTTGTGTGAGAGGGAAGGGGGAATCGGTTGACACACAGCCCCTTGGGGGTTTTAAAATTTTTATTTACAATAGTGGACACACTAGTTTGGTTTATTTATGCTTTTACCCCACAACTTCCCGTTTTTGACAGTTTTACTAACCGGAACCCGTTTTCCGGAATTTTCTCGTTTCTTTATTTTTATTGGTTATTAAGCTTCCGTTAATGCTTAATAATAGTTATTTAATACTGTATAATTTTTACGGGTTCATTTGACCACTTAAAAAAATCACGTTTTCGGGTTTTCTCGAAAAACGTGCGCTAAAGCTCTATTAGCGTTTTAATACTTTATTTGGATCCGTTTTCTTGGGAGTTGTTCCCATATATTATTTGGGTCTTATTAAGCCCTATGAATCCACGTAATACGCTAACCGAGGTCTCGTACCTCTTATGGTTATTTAACGCTTATTTTAGCGTTTTCCGCTGTCTAAGCGTTTTCTCATTTCTTTGGATTTATTTTCTTTACCAAAAATTACTTAGGCACTACCAGGCCCTTAAATACCATATTAGAATAATATAATCACCATATTTAAGTTCGGGTATTTCAATCTACCCCCCTTAAAGAACTTTGCCCTCAAAGTTGGTGAATCTAATATTGCTACCTGTATACATACTCTATGCTAAGGTTGTAACCTATACATATATCTTGTCAAACTCCGAATGTCTGACATGATGCATACTACGCATCCAAACAGCATGTCACTGCATGCATAGCAATCAAAAATATCCGTTTTACTTCTCTCCAAGGGGGTCCATCCGCAGACAATTAGGTACAATCCTCCCCCAATGGCGAGTGATCCCTCAGGTACCGGTCACGTTTGAACACTTACGCTTTCTGGTTCACGGCCGTCATGACTTGAGCACTTACGCTTTCTGGCTCTACGGTCCTTTGGTTCTGATCAAATTCATTTGCACATATAGAGATCCTCAGGCACTTACTCATACTTACTTACTCATACTTTACTCATACTTACTCATACTTACTCGGGACTACGCTGCCCCAGTGCCTTTGGAAAAATACAAAACACACACTGTTACCGTACACCCGGTGTAGTGGTTTTAAACTACTCTACACTTCCACAGACTCAAAACTAGCTTCACCTCCTATGGTTTCGACCGGATACCCGTGCCTAGGCATGGAAGATCCACTAGCGTCCGTGGGAGCGGTTTTAAAACCGATCCTCGTTCTCAAGTTTGAAGAAAACATTGTACCAAATTAGTTTTGGAAATTCATTTTGAAAACCTTGCATACATCTCCCAATTTCAATTTATGATGATCATTCCTATTACTAGTGTTATTATTGTGGCCACTTAGGGGAGCTTCCAGAGTCCTTCAACCCCAATGTGATCAGCATTGGTGTTGAATTATCCTTCCACTCCAATTTGTGTTCGGCTTCCCTTGATCGCTAGCAAATCAAGTTCCACTTCCCACCTCAATACAAACAGACAGGTTGTCAAACATGATTTCGTTTTCTATCTTTTTAATCTTGCTACTCATAATCATACACATACATTTTCCAATTCATATGATTCACTTACTTACTTACTAATCATTCCATCAATTATTGCTACATCTTCTCCAACTGCTATACTTTAAGAATTCAAGGGTATAATATCCCATTAATTTGCTATACTCCAATTTATACTCATAAAATATATCGGTTGTACACCGATTTATACTCATTACATACATCGGTTCCGTACCGATTTATACTCCACAAGTCTCCCATACATACTCATTCTTCATACTATTACCAATCGGGGTTCTCATTCCCATGGAGTTTCTCTACTCCTTTTCCTATACTTGCTTCTCAAATAACCATGATTACACGATGAGTGAATACAAATGTTTATGTAACATAAGTATCGATCATCCAAAACAAATACTTTTGCGCTATGCACATTGTAGTTTATGCACCTATCACGTAAAACATACATTTCGCGGTTTTCGCTCTACCCCCCTTAAAAGGGATTACGCCCACGTAATCTACCATGTGTCAACATTGGACATTGGTCGAAGGCATTCAGCCGTCATGGAGTGGCTCAGTTTCCATGCGGTCTATTATACAATGTTCCTTGATCAACGGGTCTTAACCGTATTACCGGTTAGTCCCTACATCAAGAAATTCTATCGGAGTAAATTACTCTGAACCGGGTTCGGTTCTAGCCTAAATGGCTTCAAGGCATTGATTTGACCTTTTATTCACTAGTTGTATTTCACTTAGAATTCTGGGCCCACTAGCTTCTGCTGCGCGACCCTGATAACTTGGGTTATTCGCCCTTCTTGTTATCCTTAACATCACCTTTTTATCCCTCTTTATGTGGAAATAAGGTTTGTTCCATCATACGTGGTAATCTTTTACCGTGCATGAACTCAATGAGTTTTAGATTTATAACCAGCTCTCTGGCAATCTATATACATACTGTTGTGTTTTGTAATGATCATTTACTTGGTTCCTCCGACTTATTGTCGGGTGAGGTTAAGCCACTACTTAGTTGTAGTGCTTCCTCTGTTGTTAGTAGCTTCTGAATTATACCAGTTTTTCTGGTTCAATACAAGTGTTCTTTACTTGTATGACCTTGCATTTTCTATGCGTCGGTCTTAATGACTTTCCTAAGTCTCCTTTCACTTTTTATTCCAATGGAATTCACATCTTGTGATTGTAGGTGTGCTTCACACTCTTCGTGCTTCTTTGGCCTTAGGCCGCACGGTTTGTTCCTAAGCTTTTGCTTAGCTAGCTTATGCTATGTTCACTGGTGAAAGGAAGAATTTACTACTACTTACATTTTCCATATTCCTAGCTATCCCACTAGATCATTAACTACACAAGTGCAATACCAAAACACTCAGTCCTACAGAGTGCAGAGGCGTGAACCCTCGGCAGTAACTCTCTTATGAGATCGCAATAGGACTGATCGTTACTCCTTCAGGTGGTGCTTCATCATTTGGTGCAGACTTCTGGCTTGTTGCCCGGTCTGTCTACCATCTTGTATTAATAACCCCATAGTATTGGGTGATTATTCACATACATTGGTCGCCTGTTGCGCACCATGTTCTTACTGATTCTGCAGTATTGGTTTACATGGCATCCGCTGTGCTAGCTTCAGCTCATGCATTTCCACTATTTATATCATTCTTTGTGTTTATACGTCTGAGCTCCTTGAGCGTCATTTACTTATACTTTATGTTCCCACATATCGAGTTCTTATTGAACCGGTTACTCCTTAGTTGTCAACAGCTCCTGTTGAAGCTTATTTACGTTGCTTGGCAATAATTGTATGTTCAAGCTTAACTACATTAGTAGTTCTGAAAGGGATATATTTCCCGTCAGTTACTGATGGTATCCCCTTCTTGGGATCCAAGTGTTCACCGCTCTCGCGGTCTCACATTTATGAGGGGTATCCTTGCTCGTTGGTCATTAATCTTTTATTGGTGTAGTCCTTGACCGCTTTCCATAGGGTTCACAATGGGTTTTGCAACCGTCGAATTGTGTATTGTAACAGTTTCATGGCATACTAGCCATATCGCCTAGAGCTCTCTCATCATAAGCCGTTCCAAAGTGGTTACTTCTCCGTATACCATATGATGGCTTGGAGGTGATACTGGGCTCCATGATAAGATCGTCGCATCACGCTTCCGTTTGTTGGAGACCCTTTTTGTATCTTGGTATTGCTCGATACCATTTATTAATTTGGGGTATCCCCTGTCAAGTGGGATCCCTTCGGTGTTCTAACCGGACGTTCGTTCCGATTGTGGTGTCCTTACCACGACATCTCGTTCAACCGTGTTGACTTGATACCCTGTGTGGATTGCTCCTGGGTAGTACTGATTATATGGTAGCATCTGGCTGACATTAACGAGTATGTTCAGTTTGTTATCCTACCTTGCGGTTCTGGATCTGTGTTATCCGTTGAGGTTTATAAAGTCTCCCGTTCCTAGGGTAGACCATTGGTGTTTTTCCTTATGTTATAACGGTTTTGATATTCTCTTCGTGATGGATGGTATTTCCGGTACCTTATAACATCACCCTGTGTGTTTGTGGTAGTTGTTCTGGGAATTCTATCCCGTTCATTGAACACTAAAGTGTTAATGTTAGGCATTTGCCTTACAGTTTTAGACTGGGTATTCCTTCCAGTTATCATACTTTACTTCAATATCTTCAGGACATATCCAATGTCTTTATTCAGTTGTTGTGCTTCTTGCACTTTTAACTCTTAATTATCTCCTAGAGTGAGTTCTTGACTCCTTTAGCTTGTATAGTTACCTGAGTTTCCTTTGCTCGTTTGAGGTATCTAACTGTTATGTTTTGAATTTACTTATGGTCCGTAGAACGGAGTTGACTACTTCCCGTGTTTTGTACACCACATGTACACATACGTGGGGTACCTTCTTGGCACGTTACCACTTACCCAACTATCTGTCAGGCCCGCAAGCTCCTTCGGAGTGCGGTCGTCCCACATCCCGTATTTGGGTACACTAGTAGTGTTCGTCACACGCCTAGGTGAAGCATTCTATTGTCGACTCCTCTTGTATCATTCTATGATACTCACCGTAAATCCGTTAGTTTGGTTTTAAAAGCCAAGGTTAAAAAGAGAAGGGTTTATGGTTTTGAAGGAAAAATTCTGGGTTTTAAAATAACGGGTTCGGTGTTAAAAGAAATTCTTCATGGCGTTGCCATGTTTGCGGTCTTGACCAAGTCCAGCTTCTCGCTGCCTGGTATACTCTTAATACAATGGTCGGGCCGTTAGGCCTTCCCAAGGTTTCGTTATTTAAATACTTAGGATTGGTGATCCTATCTTTGATCCATTCGTCGTAGCGGTACTTTGACAAGTAATTGCGGGTTATTAAAAGTATTCCAACCGTTCTGTAGTTGCTGCACTTGCCCTAGGCAAGTGCGCGGGTAGGTTGTTTTTCGGTTAACGCATACCGGTGGCGGTACCGTTTCCATCCATAATTGGTGGTTTTATTAGGTCTTCATTTGATCCCTTGATCTTGGTGATCGACCTCCTGAGTCGCTTCTCAGTGTACTTGACATGGTTGTCGTCCATCCGGTGTCTCACACCTTCAGTGTGGTTAACAAGACCTATCTTATCCTTAGGAACCAGGTTGTGGTCCTATAGGTGTCTGTGTTATGATTTCTTTCATAGTTATCTGAACTATGTTGTTCGGTTATTACAGCCTCTTGGCATGTAGGTTTGGTATTAATCCAACTTCGACTAATTCCTTAGTCGGTTTGTATACCGTTGTTGGTATCATCAAAGATTACAGTCCGTAGACTCTCTTGTCTCGGCTTGTTACTCTATCTTCCTTGCTTCATTGCATGTGTGCTTCTCTTCTTGCTGGCTACCCATGGTTCTCGCGACTGCGAAGCATGTCGCTCCATGGTGCCATAAATTCCCTTATCCTTGTGTCTAGGATCTTTACTTCTCCGCCATTAAGGGCGGTCTTCGTCATCCAACAAGAACCGTCTTCGGGACTTCCAGTTCTTGGACTCTACCGTATGACAGGTTCTTCTTCTAATACTGTTTACTTGTGACTGCCAGATCGGGTGTTACCCGAGTGTGAGAGGTCCTTCCTTCTCTCTGGCGTTATTATTCCAACTTTATACCGGGGGTTGCGGAGGGGCGGGTATGGTTGTTGTAGGTTTCCGGATCACCCGGGGGTTCCTAACTAGCGTACCTCTCACGCTAACACTCAACCCTTAGCCCTAATTTCTAATTCCTAACTCGGTATTTTCCTAAACTCGGTATTTCATCCATCAGAGCGATACTTCGCTCTGATACCACTTTTTGTAACACCCCTACCGCTAATACCGTCATTACTGTACAAATACTTACCTTCGCAGCGGATACTCCTTACACAACGGCGGGTGTACAATGCCGTTAGTCACCCACGTGACTAACCAGGCGAGTTACAATACTACATACTATCGGTCTGATGAATAAGAACATACCGAGTACTCTACACAATACAATACTTCCCCCTTTGCATACTCAACCATAATACACTTACAACTCCAATACAATACTATACCGAGTACTACTATCCTTAAGTTACCGATACAGTTTAAGCTTCCACATTCGCATTACATTACAAGTACCAATTCCTAATACAACTACCCATGCTTACGTAGCAGTCCCCGTCCTACTCTCTCGAACGGTGGTCAGCTTCGGGTACCTGCACACTAAAAACGGTCCCCCGAGGGGGTCAGCTTACGCTGCGCATGAAATTCGCATATACCGCGTGCTAACCGCGGTACGCCGACTACTTTGGGTCGGATATACATGGAGTTCATTTTACATGCATACATACACACTATTACTACACAATACATGCATCATTACTTACATTCACATACAAGATTCAATATCTACTAAGGAAGACAATTCGATAGTCGACCGTTCGTATTAGTTACTTGCTCATTGCTACGTCGTGGTTTGTTCGATATTCGTTACTCTACTCATACCTACTCCTTACTTGTTACTCGTTACTTTACTCTTACATGCTCATCACTCCATGCTCATACCCTTACTCGTACACGCTCCTTACTCCATACTCGTTACTATACTTGCACATACTCACTGCTCAATACTCTGTACTTACTCATACGTACTCATTACTCAATACTTACTCATACGTACTCTATACTCAATACTCAGTACTTACTCATACATACTCAATACTCGTTACTCATTACATACTCGTACTTACGCAATACTCAATACTCATTACTTGGTCTCTGGGCGGAGTCATACACAAGACTCGCCACCGGGCCTACAATCCGAAGGCTATACACTTAGCTCCTCAAATATACAATTGTCCATTTCTATCGGACTACTCAAATTCCCGACACTCCTCTCATGGAGTATCTTACAATCTCATGGATTAGCCTAGAAGTATCTCTCTTGATAACCTCCACTAGCTTAGGGAATCACTTCCGTCTAGTATTCTCAGATTTAAGGGTTTCCCCAACATATCGAATACTCTCATGTTCGGGTCATTACTTACATCAGTCGGGTCCTCTCATAGTGGGTCGACTATATGCTAAGGGCTTTGGGATCCCTCATCATTCCTTACTACTCTCAAGGTTCATGACTTGCACCAACATTGATTCCTCTAGTTGAGGTTACTTATGTACTTCCACTACTTATTGTTTGTGGATTATTCATTTCAATTCTCCTACTGTTATCGGGAGGTTAATACTCCCGTACACTCTCTCACATTCTAGTGAGTTCATTGGTTTGCGTCAACGTTCGTTGGTTCGTTAGTTTAGTGCGTTTCTACACTCCCGTTGTTCACTCCGTGACTCTTACTACGTGTCACTACACAAGGAGACTCATCTATGAGTCGGTCTACGCACTAAGTGAGGCCACACAATCAATCAAGAAAGGTTAGCTCATACAACATACAACAAGACATACAACGAAAGGCAATAAACCGTTTTCATGCTTTAGTCTTGATTAGCCGGCATACAACACACAAATCAACGTAACTCGGTTAGCATACGGGGCATGAGAAAATCATACCTTTCACCGGGGTTAGCTTTACCGTGTGTTCCCTTGTTCCTTGGTTCACACTTGGTCCACTGATAATGTTTCCAACATTGTTATTAATACTAGGTTCATACAATACACAAATAATTACTACTCCCGTACTTACCCCTTTATCCCGGTATACTTAGTTTCACTCATGTCAAACTATGTCCTTACTTCCCATTCATTTCCTACACTTGTTTACACTTCTTAGGGTCTTTAAATATCACCAAACAAGGCCTTAACAACTTCTAAACCCATTACCAATCAATCCCCCATGTTTAGAGCTCTTTAAAACACTCACGGCTAAATTTTGGGGGTGGTCCGGGACTTGGTCCGGACCCAAAGTCCCGGACCAATACTTCGGCGTACTCTCGGCTACATTTTCTACCTGGTCCTGGACTTGGTCCTGGACTTAAGTCCCGGACCAACTGCTGTATCAACTCTCGGGGCATTTTTAAGGGGGTCCGGGACCTTATACAAGGGCTAGGTCCCGGACCCTGCTAAAACCTGCAACTAAGGTGATTTTTCAACCCCAAATCAACCCTTAATCCACCCCTAATCATTCCATAAACTTTCCACATGTTTCCTACATGTTTAAACACCTCAAAACACTCCTTAAACCACCTCAAATCATTGGTCCAATCCTTGCTCAATTCTTGCTTAAGTTCTACATTCTCATCCTTGCATTTTTACACTTTGCACACTTGTGCATTCCTAACTTCCTCTTGGTGGGTTACTACCCTCCACCAACTTCACCAAATTGCTTATTGACCATTACAATTCCATCCTAGACAAATGCACTACCTATACCCAAGTCAAATCTCCATCTTCAAGGTTACAAACACTAACTCTTTCTCTTGTTTTTCCAATGCATTTTCACATGCTATTTGCTACAGATTTTGCATTCTTATATCCTCATATCACCACTACCATTCCATGGTTACTAAGTATCTCTACTAACACCAATACATACCTTGGCTCTCCCATTCACCAAGTCATTTAATGCACAATTCCTACCAAAATTTTGCCATAGTTCACCTACTTTTCTTACATCCTCAAATACACATTCTCTCATCAAATTCAACCTAAAGCTAGCCACACCCAACAAGGGTCCTACCAGCACACAAGGTTCATACAACATTCCTCCAAAGCATATACACAATTCTCCAAATCCAATACAATGCATTAACATAAATACGTGGCACTTTGGCCCTTACTTTGCAATTCAATTTCACAACTCCCTCCTATACCAAGCAAGCAAATTTTCTCACATGTTTTGGGTTCATTGATTCATTTACCCATCCCATTATCCTAATACATATAGATAGTGTATTAAGATAGGTTTTTCTTACCTTGAGATCACAATTCTCCTTTTAAGTTCTCCACCTCTCCTCTTCTTCATTCTCGGTCAAGTTGAGCCATGGGGTTACCAAACCCCAAGCCAACATTCAAGAACACAAAATAGATACAATTAGAATCCTTAACCCATTGGATAACTCTAATTCATTGTAAGGCTTAAATGCCATTAGTTAGGGTTTTACCTTGGAGCTTCAAGAGAGGTTTTTAAGCCTTGGATACAAAAGAGAGTTCCTCCACCATTGGAGAGTTGAACCAAGCTCAAACAAAGAAGAAACAAGGCATTACAAGAAGGGGCAAAAATCGGCCAAGGCATGGAAATGGAGAAAATGAGTTTTTCTCTTGAATCTTTTTACCTTAAGTGGAAGAGGAGACTCCATGCTTCGATTTGGTACCATTTCCTCTTCAAATGGGCAAAACCCATGGAGATGAAGTTGCTCATTTTCGGATTTTGAAAAGATAGAAATGTAGAGCTTGAAGAGGGGAGTTCAAATATGTATTTTGTTTTACATTTGGAGCTCAAGTGAAGCTAGAGCATGAGGTAGAAGATGGAGTTGCCATGGAAGCCATGAGAGGGCTTCAAAATCGCTGCAAGGGGGAGAAGAAGAGGGGTCTCACGATGGGGGAAGGAAAGAATAGAAGAGAGAGAAGAAAAGTGAGGAAAGAGAGTGCTCTTTTTGCTTTTGTATTTTTTTTTCTTTCTTCTTTCTTTTCTTCTTTCTTTATTTATTTATTTGTTGTGTGAGAGGGAAGGGGGAATCGGTTGACACACAGCCCCTTGGGGGTTTTAAAATTTTTATTTACAATAGTGGACACACTAGTTTGGTTTATTTATGCTTTTACCCCACAACTTCCCGTTTTTGACAGTTTTACTAACCGGAACCCGTTTTCCGGAATTTTCTCGTTTCTTTATTTTTATTGGTTATTAAGCTTCCGTTAATGCTTAATAATAGTTATTTAATACTGTATAATTTTTACGGGTTCATTTGACCACTTAAAAAAATCACGTTTCGGGTTTTCTCGAAAAACGTGCGCTAAAGCTCTATTAGCGTTTTAATACTTTATTTGGATCCGTTTTCTTCGGGAGTTGTTCCCATATATTATTTGGGTCTTATTAAGCCCTATGAATCCACGTAATACGCTAACCGAGGTCTCGTACCTCTTATGGTTATTTAACGCTTATTTTAGCGTTTTCCGCTGTCTAAGCGTTTTCTCATTTCTTTGGATTTATTTTCTTTACCAAAAATTACTTAGGCACTACCAGGCCCTTAAATACCATATTAGATAATATGAAATCACCATATTAAGTTCCGGGTATTTCAGAAGGACACTGCGGTCCACGGCCCCCTTGGACAGTTCACCTAATTCCCTTAATCACCCGCAGACACACCGGTCTAATGACAAGGGCTCTGCAGTCCCAGGGCTCTTTGGGTGATGTCATAGCAGACAGACTGAGTCTAATGACGAAGGACTCCATGGCCACGGACTTCCGAGTGACGCCCTAAATTCCAATTCTATTCATACACTGTGTCCACTGTGTAGGAAGTTCCGAGAGTCTTCAACCCGACGTGGTCGGCGTCATGTTGTAACTAGCTCTCACCTCAATTTGTGTTCGGTTCGCTTGATCGGACCAGGATCAAGTTCAACTTCCCACTCAATTTCAATCAATCAATTGTTTTATTCACTTCTAATCTTGTTTCCTCTTGATATTTGCCACCTTGTGTTCAATAGATACACAAGTCAACTAGTGTAATTAATCTAATCATTAGCATATAGGATCTTGTATCCTAACCATGTACCAAGTTCTCTCGACTTATAATTATTCATACAACTCCTAGAGGTTTTACCTCCACTAGGTTACACATCGGTCTCATGCCGATTCACTCATCGCATTTAATAATCGGTTTCATGCCGAGTCACAATCATATAGTACGGAGCTTTCTACTCCTTCTATTTGAAATCTCCCATCGGAGCTACCAGATAGACCTACTTGAACTCACAACCGGAGCTAACAAGCTAGGCATTTATGTGTTTAATGTTCGCCACGTTTGCATAAATAATCGGAAATAGGATAAGAACACTCTATCTGTTCTCCCTTTCTTATTCACCACAACCAATGCGAACTAAAATATATATATGTTCATACACATAATACATCACAATATTACCCCAAGTAATATAACACAATCATAATACATGTACTCTACGTACAATGATAGTTTGCAGCATGTGTACCATGCGCTACGTACTCCTACGTACGGTATATTTTAAGCGTGCGAAATCGCTCTACCCCCCTTAAAAATGATTACGCCCACGTAATCTCCGAATATATTATCTTGAAGTAATAAGTTCAATATGTTCCACTCCAGTGGAATTATTCGTGCACTAATGTGCTACATATTTCATTATTCCTTTTCTCTAGGTTCAGGCTTTAGCCCCTCTGGCTATACTGCCTATCTCGGTTAGGTGTTTGTATGTTCATATACGGTTTGATCGGGAGATGTAAACACATCATTTGTGTTCCCCAAACTTGCTAGGTACGTCAAACCTAAGCAATATGGGCCTACTCGCTCCGCAAGCAGTATGCCCAACTACTTTATGGTTAGTTTACCCCTTTTAGGTAGTAGTTTCATGCCGGTTTCAACTCCACGTGACGGTGTTTTCTACACGATCTTCCATAATTATGGGAATGGAGTAATTTATTTCGCTGCGTGGTATCGTTTGTCACACACGCTTATTATTTCAACTAGCTATTCTATTCAGTCTTCCTGAATTCTATACATGCTCATGGTATATTCCCAATAGTTCATGCCACCCTACCAAACTAACCTTCGGCGTAAGGGTTGTCGAGCTATGCTCTAGCACCTAGTGCTTGCAGTAGTTGTCTCTAAAATATCAAGACGAGTCTGATATGCGCATCTAACTGGCGCCTCATGACTCCAAGTTATTTCCCTCTGGAATGAGTTCGTTCTATAGGTACCTTGTAGGTCCTCTTTTTCTGGTGTGAACTCGTATCCCTCGTGTGTTGGTATTTATTGTCCACACATATGGTTCATCCCTGTACTCCATTAGGGGAATCCACTGGTTTATCTAATCTTCCACGTTCTACTTCTCACCAACATAATTCTGTTAACAGTTATCACAATGGTCGCTTGTTGCACACCATGTACCAGTCGATTAGACGGTTATCCACTATTGCGGTTTGCATGGAGTATCTAATCTCCAGCTTAGAGTATCTCTTGTAATGCTCGCTTTTGCCCTTCGTCTGTTGTAAACATACAATACGACTGTGGGTTTTAGCTTGGCATTCGTTTTCTGTTCAACCCTAATTGGTACTAACATACTAACGTTTTATGGCTTGAGCATGTGGTTATTATTGTTTAATACGACATCATCGCAGTGCCCTTAGCGCATGATATAAGTCTTTCTGTGCCCCCCTTTTTGGGTAGCATCTATAATCTTACTAAGGTTTCTCTAACATAACTTCCTAAGATACCACAATTCCTCTTCTCATTCATGGGTTCACCTCGCCTTTACCATAAAGTAGGCCTTGGCTTCCTTGTTTACTAAAATCTTCAAAACTTGTGTTCTAATTCATCCACTGTGGAGTTGTGACCTTATGTCCTTTTATTATCAAGCTATCCTTGATTTCCCAAACCTAGTTGGTTTGACTGAGATCTCTCTCGTCAATTCATGGTTTACCAAGTCAGGATTCCATTCACTGACTCAGACACAGAATTGATTACCTCCTGGGTCCTCACGCTACTCGTTTATATACATGGGGTACCATACTGATACATTGCTACTTACCCAACTAACTTAATATAAGTTTCGTCAGGCCCACAAGCTCCTAGGAGTGTGGTCGTCCCATGTCTCGTTTAGTGCACTCGTAGTGTTCGTACCTGGTGGTTATCGTACTCTTAGCCCCGGTGTGTGTGGTGCGGGCATAACATCGGCCCGTTTATTGTGCGTTCACATCTGCCTAATCTTTTCTTAGAACAACAAAATAGTTTGCCCTCACAGCACTTGTCTATTATTTCTCCAGACACTAAATACACCTGAGCCATTCTCTTCGGCCAAATCAGGATTCCCAACTCCAGGGTAAGCAAGTTTAGCGCTCAATTGGATCCCAATTAAACCATGTCCACATCACTTTGTTACCCTCACTCGAGTTATAAGCCGGCGTTACTCAGCTCGGTTAGATTTAATTTCAAGTCTTGGCTCGTATAGCTCACTTCTTGCCCTCTGGCAATATTCAATGGTAGTGGTTTAACCACAAGTGTCGCGCACTGCCTAAATATGGTTATGTTGGTCTTGAAGACCCGACACTCCCCACTGGTAATGATTGATGTTTAACGTCCATACCGGCACTGGGGTTAGGCTTGTAGGCACTAGTTACCGTTGTTCTCATTTACTCCCCTTTTTCCATACTCTACTAAATGGTATATTCTTTTCAGGTTTAATGGTCAGACCGGCTAGGTCTTCCCGAGGTTTATCGACCTCCAACCCAAGGGTTTCGTAACCCTGCCTTTAAGAAGGCCATGTCCTGCTTCATTGCATTACGGACTTACATAAAAGTTTAGTGTTTATTGGTAACGCCTGGACCACTACGTCCTTTAGGGTTAGTTTACCGTCGCTGCACTTGATGTAGCAAGTGCGCAAGGCAGGTTAAAATTTAATACTTTGGTTAATGTGGCACTTGCAGTGGCAAGTGCGCCATGCAGACTGAGCCACCGGTACGGTGTGTCAGTGCAGTGATATTCTCTAATTGGGTTTCTGTTCCTGTTGAAGAAGTTTTTTTTATTTAAATTAATACAGTCTCATTCCCGTACTCGTTCCCACCAGTTTACCATGGTAGTAAGGTCTTACTTTCCTCACGAGGTGTTGCATGATAGCAACTTAGCGAGTTCTTATTTCTACAGCTCCCGTAATCTCTTCATGTACGTCAGGCCGTTTTGAACCTTCAGTATTGCATGGATTAGGGTTACTCGCTTCGGGTGAGACTTCCAAAAGGTCATCCATTTTGTTTGTTACATATCTCACAAACTAATCACTACTCGTCGTTTCCACCTGTTTTCCCCCAAGCGCACTAATCGGTGCTTTCCTGGATGTAAGACAGGGTTGCCTTGCTTGTAGCAAGCTAGCCCCATTAGTCCTACAGGAATTATCTCCTCAACCTCGGTTTACTATTTATCTCATACTCATATGGTAGACATTACGTCATTACCAGGACCCCCGGTCCTAAACAACTCATCACAACTTAAAGTTTTATTTTCTATATTTAACATAATTTTCATAGTGTCCACATCGGGTCTTCCCGATCAGGAGAGTTATCTCTGTGGTGCTTCCCATTTCATTGTGTCACTAGGTAGTACTCGAGGTACGGGCTGCGGCAGGTGGGGTACCATTGCAAATTTCCTGGGATGCTCTCCCATCATGTGCGAGCGGTTCATACCGTCTTCGCGTTACTTGGGGTTGCTGGACCTTCACCACCTTCCGCTGCTCCGCGTTCTTCCTTAGTACTGTTACCCAGACCTCTTCCTGACATACGTCAAGAGGACGGGTTAGACATTTACTCGGTCTAATACGGAAGTCTCGGTCGTTTAATATTGAAGTGCCTCTACGGCTATGGTGTGCAATCCTTAAGCATTGCATCAACCCCGCAAGGTCACGTATCCTCACAACGTTTCCCGTATTCCCAAAACCTATGCTCACTGTATAAATCCTACTATCTCTTGTCATCAGAGCGGTACTTGATAAGTGTCCAAATGAGCATGATTTATAGGTGTATTTCATATATTATATTAACACTTTTCTTGCTCATTTCTCCACTTTTGTTAGTTTTCCTCTAAATTATGTTTTTTTGTACTTACTTACTTTCACGATAATAATACTCACTTATATATTTTCTTAGATTTATGTATTGATATGAACTGATATTTTATGTGTCTAATGCAGGAAAATTACAATAGACCCGTATATATATATATATATATATATATAGTATAAACGTACAGCACTTGAGGATAAAAATGAATCACGTGATGATCAATGATCATGGGCACATTATCATTTTCACGAGCAGCACATTTTGAGCGGAAAGGACCATGCAACAACCGCCTCATTGTATGAGGTACATAGGCGGACGACAAATATACAACCGCCCGGCGGAGAAGAGAGGGGCAACCGCCCCGTATCTGGCGGACAAGAGGGTAGCAACCGCGAGGCGGACACAACAGAGAGAACCGCCTAGTATGTGGCGGTAGTGCAGGCGGACAAGGAACACAAGACCGCCTGAATTGCATGCGGACACGAGGCGGTTGTGAATAAAAATATCAGTCGCGACCAGTTTCTTCTTCGCGCCGTGCCGACTCCCGCAACTCGTCCACTGTCAACTTATCCATCTACTCTGCACGCTCTGTCCCCCTGCAATCAGTGAAGGAAGCAATAAATGAAGCAATAAATGAGGAGCAATCAACGAGGCACCTCCCTTATCTTCTCCACCGCCTCAAATACTGCCTTCTTCCTTTGCTTATATAAACCCACGAGCTTCACCCAATAAATCACTCACGAATTCACCAATCGATCCACGACCACTTCACCACCATCTCATTTCTCTTCTCCCGCCTTCTCCATTTTATTTATTTTACAGTCCACCAAATTCACCTCTAGCCCAACGTACACAAAATAGCTGAGTGAGAGTGACGGAGTGATTACGGATGATTTCTATTACTCTTCTCTATCTATCTATTTAATATGTTAGGCTAGTTTATGTTTACTCTGGGTATAGTTATTATGTATCTGTACTAATTATGCAATATTTCTACTGGTTTATTTATATACAGTTTGTTACGCTTAAAGGTTATCACGCGCCTCTTTAATAGATCTCGCGAATTTATTAAACTGCTTACTAAGTCTATTTTGATCAGACCGGTGATAAATAGATAGGTTAATTAAGGCGTAAAACTGGAGGAAACTTGATTATGATTTAATAAGTTAGTATTCAGTTGCAAATGTAATTCCTCAACTACTCCTCTGCCGTTCGCAGGCTTTTGCTTGAACCTTGATTAGAACCTTGCATTACAGGTGAACGAGTTCTTATGAGGCTATGACTTAGTCCTTAAGATAATTACAGGAACCTTGCCAAATTATTAAACCAGTAGAGATAGCTTAATTATGCAGATTATATTAACCTGACCTAGAGTTCCATTTTATTTATCCGTCAACTTAGTTTATTTTATTCTTTCTTTTTATTTATTTTACAAGTCAATTAATCCCCCCTCTTGTGACACACTTAGGTACTATTATATTTATATTAGTCCCACGGTTCGACATCCGGTTGCTTACATTTTCACTATACTACTGCGACCGGGATTTATTTGCAGCCCGACGTTATTTTTTGGGTTTTAATTTCTTTCTTTTATGTTAATTACACCTGTTCTAACCACTCACAAATACACGTCTGCAAAATGGCGCCGTTGCCGGGACTAGTTTATTCTAGTCCCTAAGCCCCGGATTATTCACTTGTTATATTAGAATATTTCTGTCTATATTATTTTTGTTTGTTGTTTATTAATAATCTTTTATATTTTGTTTATATTATTTTTATGTTTGTTTCTAATCCTTTTATTTTCTAATCTTTTTCAGTAGTTTTGTTTTATACAGAAAAATACAAAAAAAAAAATTATGTACACGGCAAATGGAAGAAGCGTTTGAACTTTGGCAGGATTTATACTGCTCCGAATGTGGGGGAGCTCATGATTTTGAGAATTGTCTCATAGTCCAAGAGCAACTCTGGTTAGAAGATCAACCAGACTACCTGGAGAAAATCGCTCAACTACTAGAGCAATCAATGAGCGAAACAGTTCAAGAGGTAGAACACCCCACTACAAACGAGCCATTCATAGAGATCCCTCCCTCTGAAATCAAATACCACTATTTTCCCTCCTTCTCTATAATATACCCAGATAATGAGGATACTTTTATCCTCGAAAATGAAGAGAAGGAATTGCCATCACCTCCCGCCAATATATCCAAACAGAACGCCACTATCACCTTCAAAGAATTAATTTTCTCTGAAGATGATATCAAACAGCGTTCTTTCTTCAAGCCTCACCTACAAGAGGAGGAAGTTTACATCCTCCAATTTGAGGAAGAAAAATCTGCACCGCCGGGTCTTCTGTTAGAACTACGTTCCCGGCAATACCTCCTCAAACACCTGATTTTGTGGAGTATTAATTTTCTTATTTTATATGCCGAGGTAACGTTTTGTTTTGATCCAGGATAACAAAGCAGGCGTCTAGCCAAAGACGTTAAAGAAGGGCAGCTTCTCGGGAGGCAACCCGGGTGTACTTTTATTTTATTTTACTTTTATGTTCTTTTAATTTTCAGGTTCTCTTTAAATTTTATTTTTGCTAACTTTTAACCCCGTTTTTAGTATGGTTGCTTCTAGTGTCTTATGCAGGTGTACCTCCATGTGGACATCGCAACCAAGCTACGCTACTTGAGGCTAAAGCTCAAGTGTGGGGGAACTCCTATAAACGCAAGCAAAAATAATATCAGGGGAGTACCAGTTTCTTTTAAATATGCTTTTATTTAAATAAAAACTGCAGAGGAGCGTTTATGTGCTTAAATGTTTATTTGTGATCTTTGTGTTTCTCTATTTTATCTACTTACCGAAAAGGTCTTCTGAAGCCTTCCCTTGTTTTTCTGGTGAACAATGAGGACATTGTTCAAATTAAGTGTGGGGGAGTGTGCCCTTTTCGGTGACATTTTGTGCTTAAATGTTTAATCTCTCTGCTTATCTTGCGTTTGTCCAATTCAAATATTATGGACCCTTTATATGTGGGTTGTTCTCTTTAAGAATAAATATTGTTATGAATTGTGGGATAAAGGGTACAAATTTTAAAATTTTGATTACTTTTGAGGAGCATTTTATATGCGGTGTGACCAAATAAATCTGCAAATGGTTGGATTTTATTGCTCAGGGTTTCTTTCTGTCTTCTCTCTTAGGGATTGCTAAGGGGAACTTCTCTGTTAAAAAAAAGAAGAAAAAAGAAAGAATACAAAAAAATAAGAGACTTGCGAGACACCATTGGTAACCAACAAAAGATAGTTGAGTGTTCTTAAATACAAAGGCATGATGCCTACATTTTCTCATCCCTTGCAAAAGTGAAACAAATGCATAAATCTATTTTTCCTTTTGTTTTCTCCTAAATGCCCATTCTTGAGAGAAGTTGGCCATGGTAAAAGTTCTCAGAGTCACTTAAAAAGAAACATTGAAGTACCTTAGATCATACCCCGAAACTCTATATTTTATTTTCACCCTGAGCACACCTATGCCACCAGCAGTTAATTTTTCACACTCCTCGAAAAGTTTAAAGATCATGTTTATCCTACCCTTCATAATAATATTTGTTAGTATTGAGCATTCCCTACTTACTTGGGTACGTAGTTTTGCTTGAGGACAAGCAAAAAGATAAGTGTGGGGGTGTGATAAGTGTCCAAATGAGCATGATTTATAGGTGTATTTCATATATTATATTAACACTTTTCTTGCTCATTTCTCCACTTTTGTTAGTTTTCCTCTAAATTATGTTTTTTTGTACTTACTTACTTTCACGATAATAATACTCACTTATTATATATTTTCTTAGATTTATGTATTGATATGAACTGATATTTTATGTGTCTAATGCAGGAAAATTACAATAGACCCGTATATATATATATATAATAATATATATATAATATATATATATATATATATATATAGTATAAACGTACAGCACTTGAGGATAAAAATGAATCACGTGATGATCAATGATCATGGGCACATTATCATTTTCACGAGCAGCACATTTTGAGCGGAAAGGACCATGCAACAACCGCCTCATTGTATGAGGTACATAGGCGGACGACAAATATACAACCGCCCGGCGGAGAAGAGAGGGGCAACCGCCCGTATCTGGCGGACAAGAGGGTAGCAACCGCGAGGCGGACACAACAGAGAGAACCGCCTAGTATGTGGCGGTAGTGCAGGCGGACAAGGAACACAAGACCGCCTGAATTGCATGCGGACACGAGGCGGTTGTGAAAAATATCAGTCGCGACCAGTTTCTTCTTCGCGCCGTGCCGACTCCCGCAACTCGTCCACTGTCAACTTATCCATCTACTCTGCACGCTCTGTCCCCCTGCAATCAGTGAAGGAAGCAATAAATGAAGCAATAAATGAGGAGCAATCAACGAGGCACCTCCCTTATCTTCTCCACCGCCTCAAATACTGCCTTCTTCCTTTGCTTATATAAACCCACGAGCTTCACCCAATAAATCACTCACGAATTCACCAATCGATCCACGACCACTTCACCACCATCTCATTTCTCTTCTCCCGCCTTCTCCATTTTATTTATTTTACAGTCCACCAAATTCACCTCTAGCCCAACGTACACAAAATAGCAGAGTGAGACGGAGTGATTACGGATGATTTCTATTACTCTCTTCTCTATCTATCTATTTAATATGTTAGGCTAGTTTATGTTTACTCTGGGTATAGTTATTATGTATCTGTACTAATTATGCAATATTTCTACTGGTTTATTTATATACAGTTTGTTACGCTTAAAGGTTATCACGCGCCTCTTTAATAGATCTCGCGAATTTATTAAACTGCTTACTAAGTCTATTTTGATCAGACCGGTGATAAATAGATAGGTTAATTAAGGCGTAAAACTGGAGGAAACTTGATTATGATTTAATAAGTTAGTATTCAGTTGCAAATGTAATTCCTCAACTACTCCTTTGCCGTTCGCAGGCTTTTGCTTGAACCTTGATTAGAACCTTGCATTACAGGTGAACGAGTTCTTATGAGGCTATGACTTAGTCCTTAAGATAATTACAGGAACCTTGCCAAATATTAAACCAGTAGAGATAGCTTAATTATGCAGATTATATTAACCTGACCCAGAGTTCCATTTTATTTATCCGTCAACTTAGTTTATTTTATTCTTTCTTTTTATTTATTTTACAAGTTAATTAATCCCCCCTCTTGTGACACACTTAGGTACTATTATATTTATATTAGTCCCACGGTTCGACATCCGGTTGCTTACATTTTCACTATACTACTGCGACCGGGATTTATTTGCAGCCCGACGTTATTTTTTGGGTTTTAATTTCTTTCTTTTATGTTAATTACACCTGTTCTAACCACTCACAAATACACGTCTGCAGTACTCCGCTCTGATACCACTTTTGTAACACCCCTACTCTAATCGGCTCCTAATCATCTTACTTAACACTGTAATCGCAGCGGTTATCTCAACAATTGAACTACTGGTGTCACCGTTTTCACTCGCCCATACGAGTAATAACGTGCTTACTGATATATTCATAAATACGAAACAATTTCCCACAGTGACAACAAGAGATAGATCTAACCTTCCCAAACCGATATAAAATACATTCACAGTGAGCATTCTAAGTATCCCAATCCTATACACGTTTCTAAGTTCGTATCAAAATGCAACAGTGCATATTTAAACAACTGTAACTAAACTACCCAGTGCGTCCCTCTCTTTGTCGACACCGGAAGCTGCATACCTGCAAAAATGGTTGTTTGTGGTATGGAATCAGCCCCTACTGAGTATGTTACTACATGACTGTCATGCCCCCTCGGACCCTCAGTTAATTGGTCGAGAGCATGCAATTCATTTTCATGCAAGAGTTTAATATTAAACTGTAAAGCAACAATATATTGCAGTAAACTCAATTAGCAAACAAGCCCCCGGCTTCAACATCGCATCGTAATAAACCACTGAAAGCGTTACAACGCTTATACGAGTACAAAGACTCCATTCCAACAAACACTTGATAGTTCATAATTGAGTACGGTGACTCACTCGACCAAACAATCCACAATGATCACACATGAGTACAGCGACCCGACTCATCCAGTTCACGACATAGATATAAGTGCAACGACTCAATTAAACCAATTCACAACAATATATGAGTACAACGACTCATTTCAATCAAAACCACCAACATACCACACATAACCACAAAGCATAACCACTGAGCGGCAAGGCAAAACAACGAGATTTATAAACAAGTATAATTTCCCGTCTTTGGCATACAAGCCCAAAAAATGTTCGCCTAATGTACGAGCTAATATAGTCATTCATAATTGTTCAATCATGCCTAATGACAAACGTCGTTGAACGACGTGTCTCTAAGTTACCCATCTCCTATGGCGGGTCACCCCGGCAGTAGCCACTCCAGTGGTAGAGTCTCTGACCGACGAACCAACTGTGGTCCATTGGAAATTTATCCAGATACTTACGGTTACCACACGGTATCCTGGTATCGTTAATTGATCATAGTTCACAGCAAGAGCCACATCCTCTTGATAAACTTATCTATACCATCGCCTGTTTTACTATTTTTCCTAACACAGCAGACTAAGGTCGTTAGTCCAATCCTGAGTATGTCGACTCGGGATCCAGTGTTAGATACGAGAGCGGCGTTTAAAGAGGCCAATGCTCCGTATATAAGTCTGGATAATATATATCTTATATCCTAATGCTACAACGTTTTACTTACGTTCCTTATATTACACATATAAGATAGCATCATTGCCGCTAGTTCGTTTTATAATATGTTCATATATACGAACGGTACTATTATCGTGCAACAGTAATAATAATAAAGCGGCATTAATACACAACTCAAGCATATTAATTCACACAAGCAGACATTCAATCTTAACACAGATTTTCACACAATGTCTGAACTGAGGAAATCCTCAGAGACAATCAAGCCGCATAAATAACATACCGTGCACCGGGATTATAAGACCGCGGAGTATGACTCTGCTAAATTCTCTGGTGATCCTTGAGACGCCTCTTACAATCTATAAATATGCATCACACTATGCATCAGCACCTCGTACTAACAATACACTACGGCACCCCGTACCGGTACTAATCCATCCCGATTTATCCCCTGTTGTTAACTATTAACGTTTGTCGGGTTTTCGGTTTAACTTGGGATTTGGAATAACGTCATTTTTCATGCGTGATTACGTCGAGTATATTAACATACTTAACTTTAAACGTTTATTATCGCATGTAATTTAATATACAATTGTATATTATATAGTTTATCACTATATTGCATGTATATCTTAATCATATACTATACATTTCAACTTAGTATTTATTTTCCTAAGGTTTGTTTTTCCAAGTTTAATGTGGTATAATTCATATGTAAAAATACTTTGAATATATAAATCCTTATTTTTCCATGTATACTCCTAACATTAGAATTTCCATATCTAATGTTTGTAATTCTTTCTCTTTATCTTATATCATTTAATTATGATAATATGGTTATTGAACCATATTATTTTTTCACACAACAACATATATTTATTATATACATGTACTATGGGGACCATTTATTATATGGTAAATCTTTATATATTCATTCGCTTTTAGTGAATATTCTTATATTATAAATGTATAACTTATAACATTGAAAAACCATATTATAAATTTTTGTTCTAAAATTCCCATTATTTCCGAACAGCATTTATTTCTAAATATTTACAAAACCCACCACATTATTTATATAATGTTATATCATAGTTATATAAACATATATTATGACATTTATGTCATTAAAACAATTATAACCTATAGTTATAAATCGTTATAAAATACCAAATGTACCATAGTATTCTCGGTTTTATTTAATTCCACCATACTTTCAGATTTTACAAATCAATCCCCAAATTATATTCCTGTCACACTTATAATATTTACCTTATTATAATCCTTAAACCTTAATATAATTATAACCTATGGTTATAAAATCCCAAAATAACCGAACAGCCCCTAGGGCTATTCTAAATTAATTTCCAACCCATCGACTTTCCATATTCACTAAATAACCCCATTTTATAACATTAGTTTCTAATGTCATTAGAATATATTATACATATATCTTAATAACCTTATATATAACTCCAAAAATTACCAAACTATACCAAAAGGTTATAATATCATTCCTAACCTTAACTTTCAATATTTACGGTTTCCACCATATATGTTACCTATATGTAACAATGATATAAAATATCATTATTATACTTATATAATCCATATTAACTCCAAATTAACCAAATAAATTCCTAAAATTCCTAATAACCCTAGGTGTATAAAATACCATTTTATACCCAAAACTTTCGGTACTCACACAATACCCATATGTTATGTAATTTTTACATTTTAATACATAACTTAGTATAATTTGATAATTATATTAATAAATCATCAAATTTGGTCAAAGTCTTTTGCTTGGTCAATGTTTGACTTCCAAACATCATTTTGACCCCACTTTCATGGTAATGACATAGATTACCCCAAACTTTCCAATATTTGCAATTTCACCCAAAACTTTATAAAATCTTATAGTTTTTATTTAAATACATTTTAAATCCCTCTAATATTTGATTAATTACGGCTTTGACCCCTCACTTAATGGTAAGTGCATAAAATAAATTAATTAAGCTTTTAAACTTAAATAAAATGGCCTAATGACATGGCCTTATTACAACTTTGCTTTATAACATAAAATTACACATAAATAGCTCAAATATAACATAAACTCTCGGCCTTACTATAGCTTATTTATTTTTCCACATAATGTCATAATTTGACCATTATGTTAATTAAATCACTTAAATGACTAGCTTAATTTATCTTAGTCATTTTTTCATACTAGGTTAAAACAACCCATATAAGTAACTCCACTCTCGGCAATAATATATATATGCTAAGAAATCATAATAACATAAGTTAAGGTGTTTATACCTTGGTTTATGTACTTAAAGCCCTTATACCCATTCGGCAGCTTGGAGGAAAAATCACCACAGCACTCACACATGTTTAATACACCAAAATAAGATATGGTTACACTCCAAGCATGAGCTAACCATATAGAACAATTAATTGTAAGATTTAAGGCAAAAATCACCTTAAAATGCAAGGAAGTTTCCAAAGGGTTTCGGCCTGAATTAAACACACTACATGGTGTTAAATTCACCATAATAACATAAGAAATAGCTAGACAACAACAAGCTGCTATGGTAATAGGTTTTACCTTGGCAAAATGCCTTAAAGAATGGTATTTCCTTTGATTTTCGGCCACCCTTGCTCCAAATGGTTAACCAACTGAATCAACATGAAATTATGAAGATTATGAGTTAATAAAATCATAGAAATCAGAAGAAGGAAACCGGATGGCAAAGGAAACTCCTTAAGGTATGTTTTTACCTTAAAATGGAAATTTTGACCACCTTGGTCCCATGGGTTGCTTCAGCCGAGTTTGGATCTTGTTCAAGGTTTAAAACACTGAGAATGAGCCATGGAAAGTGGTAGATCATGAGCTCCAAGTGTAGGTAATGAAGAGATGAAGAAAAAGAGCTAAAATAAGCCTTAAACCATTACCTTAGGTGCAAAAGAGATTGATTTGCCTTCCATACTCAAGAACACAGCTTAAGATAGTTTGGAAGGGCTGATGGCTTGGCTGGAATGGGACAACAACAAAGAGAAAGAAAGGAAATGTGATTAAATGATTGAAAAGTAAGATTTGGAATAGTAAAATGGTGATTCACCAAATTAGCTAGATATTTAGGATTAAAGTTGAATGTGCTGTCTTCCATGCTCCAAGGCTGCCGACTTCCAAAGGGTAAGAAGGGTCATTAATTGACCATTGACCATACTTTGTCAATTTTGCTTAAAAATGCACTATTTGGGTTACTATTCACAAATGAATGCCATATTTTCGATTTTATTTTTGAAATCTTGGATTTAGACCTTCTAATGTGGTTCATTAAAGTACATTAGTATATAAAGGTCTAATCCAATGCCTGAAACCACTCAAAACCCACTCAGAAAGTCAATTTTCTCAAAAACGTGCTTTAACGAATTTTAAAGCACATTTTGTGTTAGAACATGTTTTAGAGCTTGGTTTCCTTTGAGAATGGTTTTATAATGTTCATTACTTCATTATAGTACTTAGGAATTGCAACAACCCTACCATTAATACAATCATTACCGTCCAATCTCCTCATACTTCCAGATTCACGCAGCGGTACATGCTTACACACGATGGGTGATACAATGCCGTTAGTCACCCACGTGACTAACAAGGCTACTGCTACTACATACAGCATCGGTCTGATGGACCGGAATATCCGAGTACTACACGGTGCGAGTCTTACTACAATTACGAATCAAATACTACAATTCTCATTCCATACAATCCACAAGTTCAATACAGTACAATATCATTCACCGAGTTTACTATGATCCTTATACATGAATATTACCTCTTCCAAACTCATACATACTCACTAGGAGTCTACCCACTACCCATTCCTCACAACTACTTGCTTCCTGAATAAAAGGGTGTGCCACCGGTCTCTTACCTTGACCAAACCGCTTCGGGTACCTGCACACTAAAAACGTTCCCCCGAGGGGGTTAGCTTTCGCTGAGCATGATAACCGCATACCCCGCGTACTAGTGAGGGTACGCCGACCACTTGTTCGAATACATGCGGTTCATTTTATTCATACATACATGCATACATGCTCTTATACATACATTACAATACATTACGCAAGGAATACATACATACACGTCAATACACGTTCTTCAGTACATACATGGTGTAACACCCCAACCGCTAATCCTTCCATTATCCTCTAATCATTCCTATAATTACCTTACTCACAGCGGAATACTTACTTACTCCCGGCGGGTGATACAATGCCGTCAACCTCCCAAGGTTAACAAGGCTACTACTACTTACCGTTTCGGTCTGACGATTAGAATCAACCAAATACATACTACTTACTTTACAATACCAAATACTTAACTTACATTAGATTACCGAGTATCTAAGTTATACGAATTACATTCCAATATTACTTCCCAAAAATGAAGAGTTTATACATCCTCTCCTTACTATCCAATTAAGAATTCAATATCCAAAAAGGTGTACCACATGGTACACCGGCTACTCAAAATGGCCTTAGCCGTGTACAACTCGGTACACCATCCAATGCTACTAACTACAAAAAAATCACATCCCGTCCTTACCCTACCGTCACGCCTCGCGGGTACCATGGAGTAAAAACATTCCCCCTAGGGGGTCAGCTTACGCTGCATATGATAACCGCATACCCCGCGTGCTAGCGAGGGTACGCCAACTATTTGGTCGAGTACATGCGGTTCGTTTCCTTCATACATACATACATGCTTTATACAATACAATTCAATACATTCATTTCACAAGCATACATACATACAATACATACAAGGAAGACAATTCAAGTCAACCGTCCATACTTACCATACTCACCGCATTACGGAGATATAATTCTCCAATACATACAAAGGTCTTGTTAGCCGCATTACACACCCGGGTTAATCGGGTGTTCAATACTCTTTTACTCCGGGTCAATGACTTACAATAGTCAGGACCAAGACAAATACAATACTTACTTCTTACATACTTTACTTCCAGTTAAGTCGGTATGACCTCCGGGCAGGGATTACTACATCCCACCACCGGGCTTTAGGGTGGCCCACTAATCCAGGATGCTACCCATTAAAGGGGATTGGTCCAAGGAAAAGATTATAGCCAGGATTCGGATCCAACCTCTTGTGTTTCCTTATCCTCACGCGTGGCCGAAACTATATCGGGCTTCTACTCATTCCATTTTACTCATTACTCATGTTAGGAGTTAGATCGTTAGGAATTAGTAGAAGTCCATACCTTCTTTCCATACATCAATACAATACACAAGTACTCATACTTACACATACACTTCATTCTCATTCATACATTTCATGAATTATACAAACTAAATGTTCAAGGAGATTTAACAAGAACAAAATAGTTCAAACACAATTAAGTGCAATAAAAGTCCGATTCATGCATTTATCTTATTGGTGATCACATAAGCACACAAATCGGGGTAACCAAGTTAGGATACAGGGCATGAAGAAATCATACCGTACACCGTCGCTTCCGTACTACCGGTTCCTTTGGTGTTCAACTAATTGATCCTATACATACATGAAGTTGTATGATCAATGATCCAACTTACTCTTCCATTAATACTCCTAATGTATACTTACTACTCCTTTACATTCATACTTGGTTATAAAACCCTTCTTTTCCTTATTACTTCTTAAACTTGTTTCCTTACTCATGCCTTTACTTTCTTACCATTACCACCTTCATTAATGGTGTATTACTACATATATATGCATACATGTATATAGGCATATATATATACATACATATGATTACTACGGTCATATCATAAAGACATTTTTTGTATATGTTTGGGCCGTCCGACCCAACGTCTGGGTCGGACCATTACAGTAAGTTTTCGTCCTCTGAAATTCATCCGTCCGACCCAGCACTGTTCTGTCCGACCCATACACCTCTGGGTCGGACCATTCCAGTAAGTTCCTGTCCTGTTGTCCAAGCTATGTCCGACCCATGTCCGACCCAACCTCTGGGTCGGACGAAGTCATAAACTTCGACACAGAATTTTTTTGCCCGTCCGACCCATGTCCGACTCACGGCCTTGGGTCGGACCATTCCAGAAAGTTCAGCTCTGTTGTCCAAGTGGCGTCCGACCCACGTCCGACTCACCCTCTGGGTCGGACGGAGTCAGAAACTTCGACAACAGTTTTTTTTTTGCCTGTCCGACCCATGTCCGACTCACGGCCCTGGGTCGGACCATTCCAGAAAGTTTTATTCTCGTTGCTCAAGCCTTGTCCGACCCAGCGTCCGATCCAAGCTGTGGGTCGGACAGTAGCAGATTGTGCTACAGGCCTTATTTTTCAATTCCTTTCTTACCCATTTCTTCCCCAATCTTCCTACATACATCCTAACATGTTTTAGTACAATTTAAACACTCCAAATCACCTTAGTTCATCCACTAAACCTACTACTCAATTCTTACATTCACTTACACATTTTTCCTCACTTCTTCTCAACACTTGTATTAGTTTCCATTTCACTTATGCTACAGATTTTTGTTTCCTCTATTATGCTATAGATTTTTCACTCAACTTCTAACCTCCATTACTTCCTCAACTAATGCTACTCCTAGCATCCAAAATACATTACTCACAACCTAGTTCCATCCCATTTACAAACTCATATTCAAATCTGTTACAAGATACTAAACACTCCTTTTAAACTCTCCAACATCTGTTCCAAATGTATCTAAGTCCTCAAATTCCTAGATAAAATTCAACATAGTCTCCCCTATAATTCTTACTTGCTCACACACCATTTCAGCTCACAAATTTGCCCATTCACATACTTGTTTATTCAATACACTATACACACCATTCAACACTACTACAACAACAATGAAATTCTACACACATACACATACTACCCTTGGTTTTCCCAAGCTTTTAAACTTCATTTACAAACTTCAAAACTGTTTCAATACCATTACTCATTATACTACAACATACTTACTACTCATTACTCAATACACCATTCATTTTACTACTTCGAAAACTGTTACAATACCATACACAAACTAACACGAGGTAAGAGCATTTACCTTGTCTTGCTAGTTTTTCTTTTCTTTCTTGCCTTCTCCTCTTTTCTTCTTTCCTTCTTCTTTGTTCTTGCTCACACAATGCACAATACTACAACCACCATACCAATCCACACTAACCATTTAGCATTCATTTATATTAACCCTAGAATTTAGGTTTTAGAAAAGGATGTTACCTTCCAATAGATGAATGGAGTTCTTGACTAGCAAGAGAGCAATATTCCAAGCCCAAGAAGAAGCCAAAATCGGCTGAAGCAACAAGGAACCAAGAGTTCAAAAACTAAAATCCTTATAATGCCAATGAGAGCTAGAAAGGAAGGATTTTCGAAATTCTTTTTACCTCAAGGTAACAAGGAGGTGAAGGTGCTTCTAATGGTGGACTTGAATCTTCAAATGGAGAATACCCATAAAAACGAAAGTGGTCGTTTTCGATTTTTGGAAGGGTGAAAATGTTCTCCTTTGTAAGGGGATTCCAATGGTATGGTTTTTATAATTTTTGGACAAGGTTTGAGCCTTCAAAAATGAGAGAGAATGAGGTGGCTGGTTTGAGTTGTTCAAATCGCCATTGCCATCGCTGGAGGAAGAAGGAGAGAATAGAGATGGAGGGGGAACACGTGAGAGAGAGGGATGGGTAGAGGAGAGAGACTCTTATTTTGCTTTACTTATTTGTTTTGTCATTTAGCTAATAAGAGAGAAATAAAGAGAGTGGGGGAGAGGAGTCCATCGGCTACACACATGCCCCTCTACAGATTTTTGCTTTTTATTTGCAAAAGTGGACACCCTAACTTTGTTTATTTGTACTCTTACCCCACAACTTCCCTGTTGTTACAGTTTTTACTAACCGGTACCCGTTTTCCGGAATTTTCTCGTTTAATTAATTTTATTTGTTCTAAAGCCCCACTAATATTTATTAGTGACTATTTAGTTGACCAAAATTGTTACGAGTCTATTTGACCCACTTAAAGTCGCGTTTTCCCGGTTTCCTCGAAAAACGCGCTTTAAGGTTCGTTTGTGCTTTTAACCCATTTTAAGGGTCCGTTTTCTTCTGGATTTGTTCCCTCATATTTATTTAAGTGTAATTAAGCCTTTAAAAATATAATTAGCCTAATTAATCACTGTTTTTAATTACAGGGTATTTCAATCTACCCCCCTTAAGGAACTTTGCCCTCAAAGTTGCTCAAGGTTTACGGTTTACTACTTCTACTCATTTGGCAAGTCAATTGCCACAATACATTCTACTACCACCTTACAAGGTGTTCACAATTCTTACACTACCAGCATACACAATTCAGATACCATACATCATACTCAGTTCAATTGCCATACACGATACTCAATCCAATTTGCACATTCCACAATACATTCACAATACACTTCACAATGTCATTCGTGTCATATACCGTACAACACAACTGCATTACTCATTACATACATACCATACACATACCATACTCATTGTACTACATACTGAATACGACTAGCACTACTGTGCGCCAATAAAATACAATTAGCACTACATGTGCCAACAAAATACGATTACAATACATACATACTACGCAATGCTAACCCTGTAACAGCCCAGTAATCAACCCACTTGTGAGATATTGTCCGCTTTGGGCCGCAGCCCGCACGGTTTTGCTTCCGGGGTACCATCCCCAAAAGGCCTCTCACAAGGCAAGAGTATCCCCACACCTATAAGGTGTGGTTCGTGCGCTCTCCCGATCGATGTGGGAGGTGACCCCTACACTGGGTATCACACTCTACCCCCCTTGGGAGCCCAGCGTCCCGCTGGCACACCGACCTGGGCCTGGCTCTGATACCATCTGTAACAGCCCAGTAATCAACCCACTTGTGAGATATTGTCCGCTTTGGGCCGCAGCCCGCACGGTTTTGCTTCCGGGGTACCATCCCCAAAAGGCCTCTCACAAGGCAAGAGTATCCCCACACCTATAAGGTGTGGTTCGTGCGCTCTCCCGATCGATGTGGGAGGTGACCCCTACACTGGGTATCACACTTTTTGTAACACCCCTACCATTAATACAGTGCTTACCGTACAATCTCCTTACATATCAGATACGCGCAGCGGATATATACTTACATACAATGGGTGATACAATGCTGTTAGTCACCCACGTGACTAACAAGGCTACTACTTCTACATACAGCATCGGTCTGATGGACCGGAATCCCGAGTACTACAAATCTACAATACATACTCCATTCTCCAGTTCAATACTACTATATTCCATTCAACACGTTACTCCTTTACAGTACCATACCATACCATATACATAACCGAGTTTACTAGGTTCCCAATACAAATACAATGTTTCCTCCAAGTTCATAGATACTCATTATGAGTCTATGTTTACCCATTTCTCACAACTACCTACTTTCTAAGTACAAGGCGTGCCGCCGGTCTCCTACCTTGATCACATCCGCTTCGGGTACCTGTACACTAAAAAAAGTCCCCCGAAGGGGTCAGCTTTCGCCGAGCATGATAACCGCATACCCCGCGTACTAGTGAGGGTACGCCGACCACTTGGTCGAATTGCGTCGTTTTCATACAAACATACATGCATACATGCTCCTATACACGATACAATAATACTCACACAGCGTACATACATACAATTCATTTCATACAAGGAATACAATATAAACCAACCGATACATACTTACCTCTTTCCGAATTACACATACACATCTCATGCACAATATACAATATTGTTAGCTTCATTGGTCCACCCGGGTTAATCGGGTGGTGTACTCTTTTACTCGTTACCTCATATACGCATACATACTCATACATACTTACGGATCCATACTTACTTACTCTTACTCTTACTCTTACTCAAGTTAAGTCGTCGGGACCTCCGGCCCTGGGGACTACTCCGTCCCACCTCCGGGATTTACTTGACTCACCAATCCGGGATGCTACCCATTTAAGGGATTTGGGCCGCGGACCAGTTTAAGAGTCAGGAATTGCAGCCAACCTCTTGTGACTCCGCATCCTCACGCGTGGCCGAAGCTATATCGGACTTGTACTCATTCCAATTTACCACTTAAGTTAGGAGTTAGATAGTTAGGAATTAGCACAAGTCAACATCAAGCCACAATAATACAATACACATATACACATACATACGAGGTACAATACATTACACAAGTACAATACGAGGTTCGAATACCATTCATCATCATTCATATATTCATGAATTATACAAACTAGTGCTCAAGACAATAAATATCAAGCACAACATAAGTCAAGCACAGGTAAGTGCAATATAGTCCGATTCATGCATTTATCTTATTTAGGTGGTCAAATAAGCACACAAATCGGGGTAACCAGATTAGGATACAGGGCATGAAGAAATCATACCTTTCACCATTGGTTTCGGACTCACCGACTCTCTTCGGTGTTCAACTATTCGAATCTAGCATTATACATACAGTTGGGTGGTTAATCATCTATAATTAACCTTACTTATTACTTTGTTACAGTTTCCTAGTGTTTACTTACTAATTCCTTATTATTCAAATACATTTACTAATTCCTTATTATTCAAATACATTTACTAATTCCTTATTATTCAAATACATTTACTTATGTTACTTACTTAAAATTATTCCCTAAGCTTGTTTATAGTCTTAATGACCTTTAAACATCATTAATTATGTCTTAATCATCTTATATTATCATTACCCATCCTTACCCATCCTTACTTAAGCTTTAAAACACATTCTGTACAAGTTTTGTGTTGGTCCGGGTTAGTGTCCGGGGTTACAAACCCGGACCACCCCACTGGAACAACTTACGGGTTAGAAATATGCATGGTCCGGGTTTACACCCTGGTTTAAAACCCGGACCAGTTGTTTGGAAAAGCTACGGGTGTAAAATTGACATGGTCCGGGTTTACTTCCTACTTTCAAACCCGGACCACAATGTAATTTGCTCTCGGGTGAAATTTTTGCATTGTCCGGGTTTGTATCCTACTTTGCAACCCGGACAAATTTGTTTCAGAACTTACGGGTATGATTTTGGGGTGGTCCGGGTTAGTATCTTGGTTTGAAACCCGGACCACTCCCTTGCAAAAGTTTCTGTCAAGTTTTCGTGCTAGTCCGGGTTTGCATTCTGGTTTGCAACCCGGACTAGTTACAGGTTTTGCAAATATGTAAATTTTCCAACTTGTTTCAACTCCAAATTTCTACCAATCTCTTCCCCAATATTCCTACATATAATCTAGCATATTTTAGCATTGATTAAGCACTTTAAACTAGCCTAATCCACTCTACCAAAATCTGTTACGAAATACACTCCACTGTTACATTTTTCTCCATTGTTACTGTTTTGGTTCTTCTCCAAATGCTACAGATTTTTCCTCTCTTCTTCTCATTATTCCTATGGCTCTTCCATAGCCTCATTTGCATTACACTCAACTTCTAACCTCCATTACTCCCTCAACTAATGCTACTCCTAGTACCCAAAATACATCCATTCGTTTCCTAGTTACATCCCATTAACAAATCATACCCAAATCTGTTACAACATGAGTTTTTCACCTAGTTTCTAACACACTAAGTGTTCTATTCCTAGGTAAATTTTGCCATAGTCTCCCTTGTATTTTTATACACTCACCACCTTGTTTTTCATCCATACCTATATTTTCTCACCTGTTTTCAACAACCAAAATATACAAGCTCCCATATACAATACCAATACTAAAACAACACTTAAAATTCCTGCACACTACTCATCATTCCCAATCCGTTTTCAATGAGTTTTACATATCTTTTAAGGGCTTAAAACATTCATATCCTCTTACACATTACACTACTAGTACATTACCATTTCCAATGCTCATTTTAATCTTCCAAAAACTGTTACATGCACATATATACCAAGCTACACCGAAGAGCATTCTTACCTTGTTTCTCCTTCTAGTTCTCTTTCTCCTTCTTGCTTCTTCCTTCTCTCTCTCTACCGGTTTAGGTATTCAACAAATCTAATGTTATCACCCACACACGAATACACCATTCAATACTAAAAATTAACCCTAACATTATTTAAGTTTTTAATATGGGTTTTAGGGTTTAGAAAGAGTGTTACCTTCCAATGAGTAGATGGAGTTCTTGACTAGCAAGAGAACAAGATTTCTAGCCCAAGAAGGAGCCAAAATCGGCTGAAGCAACAAGGAGCCAAGAGTTCAAAACATGGAAATTCTTAAAATGCTAGTGAGGGCTAGAAACAATGGATTTTCGAACTTCTTTTTACCTCAAGATGATAAGGAGGTGAAGGTGCTTCTAATGGTGGCTTCAAATCTCCAAATGGTGAACACCCATAAAATCGAAAGTGGAGCTTTTGGATTTTGAAAGGATGAAAATGTTCTCCTTTGCGAGGGGATTACAACGGTATAATTTTTGTCGAGTTTGGAGGAGATTTGAGTGGTCAAAGAGAGGAGAGAAGATGAGAGTTAAATGGGGGCTTCAAAACTCCATGCTTGTCGCAGGGTAGAAGGCGAGAATTCAGAAAATAGAGAAAGAGAGGGAGGGAATGCGTGAGAGGAAGAGAGAATGAGGGAGGAGAGAGACTAGTCTCACTTTTTGCTTTTGCCCACTTTATTTGTCTTTTAGCACATAACAAAGAAATAAAGAGAGTGGGGGAGGCAAGCTGGCCGGCTCACACCCATACACACACCATATTTTGCTTTTTTTTTCTAAGTGGACACACTAAGTTTCTTTAATTGCACTCTTACCCCGCAACTTACCGGTTGTTACAGTTTTCACTAACCGGTACCCGTTTTCCGGAATTTTCCCGTTTAATTAATTTTATTGGTTCTAAAGCTTCACTAATATTTATTAGTGACTATTTTGTTGACCAAAATTGTTACGAGTCTATTTGACCCGCTTAAAGTCGCGTTTTCCCGGTTTCCTCGAAAACGCGCTTTAAGGTTCGTTAGTGATTTTAATCCATTTTAAGGATCCGTTTTCTTCGGGATTTGTTCCCTCATATTTATTTAGACTAATTAAGCCTTTAGAATCCTTACAATACGCTAACCGAGGTTTCATACCTCCTATGGTTATTTAACGCTTATTTAGCGTTTCCCGCTTTTTAAGCGTTTCTTTATTTCTTTTGGATTTATTTTTCCTTACCAATATTACTTAGGCGTCACTAGAGCCTTAATTATGTATTAGATTAATTTTAATCCCTATATTTAAGTTCGGGGTATTTCAACCCGAAACAATGCAAAAGCAAAAGGCTCTACCCCCCTTAAAAGGGGTACGCCCCGTACCCTCCATACTATACAGATACTAGACATCTAGTCTACAAATAGATTCGGGTACTTCGCCTTCATGGCGTCTTCTAGTTCCCAAGTCGCTTCCTCGACATCATGGTTAGACCATAAGACCTTCACCATTCGTACCGATTTATGGCGAGTGTCTCTTGTCTTTGTATCAAGGATTCGCAATGGAGTCTCGACATATCTCATCGTCGGCTCTAGGGATAAATGTTCGGGTTCTAATACATGAGATGGATCGGCTATGTATTTCTTGAGTTGTGATACATGAAAGTCATGAACACGCCCCAATTCTTCCGGCAATGCTAGCCTATATGCTACGGCTCCAATCCTCTCGGTAATGGTATACGGGCCTACAAATTTCGGGCTCAGCTTGCCCTTTTGGCCAAATCGAAAGACACCCTTCATGGTGAGACACGCAAGAACACTTGGTCGCCCACGGCGAAATCAAGGTCGCGTCATCTAATCATCCGCATAGGATTTCTGTCTATCTTGGGCTGCCTTCATGATTTGCTCGGATTTGCTGAACTCGGGCGTTGTACTTGTTCTAAATACTCCGGTCCTATGATGACCGCTTCGCTTGACTCATCCCAACACAACGGGGTACGGCAAGGTCTACCATACAAAGCTTGGAATGGCGACATCTTAATCGAAGCATGGTAGCTATTGTTATACGAAAACTCGATAAGATGAAGCTTATCAATCCAGCTCCCCTGAAAGTCTAAGGCACATGCCCTTAGCATATCCTCTAGTGTTTAGATGGTCCTTTCTGTCTGACCGTCGGTCTGTGGATGGAAGGCGGTGCTAAGTTTCAATTCAGTGCCCAGCTCTTCTCGTGTTGCTCTCCAGTATCTCGAAAGAAATCTGGTGTCGCGGTCAGATACAATGGTTTTCGGGACTCCGTGGTGTCGAATGATCTCCTTGTCGAATAGCTCCGCGAGCTTTGCCACCTTCCAGGTGTCCTTCATCGGTATGAATCGGGCAACCTTGGTGAGACGATCGACTACTACCCAGATCATGTTGAGTCCTCCCCTAGCAGGTGGGAGTCCAACAACAAAATCCATAGAGATATCGTGGAATTTCCACTCCGGAATGGGCATGGATTGCACCATTCCTCCCGGTCTTCGGTGCTCAAACTTCACCTTCTGGCATGTGAGACACCTCAGAACATACTCAGTCACGTCTGATTTCATTCCTGACCACTAGAAGTACCTCTTCATGTCTTTGTACATTTTAGAGGCTCCCGGATGGACATGTAATGTCGAACAATGTGACTCTCGCAGAATGCGATCCCTTAGCTCAGCATTGCTTCGGGGGACGCATAATCTGCCATTCAATCGGATCAGACCGTCTTCATGCAATTTGAAGTTATACTTTCGGCTCTCGAAGGTACCATCTGTGATTTTCTGTCTGATCTCTGTGAAGTAAGGGTCGCTCAACTGAGCGTCTCGCACCTCGTCAACCAAGCTAGAAGAAGCGAGTAGCGAATGGAGCGAGTGTGCTCGACGACTCAGGGCGTCGGCTACAATGTTTGCCTTCCCTTCTTTATACTGGAGGTTGATGTCGTAATCTGAGAGGAACTCCATCCACCTCCTTTGTCTTAGGTTCAGTTCTTTTTGGGTAAATACATACTGCAAACTTTTGTGGTCGGAGTAGATGGTGATGCTTACCCCATAGAGATAGTGTCGCCATATCTTCAAGGCGAAGACAATGGCTCCTAACTCTAGATCATGTGTCGGGTAATTCTCCTCATGCTTTTTCAGCTGGCGAGAAGCATAGGCTACTACCTTGCCATGCTGCATGAGTACGCATCCCATGCCCTTACCCGGTGCGTCACAATACACTTCAAATCCCTCTGTGCCCTCTGGAAGTGTGAGAATTGGCGCCGAGGTCAATGAGTCTTTTAGTTTCTGGAAGGATACCTCGCACTCGCTTGTCCATACAAACGGTGCATCTTTCTTCACCAATGACGTCATGGGCTTAGTGACTTTTGAGAAGTCCTTTACAAACCTCCGGTAATAACCGGCTAAACCAAGAAAGCTCCGGATGTCGGTAACAGTCTTAGGTCTAGGCCATGATCGCACTGCTTCGATTTTGGATGGATCTACGGAAATACCTGCGCTCGAGATGACATGACCAAGGAATGATACCTGATCTAGCCAAAACTCGCATTTAGAGAACTTCGCATACAGCTGGTTCTCGCGCAGTGTCTCAAGTACTCTTCTCAGGTGGTTTTCATGCTCTTCTGCTGATTTCGAATACACAAGGATGTCGTCGATGAATACTACTACTGAAGTGTCCATCTGATCACTGAATAACCGATTCATCAGGTCCATGAATTTGGCTGGTGCGTTAGACAAACCGAATGGCATCACTGTGAATTCGTAGTGGCCATATCTTGTTTGAAATGATGTTTTCTCAATATCTTGCTCTTTGATAGCAATTTGGTGATATCCGGATCGGAGATCAATCTTCCAAAAGACCGAAGCTCCCTTCAACTGATCGAACAGGTCATCGATGTGTGGCAATGGATACTTGTTCTTTACTGTGACTGCATTCAATTCGCGGTAGTCGATGCAGAGGCGGAGACTACCATCCTTCTTCTTCACGAAGAGGACCGGTGCTCCCCAGGGTGATACGCTCGGGCGTATAAACCCTTTGTCGAGTAGATCACGTAGTTGCTCTTTGAGCTCTGTCATTTCTGCAGGTGCCATGCGGTATGGTGCCCTAGCAATGGGACCAGTACCAGGTACAAGGTCGATTTCAAACTCTACTGCTCTTTGTGGTGGCATACCAGGTAGCTCTTTCGGGAATACATCAGGAAATTCTGAGACTACGGTCACATCATCACTGAATTCTGGATCTCTCTCCAGATCTTGTACATGGCATAAATACACTTCATGTCCCTTTCTGAGCTCCCGATACATTGCCATAGTGGAGATGACTGTGGTTAAAGGCTCTCTTGGCCTCTGGCGGTATGAAACAGTGACCCCAGATGGACCCTTTAGCAGCAATCGGTGCTCGGCGTAGAGGATCCGTCCCTTGTGCCGCTCCAACCAGTTCATTCCAACTATCAAATCGAATCCCAATCCATTGAATTCAATGAAGGAAATGGGAAACGCTTCACCTTTGATTTGAATGGTGGCGGTGTGGTAATACTTAGTGCATTTTACTCGCTCCTTCGACGGGAGAGTAACCAAGAAATTTGGTAGCTCATCTGCGCCTATCCCCAGCCTCGTAGCGAATGATGGCGATACAAAGGTGTGAGAGGCGCCAGAGTCGAATAATACTGAGGCTTCGATGCCGTTTACTGGAAATGTTCCCGTTAGAATGGTGCCGCTCTTGCCGGCTTGTTCTTCGGTGAGGATGCTCAGGTTACCTTCGGTACCGAGTCCACAACCTATTGATTCATGAGATTATAAGTAAAGATGGTGGAACGCAAGTGGAATTTAATAACCAACACTGCTTTTATTGAATAACCAACCATCATACATTTTGTGTCTCTAATACACGTTACTACTGGATTACATGCTACTACAAGATTAATACTTTCTAAAGGTAAGGTTCAGGCGTCCTGGTTTCATGTGTGTGGCATTGATTATCGCCGGTGGTGCCGTATTCAACTTGATCTTCTGGATCCCGTGATACAGCAACCTTGACTTTCCACCCATGATTAGGACATCTCCTGATCTCAATACCAATTTCTCTGCGAGGTCCACACGCTTCTGCTCGCTATACAAAAATACGGCGTCATCACCAATGGACCAAGACACTACGGGCACTCCAAGTTCAAGAGATTTCGTTGTCTCATCCTTATCTTGGTGTAAGCCAAGTCGTCCTTCTTTCTCATAGAAGTTGATAATACATACGTCTGCTTCGAGTGCAGGGATTGGTTCATCTTCGCATTGTTGTGCAATTTCTACAGCTTGAGTGACAAGCATTTGGAACTCTGGGGGTATTGATGGAGGTGTGGCTCCGTCTCCTGTTCGCGTCATTTGGTATGTCTTGGTATAAGGGTTCCAATCCTTTCCCAAGCACATCATTTTCAGCTTCATTGTAGCTCCACCGGGGAATTTGGGTGTATAAAATCCTCCTGGACCCATTCCTAACTCGTTGCATCGTCGGATGATTGAAACTTGTGCTTCGGGTGTTAGGTATCCTTTTAATAAGATCATACCTGGGCGGATGACCTGACACTGATTGTTGTTGAAGTGCTGATTGGCGATGTCGGTCTCTTCATGAGGTGAGTTCGAAGGTATTGGGTAACAGATACGGAATTTCCCTAAGGTGGTAATCACATCTAGTGTGAGTTCTAGGCTTACTAATTCATTTCATGCTCAATACATACTTCCATGTTACTTACTCATACTCATTTTCATACTTCAAGTACTTACGCATTCATGTTCGCATTCATACAATTACTTTAATACTTAGTCATGCTCTTCGAGGATTAAAGGTTACGGCAGTTACCTGGGCCGGACTTAGTCCCGGTCCCGTCACGATCAATGATGTGTAAGGCCGGCTGCCTCTGTGGTGCGCCCTTCTGCGGACCTCGGGATCCCTGTCCCTGTGAGGCATGCTGGGCATGAGCATCGCCAGATGCAACCTCCTTACCTTCACGCTGTTTGTAGCCCTGGTAGTTGCCCTTGGGCTTAGAGTTTTCTGGGCATGCATTAGCACGGTGCCCCGGCTTCTGGCAAGTGTAGCAGCGGATCTCCCTTCCTTGGCAATCTGTGCCGGGATGATCTTTGTTGCAGTTTCAGCATATGTAGCTGCGGCCATCAGATTGGTTCTTGCCTTGGCCGAATCCAGAACCTATAGCTTCCAAGTTAGCAAGGTTCGGTATACTTACAATACTCTATATACATACGTGTTCACAAGTGTTCTAATTCGGCTTCGGGTTCTTACCCCTGTAGGGCTGAGACCTCAGTGGCTTCGCTGCCACTGGTGCGGTGTAGGCAAGCTGCAATGGCTCGGCTGCCTTGCCCTTCTCAGTATGGGCACCGCCGTCTCTGGAAGTGTTCTTCTGATGGGAATGCTTCCCCTTCCTCTTCTTCCAAGGTTTGGATTGGTTTTGGTCGTCGGAGGTGTTTTTGTTGCTTGCCTTGCGCTTGAGCACTTGATCTTCATCCCTCAGCTGGCATGTGATCTCCACTCGGGAGGCAGCATGGTAACACTCCTGAATTACTTAGGCATTAGGTTACACATTTACACACGGGAATACTAATTCACATTACTCATGGCTTTTAAGGATTCAACTTGTTTACCTGAAGGGAGGTAAACCGTGTGAAACCCATGCCATACCGGAGTCGATGGCTCAATCCGCCATAGAAGCGGTCGACCAAGACTTGGCCGGTATACCCAAGGTCGGGTAGAAATCGGAGAAGAGAGGTGAAGGTGCGGTAATATTCATCAACCGTCATCTTCTCGGTCATTTTTAGTGCATCAAGCTCAAGCCTTTTCTTGGTCTTGACATGCTCGGGATAGTACTTAGATCGGAGGAGAGAGGTGAACGCTTCCCATCCGAATGCAGGGTCGGCTATGTGCTCGGCCTTAATGAGCTTCCACCAGTCCATAGCCGCGTCTTTGAGGTAGTACGCAGCTATCCTCACTCGAACTCCAGCGGGAGTCTCAAGCATCTCGAAGGTCGTCTCCATCTCGGAGAGGTAAGCCTCGAGCTTGGCGGGGTCGCTCTCGCCTCTAAAGCATGGAGGTCGAAGGTCGGCGACTGCCTTTACCCAATTGGTCTCACGGGGATGAGGTGGGTCGGGCTGCTGTTGCTGCTGCTGCTGCTGTTGAGTTTGTTGTGTTTGCTGTACAGCAGTGATTACATCCGGTAGCATCTGTGCTACCGTGGCGGCGACGATTTCAGCTATCGTCTGCGCGCTTGGTCCGTCACTAGTCCCTCCTCTGGGACGACTTGGACCTCGTCCTAACATCTGAACAAGTGTGGATTACATTAGATGTCATGATACTATGACCTCACGGTCTTCATTCAAACAATGGTATCGTCTTCGCAGACGTTAAGGTTATCCGTTGTTAACAACGGTAGTTCCTAGTTAGGTTTCTAAATATCCGTCTTAAGACGGTTGAAATCCTAACTCGGTAATCACTACTCTTAAGATTCTAATCATCAGAGCGAGACTTCGCTCTGATACCACTTTTTGTAACACCCCAACCACTAATCCTTCCATTATCCTCTAATCATTCCCATAATTACCTTACTCGCAGCGGAATACTTACTTACTCCCGGCGGGTGATACAACGCCGTCAACCTCCCAAGGTTAACAAGGCTACTACTACTTACCGTTTCGGTCTGACGATTAGAATCAACCAAATACATACTACTTGCTTTACAATACCAAATACTTAACTTACATTTGATTACCGAGTATCCAAGTTATACGAATTACATTCCAATATTACTTCCCAAAAATGAAGAGTTTATACATCCTCTCCTTACTATCCAATTAAGAATTCAATATCCAAAAAGGTGTACCACATGGTACACCGGCTACTCAAAATGGCCTTAGCCGTGTACAACTCGGAACACCATCCAACGCTACTAACTACATCAAAAAGAATCACATCCCGTCCTTACCCTACCGTCACGCCTCGCGGGTACCTGTGGAGTAAAAACATTCCCCCTAGGGGGTCAGCTTACGCTGCATATGATAACCGCATACCCCGCGTGCTAGCGAGGGTACGCCAACTATTTGGTCGAGTACATGCGGTTTGTTTCATTCATAAATACATACATGTTTTATACAATACAATTCAATACATTCATTTCACAAGCATACATACATACAATACATACAAGGAAGACAATTCAAGTCAACCGTCCATACTTACCATACTCACCGCATTACGGAGATATAATTCTCCAATACATACAAAGGTCTTGTTAGCCTCATTACACACCCGGGTTAATCGGGTGTTCAATACTCTTTTACTCCGGGTCAATGACTTACAATAGTCAGGACCAATACAAATACAATACTTACTTCTTACATACTTTACTTCCAGTTAAGTCGGTATGACCTCCGGGCAGGGATTACTACATCCCACCACCGGGCTTTAGGGTGGCCCACTAATCCAGGATGCTACCCATTAAAGGGGATTGGTCCAAGGAAAAGATTATAGCCAGGATTCGGATCCAACCTCTTGTGTTTCCTTATCCTCACGCGTGGCCGAAACTATATCGGGCTTCTACTCATTCCATTTTACTCATTACTCATGTTAGGAGTTAGATCGTTAGGAATTAGTAGAAGTCCATACCTTCTTTCCATACATCAATACAATACACAAGTACTCATACTTACACATACACTTCATTCTCATTCATACATTTCATGAATTATACAAACTAAATGTTCAAGGAGATTCAACAAGAACAAAATAGTTCAAACACAATTAAGTGCAATAAAAGTCCGATTCATGCATTTATCTTATTGGTGATCACATAAGCACACAAATCGGGGTAACCAAGTTAGGATACAGGGCATGAAGAAATCATACCGTACACCGTCGCTTCCGTACTACCGGTTCCTTTGGTGTTCAACTAATTGATCCTATACGTACATGAAGTTGTATGATCAATGATCCAACTTACTCTTCCATTAATACTCCTAATGTATACTTACTACTCCTTTACATTCATACTTGGTTATAAAACCCTTCTTTTCCTTATTACTTCTTAAACTTGTTTCCTTACTCATGCCTTTACTTTCTTACCATTACCACCTCATTAATGGTATATTACTACATATATATGCATACATGTATATAGGCATATATATATACATACATATGATTACTACGGTCATATCATAAAGACATTTTTTTTGTATATGTTTGGGCCGTCCGACCCACCGTCTGACCCAACGTCCGGCCCAACGTCTGGGTCGGACCATTCCAGTAAGTTTTTGTCCTCTGAAATTCATCCGTCCGACCCAGCACTGTTCTGTCCGACCCATACACCTCTGGGTCGGACCATTCCAGTAAGTTCTGGTCCTGTTGTCCAAGCTATGTCCGACCCATGTCCGACCCAACCTCTGGGTCGGACGAAGTCAGAAACTTCGACACAGAATTTTTTTTGCCCGTCCGACCCATGTCCGACTCACGGCCCTGGGTCGGACCATTCCAGAAAGTTTAGCTCTGTTGTCCAAGTGGCGTCCGACCCACGTCCGACTCACCCTCTGGGTCGGACGAAGTCAGAAACTTCGACAACAGTTTTTTTTTTTGCCTGTCCGACCCATGTCCGACTCACGGCCCTGGGTCGGACCATTCCAGAAAGTTTTATTCTCATTGCTCAAGCCTTGTCCGACCCAGCGTCCGATCCAGGCTGTGGGTCGGACAGTAGCAGATTGTGCTACAGACCTTATTTTTCAATTCCTTTCTTACCCATTTCTTCCCCAATCTTCCTACATACATCCTAACATGTTTTAGTACAATTTAAACACTCCAAATCACCTTAGTTCATCCACTAAACCTACTACTCTAATCTTACATTCACTTACACATTTTTCCTCACTTCTTCTCAACACTTGTATTAGTTTCCATTTCACTTATGCTACAGATTTTTGTTTCCTCTATTATGCTACAGATTTTTCACTCAACTTCTAACCTACATTACTTCCTCAACTAATGCTACTCCTAGCATCCAAAATACATTACTCACAACCTAGTTCCATCCCATTTACAAACTCATATTCAAATTTGTTACAAGATACTAAACACTCCTTTTAAACTCTCCAACATCTGTTCCAAATGTATCTAAGTCCTCAAATTCCTAGATAAAATTCGACATAGTCTCCCCTATAATTCTTACTTGCTCACACACCATTTCAGCTCACAAATTTGCCCATTTACATACCTGTTTATTCAATACACTATACACACCATTCAACACTACTATAACAACAATGAAATTCTACACACATACACATACTACCCTTGGTTTTCCCAAGCTTTTAAACTTCATTTACAAACTTCAAAACTGTTTCAATACCATTACTCATTATACTACAACATACTTACTACTCATTACTCAATACACCATTCATTTTACTACTTCGAAAACTGTTACAATACCATACACAAACTAACACGAGGTAAGAGCATTTACCTTGTCTTGCTAGTTTTTCTTTTCTTTCTTGCCTTCTTCTCTTTTCTTCTTTCCTTCTTCTTTGTTCTTGCTCACACAATGCACAATACTACAACCACCATACCAATCCACACTAACCATTTAGCATTCATTTATATTAACCCTAGAATTTAGGTTTTAGGTTTTAGAAAAGGATGTTACCTTCCAATAGATGAATGGAGTTCTTGACTAGCAAGAGAGCAATATTCCTAGCCCAAGAAGGAGCCAAAATCGGCTGAAGCAACAAGGAACCAAGAGTTCAAAAACTAAAATCCTTATAATGCCAATGAGAGCTAGAAAAGAAGGATTTTCGAAATTCTTTTTACCTCAAGGTAACAAGGAGGTGAAGGTGCTTCTAATGGTGGACTTGAATCTTCAAATGGAGAACACCCATAAAAATGAAAGTGGTCGTTTTTTATTTTTGGAAGGATGAAAATGTTCTCCTTTGTAAGGGGATTCCAATGGTATGGTTTTTATAATTTTTGGACAAGGTTTGAGCCTTCAAAAATGAGAGAGAAGGAGGTGGCTGGTTTGAGTTGTTCAAATCGCCATTGCCATCGCTGGAGGAAGAAGGAGAGAATAGAGATGGAGGGGGAACATGTGAGAGAGAGGGATGGGTAGAGGAGAGAGACTCTTATTTTGCTTTACTTATTTGTTTTGTCCTTTAGCTAATAAGAGAGAAATAAAGAGAGTGGGGGAGAGGAGTCCATCGGCTACACACATGCCCCTCTACAGATTTTTGCTTTTTATTTGCAAAAGTGGACACCCTAACTTTGTTTATTTGTACTCTTACCCCACAACTTCCCGGTTGTTACAGTTTTTACTAACCGGTACCCGTTTTCCGGAATTTTCTCATTTAATTAATTTTATTGGTTCTAAAGCCCCACTAATATTTATTAGTGACTATTTAGTTGACCAAAATTGTTACGAGTCTATTTGACCCTCTTAAAGTCGCGTTTTCCCGGTTTCCTCGAAAAACGCGCTTTAAGGTTCGTTTGTGCTTCTAACCCATTTTAAGGGTCCGTTTTCTTCGGGATTTGTTCCCTCATATTTATTTAAGTGTAATTAAGCCTTTAAAAATATAATTATCCTAATTAATCACTGTTTTTAATTACGGGGTATTTCACATGGTAACCCATACAAGCCATCATATACATTCTTACCTTCCCGAGATCCGTAATACACAATACATATACAGCGCATACGCAATACATACACCATACACCATCCTTGTTAGCTCAGGTTGGTCCACCCGGGTTAATCGGGTGGAGATTACTCTTTTACTCATTCCACAGTACTTACACATACATACTCATACTCATACATACTTACTTACTCTTACTCATGTTAAGTCGTCGGGACCTCCGGCCCTGGGACTACTCTGTCCCACCACCGGGATTTACTTGACTCACCAATCCGGGATGCTACCCATTTAAGGGGTTTGGGCCGCGGACCAGTTTAAGAGTTAGGAATCGGATCCAACCTCTTGTGTCTCCTCATCCTCACGCGTGGCCGAAGCTATATCGGACTTCTACTCATTCCAATTTACTCACTTAAGTTAGGAGTTATGTAGTTAGGAATTAGTAGAAGTCAACATCCAAGCCACATACACATTACATTGTTCATATACACATCCATTCCGAATACATTACAATATACAAGTACACTACGAAATACAATACACTCCATCATCATTCATATATTTCATGAATTATACAAACTATTGTTCAAGACAATATCAAGAACAATGTAAACAAGCACAAGTAAGTGCAATATAGTCCGATTCATGCATTTATCTTATTAGGTGATCAAATAAGCACACAAATCGGGGTAACCAGATTAGGATACAGGGGATGAAGAAATCATACCTCTTTATGCAATTTACTTTACCAGTGCCTTCTTGTTCCTTAGTCCTTATTTGTTCCTCGAGTCCTATTCTTGAACCCCCGGCTACATGCCAAACGGTTCAATCAATACTACGCATTACATTACATACATAATTGCTACTCCCGTACTTACCCCGTTGTCCCGTTGTTTCGGTTTCACTTAATGTTCTTATACTTACACATTGTTTACTTTCTTTAAGTTTGTTTCCTTACTTAACACTGGTTTACTACATATACGTACATATGTATATGTGGGTATACATATATATATATATATTATTATTATTTAATTTAAATTTTTTTTTGTATGACTCGACCGACCTTACCCAGGGTCGGACCCAAGGTCGGTCGAAGTCAGTAGGGTACTCACGCTGGAAAATTACAGGGCCGACCGACCTTGCCAAGTCCGGTCCCAAGGTCGGTCCATTCCAGTGAGTTTTGGTTTCAAAATTCTGGAGTCGACCGACCTTGCATGTCCGGTCCCAAGGTCGGTCCATTCCAGTAAGTTACATTACAGGTGAATTTTAGGCCGACCGACCTTGCAAGTCCGGTCCCCAAGGTCGGTCCATTCCAGAAGCTTTCCGCCCTTTGTAATTCTGGGCTCGACCGACCTTGCAAGTCCGGTCCCAAGGTCGGTCCGGCCCAGTAATTGCATTTTTATTTCTGTTTTCGGTCCCTCTTCTTACCCATTACTTCCCCAATCTTCCTACATGTAATCCCACATGTCTTAGTGCCATTTAGGCTTCCTAAAATACCTCAATTCATCCACCTATTCCATTACTAAATCCATCAACCAATTTACACAATTTCCTCACTTCCTTTCAACACTTACCACAGTTTTTCATTTCTCTAAATGGTGTTTGCTACAGATTTTGGTTCTTATTTCCTCCATACCTAGTTCCCTCTCCTAATGCCAATTTACCATCCCAATCCATTTCCAAGCAACTACAATACCTATACCCAAGTCCAACACTCTTTTCACCAATCCTTACACACTAATTCTTCCTAACTTCTCCAATGCATCTTTATACACTTTGCTACAGATTTTACATCCTTATATCCTCATACCACACTACCATTCCATGGTCACTAAATATCTCTACTAACTCCAATACACACCTTGGTTCTCCCATTCACCAAGTCATTCTTAAATACATAATTCCTACCAAAATTTTGCCATAGTTTACCTGCTTTTCTTACTTAGCCTCACATACACATTCTCACCAAATTCATGCCTATTCTAGCCACACCCATACAAGGGTCGTACCAGCAATCAATACAATACCAATTCATCAATACTTCCTCAATCCACATTACTAATACTCATACACAATTATTTGGCCCCAAGGCCTACAATCCACATACTAATTCACAAATACTCAAAATTCCAATACTACAATACCAATACAATATTTTGTGTTCTTTAAATTGGTTTACCCATTCCCATTACTCTAATGCATTAAATGTAGCATTCAAGAGAGAGCTCTTACCTTAAGCTCTTATTTCCTCTTTTCTTTTCCACTTCTTCTCTTCTCTCTCTTGCCCAAATCGGCCATATGGGGAATGGAGTTGCCAAACTCCATTCCCATCACCCAAGCACACAAAACAATTGCAATTAATATACTAACCCTTATATTAATGCTAGTTCATTGAAATGTTTAAAACAAGATTTCTAGGGTTTACCTTTGGAGTGTCTTAGGGGGGTTTTTAGCCCTTGGTTCAAGAAGGTGAATCCACCACCATTGCAAGGTTGATATTATGCTCCAAAGAGAGAGAAAAATAGAGCATTACAAATGGGGCAAAAATCGGTTATGAAGGAAGGTGAAGAAAACATGAGTTTTTCATGTAGATTTCTATCTTAATGGAGAGAGGAGACTCCAAGCTACCCATTGGTGCCATTTTCTCTTTGAATGGGGTATACCCACGAAAATGAACTTCCTCATTTTTGGATTTTGCAAAGATATAAGTGTAGAGGAGGATGAGGGGAGTTCAAATATGTAGTTATTTTTACCTTTGGAGTTCAAATGAAGGTGGAGCATGGATGGAAAGGTGAGAAGCCATTGAAGCTTCTCTTGGAGCTCCAAAAATCGCCCACACCAAAGGAGAGAGGAGGGAGAAATCAGTGGGGATGAGGAAGGAGAGAGGTGAGAGAGTAGGGAAATGAGTGAGTGAGGAGAGAGAGAAGGGGTAAAGTAGTTTTTACTTTATTACTTTTTGCTTTTGGCTCTCTTATTTAATTAGCTAGTTACATGTGTGTGTGAGGGGGTTATTTGACTATTAAAAATTGGTCCCCTACAGTTACACTAGTTGGAGCGTTTTTGTCTTTTACAGAAAATGCTCGTTATTTTACCCGGTTTAGGTACTATTCACTAACCGGGCTCGTTTTCTGGAATTTTCTTGTTTAATTATTTTTATTGGTTATTAAGCTTCCATAAATGCTTAATAATTATTATTTAATGATTTATAATTTTTACGGGTCTGTTTAACCACTTAAAGTCACGTTTTTGGGTTTTCTCGAAAAAACGTGCGTTAAAGCTCTATTAGCGTTTTAATACATTATTTGGATCCGTTTTCTTCGGGAGTTGTTCCCATATATTATTTAGGTCTTATTAAACCTTTGGAATCCATATAATATGCTACCCGGGGTCTCATACCCCCTATGGTTATTTAACGCTTATTTAGCGTTTTGCGCTTTTTAAGCGTTTCTTTATTTCTCTTGGATTTATTTTTCCTTACCAATATTTCTTAATCATTATTAGGCTCTTAAATACCTATTAGGATAATTTAATCGCCATATTTAAGGTCGGGGTATTTCAGGAATCCACTTTGGATCCTATTTGAGGTCATACAATCCTTATGGTGATTTAAGGCACAATTTTGGCTTTACCGATCTTAAGGCATGTTTTGCCTTGTTGAGATCTTTTAGATTGTTCCTCAATGATATTTAGATGTTTATTAACCATCTTAGATCATTAATAGATCATTTAATTATGTTTTTAAGGTTAGGGGTATTTCATTCATCATCCAAGTCCTCTCATTACCATCAAGGTTATACACACTAGTTCATACCTAAATCTCCTCAAGACATTTTACAACCTTCTCCTACAAATTTTTGCACAATACAATGCATACCTCATACCTCAATTTTGGTGTGTTTAATCCACCCATTCAACCTCAAACTCCTCCTAATCAACACTAGGTCATTCTAACTCCCAAAAACACCTTGGGTTTACTCACTTCCACTCAAATTTCCTTTAATGACTACTAGTAAGGACTAGGTCATATTAATTCACCTAACACTCAACACTTGATTTCTATACCAATTTTGCCATAGCCTCTCTACTATATTTTCATGCCCAAATGCATAGTCTTTCCCATTCAATCAACTAACACTAATCAAATCCTTATATCATGGTATTTCTCCACACATCAATTGCACTCAAATACATCAACTCATATTACAATGCATAAACCTTAAATTGCATAGCACTAAGTATCTTAAATGACATGGTTCTTAGGCCCTTAAATGACATGAATTTAAACACCGAATTTCCAACATATAGAGCTTTCAACTTGCATTTACACAACATCAATCCCATGGCAAATATAAGTGCTCTATAATCCACCTTATGATTATTTTACTAACTCATTCACCATTGGCTCTTTAGTCACAAGTTCATAAGCTTGTTCAAATTATTTCCTAAGTTAACATAACCCATACTTATAATGTAAGCCCTAGGCTACATTTGTATCAATTATAGCCACCATTCCTTAAGGTATTAAGCTACATTAAGGCAAGTAATTTTACCTTATGATTTTAAGCCTTTTCTCTCTTCTTTTCTTGGTTCTCTTCATTGAAAACCGGCAAAAGGAGTTTTCTCTCTCGCTAAACTTCTAGCCAAGGTTCAAATTAAGCTAATGAGTGCTAGGCAACACCCTTAAACTCATTGAAACAACTCTTAAATACTAAGAGAGTGCTTAAAGCACTAAATTAGATTATTACCTTAGGAATCTTGAAATGGACATTTGGAAAGGAATCAAAGCATGGCTTCCATTAAGCTCTTAAAGATTGATTAGATGCTAATTCAAGGAACAATCAAGCCACCTTAAGAAGGTAATTTTCGGCACTAATGAAAAATAGGAGAAAAGATGATTTTTGAAGGTTTTTCTTACCTTAAACCAAAGGGAGTGTAAACTAGCTCTTGAATATGGATTTTCCTCTTTAAATGGATCTCCTTCAATGGAGTAAAACTTCAGATTTTGGAGTTTTAAAAAGATCACTTTGAAGCCCTTGACTCAACTAAGAGAAATATGTGGTTTATTTGTGATTTGGAGCTTTGTCTTGGATTTGGAAAGCAAAGCAAGTTCAAGAACCATGGAGGCTGGATCTCTTACGGTTTTGGAGCAGAGAGAATGAGGAAAATCGTATGGGGAAGAAGGAAAGAATGAGAGGAGGAGAGAGAGAAGGAAGTAAATAGATATTTGTTACTTTTTGTTAAAGTAAATAGTGATCTTACACCCTCCTTCCTCTCTTGTAAAATGCTGGCTCAATTAGGTGATGAGTCACCATGTGAAAACCGGCCCCCATATGATATTTAGGGACTAGTTTGACTATTGACCACTTAAGGAAGTCATTTGACTTATTTTGGGCACTATTTGGGTACTATTCATAATTAGTGCACAAATTTGTGAAATTTTTGGTTTCTCATTGATTTAGGCTTCCTAATGTGATACTAAATAGTACACATGTTGATTAAGGTATAATCATGGTGATTTAACCACTCATAACCCATTTCTAAGACAATTTCTCAAAAATGTGCTTTAAGAAGTTTTAAAGCACAATTTGTGTTCCAACTTGTTTTTGAGCTTGGTTTTATTTGGTAATTGATTTAACATGTTCTTTAGCATGTTAATAAGGTCTAGGAATGACCTTTGGGTACTAAACAAGGTTACACAAGGTCTAGAGCAAGTATTTGCTTAAATTGCCTTTATGGTGTTTTCTATGGTTTAAATTGTCTACCAATGTTTCCAAGGCATGTTTTAGTGTAACACCCCTACTAAACCTGTACCTGAAAACAATATAATCGCAGCGGTAAAATAAAAGACTGTCGGTCTAATGGTGTCACTGTTATCACTCGCCCATACGGGTGATAACTGTTACCTGATAATCAACATACGAAACGTATTCCCGCAGTGACCACAAGAGATAGATAGTAGTGCTAAAACAATCTTAAAACAAATCCAACATCAACCATTATTACAACCGTACTCGTGAGCAACTAATCCAAAAACATACACCTCGGTTTACAAAACCCGAGTCCATAAACAACCGTAGCCTCATACCGTACCAAGTCTAAACAACAATAACAACAACTGTCGCGCCCCGCGTCGACCCTTCAGCTAATCACCTGCAATAAATATGGTTTGTGGTATGGAATCAGCCCCTGCTAAGTATGTTATCACATGCCCCGTCATGCCCCCTCGGACCCCTCAATTAATTGGTCAAGAGCATGGGGTTCATTACATGCGATACCATTTTAATATTTAAACTGTAAAACAATTAACAGTAATATCCACACAAAAACATAACCATCAATACACATAATATATATACCACACAGTATAACCAGGGAACAACAAGGCGAAACGACGAGGGTAATAAACAAGTATTAACTCCCGTCCTTGGTGTAGTAACCAATAATGTTCGCCACTGTAAAAGTAATAATTGTTCAGTTATACCTAGTGACAACGTCTCATTAAAACAACGTGCCTCTAATACCCATATATTATGGCGGGTCACCCAAGGCAGTAGCCACTCCAGCGGTAGAGTCTCCAACCAACGAGCCATCCTAGCTCACGGGAAATTTCCTTGATACTTACGGACCCGTACGCGGACATCCTGGTATCGTTTTTGTGATCACAGCGCGCACCAAGAGCCACATCCTCTTGGCTTTCCAATATTTGTTTAATTATACCATCGCATCGCATTACCAAATTTCTAACATAGCAGACTAAGGTCGTTAGTCCAATCCGGAGTCTGTAAACTCGGGATCCAATGTCAGATACAAGAGCGGCGTTAGAAAGGCCAATGCTCTGTATAAAAGTCTCGGATAATATATATATCTTATTATCCTAGTGCTACAACGTTTTTCTGACGATCCTTACAATTCATATAAGATAGCACCACAGCCGCTAGTTCGTTTTATATATATATAGGTTCATATATACGAACCAATACTGTTAACTCAACAACAGTAATTAATAAGCAGCTATAAATATACAGTTCACGTATATCTTTAACACATTCAGACAAACAATCTTATCACAGATCACACAGAAGTCTGAACTGAGGAAGACCTCAGAGACAATCAGAGACACGTAACAACATACCGTACACCCAGAATATAGTACGGTGGAGTATGAGTCAGCACAAGTCCGAAGCTCCACGTGACGTCTCTAACAATCTAAGTAATACATAATGCTACTGATTAGAATCCTGTATAACAACATAACTCTACGGCACCCCGTACCGTCACTAATACCTCCCGGTTAATCCCCCGTATAATAACTGTCAATGTTCGACGGGTTTTCGGTTTAACTCAGGATTTGGAAAAACGTTATATTACATGCGTAATTTCCTCTCGTATATAATATACTTAACGTTTGAACTTGTTATCGCATGTAACTTAATATACCTTGTATATTGTATAGTTTGTTTCTATATTGCATGTATAATTCCTTACCATGTATTATACATCTCACCTTAGTATTTATTTTTCTAAGGTTTGTTTTCCCAAGTTTAATGGAGTATAATTCGTATATAAAATACCATGAACTATATAAACTCTTATTATTTCATGTATACTCCTATCATTAGAATTCCATATCCAATGTTTGTGTTTCTTTTTCTTTTATCTCCTTTCTTTTAAATCATGGTAATATATAGTTATTGAACTATATTTTATTTTCCATAAAATAACATATATTTATTTATATACATGTATTATAGGACTATTTATTATATGGAAAGTCATTATAATATATATTCATTCTTTTTAATGAATACCTCTTATATTATAAATGTTATAGCTCTTATAACATTAAAACCATATTATAAATTTCATTCAAAAATAGTATTATTTTCGAACAGCACCTATAATTCTCAAATATTTACAAATCAACCCCATTTAATATCATATAGTTTCTAATATCACCAAAACTATATATTATACATATATCTTCCATAAAACCTTATATATAATTCCAAAAATTACCAAACTATACCAAAAGGTTATAAATATTATTATTAACCTTATATTTCCTCTTAATCTCGGTTTCACCACATTAATTACCCATTTGTAACAATGTTATGAAATATCTTATATTATACTTAGATAATTCATATAAACTCCAAATTTAACCAAATCAACTTCTAAAAATTCCTAATAACCTAAGGTTTGTACTAATCTCCATTTAGTACCCCTAGCTTTCGGAAATTACAATATCACCCCAAATATCATAAATCTTTTACAATTTAATAACTATCTTATTATAAGGTAGTATTTTAATTCCTTAAATTCTCCAAACTTAGTCAAAGTCTCCTATATAGTCAACTTGACTTCTAATACCCAAATGGGACCCAAACTTTTCGGTAATTACAATTCTTAACCTATAGTTTTCTATTTTTACAATTTTGACCCAAACTTTATAAAATGTTATAATTTTTATTAAATTCATTTAAAAACCCTAAGTTTCTCTAAATTAAGCCCACGGCTTATTATTTAGCTAGTAATTACCATTTGGCCCCAAACTTAAATATATAAGCATAAATTAAACTAAATAAGCTTGTAAACTTAAATTAAAATGGCCTAATGACATGGCCTTATTACAACCTTGCTTTATAACATAAAATTACACATAAATGTCTCAAATAACACAATTAATTCTCGGCCTCACTTTGATTTATATATTTTTCCACATAATGTCATAATTTGACCATTATGTTAATTAAATCACCTAAATGACTAGCTTAATTTATCTTAGTCATTTTTTTCCATTCTTAGGTTATAAATAACCCATAAATTACATAACACTCTCGGCACATATTTATATATGCTAAGAATTACATAAAATCATAAGTTTAAGGTGTTTATACCTTGATAAACTCTTGTATGAGCTCGGCACCTTGGAGTAAAATTCACCACAATATTTAGACATGTTTAATACACCAAAACAAGATATAGTTATACTCCAAGCTTGAGCTTAACCATAAAGAACAATTAATGTAAGATTTAAGGCAAAAATCACCTTAAAAATGCTTGGAAGGTTCCTTATGAATTCGGCCTGGTTTAGACACACCACAAGGTGTTAAATTCACTATAAACATAAGGAACACTTAGACAACAACAAGCTGCTGTGGTAATAGGTTTTACCTTGGAAAAATGCCTAAAAAGAGAGTATTTCCTTTGGATTTTGGTCACCCTTGCTCCAAATGGTTAACCAACTGATTGAACATGTAAATATGAAGATTATGAGTGTATAAACTCACAAAAATCAGAAAAAGAAAACCGGATGCAAAGTGTAGAACCTTAAGGTATGTTTTTACCTTAAAATGTAGATTTGGAGTTCCTTGGCCCTCAAACTGAGTTCATTCGAGATTAGCTCTTGTTCTAACCTTATAATACTGGGAATAAGCCATAGGAAAAGATAAGCCACGAAATCCAAGTGTTGGTAGTGAAAGAATGAAGAAAAAGGGCTAAAAATGACCTTAAATCATTACCTTAGGAGCTTATTGGATTGAATTGTCTTCCTAACTGAAGAACACAGCTTGGGAGAGTCCAAGAACTCGGACTCCACGTTTGGAATGGAGCAAGAGGCAAGAGAGAGTGAGATTTGGTGTTTAAAGGCATAAAATCTTATAATAATGAATAGTAACATGGCTAGTCATCACTTTAGAAAAGCAAACTGAATAAGTGAGCTATGTGCTGTCCTCCCTTCCCTCCATGCCTGCCGACACCCCTTGTATGGGTTGGTCAATTCGTTGACCAAAGGTCAAACTTGACAAATGTGCTTAGAAATGGCACTATTTGGGTACTATTCACAATAAACTGTCAGTTTTGGATTTTTATTTTCAAACTTGGATTTAGACTTTTAAATATAGTCTATCATGTCCAATAAATGTTTTAAATGATATACTCATGTCTTTAAAATGACAAAAAGTCATTATCTTAGAGCTCATACACAAAAACGTGAGTTAAGGTGATTTCAGGGCACTTTTGTGTCACCGTGTGTTTCTGAGCTTAGTTTTCTTTGAGAATAGTTTTGTTGTGTTCCTTACTTCATTACAATGTTTAGGAATCCACTTTGGATCCTATTTGAGGTCATACAATCTTCATGGTGTCTTAAAGCACATTTTTGGCCTTACCGATCTTAAGGCGTGTTTTGCCTTGTTGAGATCTTTTAGATTGTTCCCCAATAGTGTTAAGATGTTTAATAATCATCTTTAATCATTTGTATATCATTTAATTGGGTTTTTAAGGTTAGGGGTATTTCAGTCTACCCCCCTTAAAAAGGCTTCGTCCCGAAGTCCTTACTCATCTACAGTTCACCTAAGGAATCAAGTTCCACTATGTACTCAAACAGATCATCACTAGGGAGTAACTCCCACTAGGTTCAAAACTAGTATATATGTATCAAGATTGATACAGCACATATCAAATAACTGAACTCATGGTATAACTCATTGTAACATAGCACTAGACAAGGTGCACATCCAAACCATCAACAAAAAGTACTCAGCGGTACTATATATTTATTCTCAAACAGGTGCACTAAGGCACATACAAAAGATGTATCAAACATACAATCATCCAACAACCATGTATGACGCAGCATACCACTAAAACACACCACAAAAATAAGACCTAGTGCATAACATATGCGCAAGCCAAGTGGTGTCTACCCCCCTTAAAAAGGGTTTGACCACGAACCCGTATAAGTATCACAGCTACTACTCGAAGAGTGCTGGGTACTTCGCTCTCATGGAGTCCTCTAACTCCCAAGTAGCCTCCTCCACCTCATGGTTCGACCAGAGAACCTTGACCATGCTAACGGTCTTGTTCCTAGTCTGTCTCGTCTTCGTATCGAGAATGCGGAGTGGTACTTCCTCATAACGTAGAGCGGGGTCCAACTCTAAAGTCTCTGGCTGCAAAACGTGCGATGGATGGGGCACATACCTCTTCAACTGAGAAACGTGAAAGACGTCGTGCACCCTCCCGAGCTCTGCTGGCAAATCCAGCCTGTAGGCTAATGGGCCCACTCGCTCCCTAATCGCATAAGGTCCAACATACTTTGGGCTCAACTTGCCCTTCTGCCCAAACCGGAAAATCCCCTTCATGGGTGACACTCTGAGGAAAACCATGTCGTCGGTAGTGAACTCAATGTCCCTCCTCTTGGTGTCTGCATATGACTTCTGCCGGTCCTGAGCTGCGCTCATGTTTCTACGGATCTGTAGGACATCCTCCTTAATCTGCTCTAGGTACTCCGGTCCTAGAAGCGTATTCTCGCTGGCCTCGTCCCAGCATAAGGGGGTCCTACACGGTCTACCATATAGTGCCTGAACGGTGGCATCTGTATCGAGGAGTGGTAGCTGTTGTTAGGCGAACTCTATCAAATGTAGGCGCTCTAACCAACTCCCCTGAAAGTCTAAGGCACATGCTCTCAGCATGTCCTCCAGTGTCTGGATAGTCCTCTCACTCTGACCATCGGTCTGTGGGTGGAAAGCCGTACTAAGCTTCAGCTTCGTACCTAAGGCTTCCTGAACCTGTCCCCAGAATCTGGACAAAAATCGAGGGTCCCTATCAGAAACAATAGTCTTTGGCACCCCATGGTGCCGGATCACCTCCTTCTGGAACAAGTCCGCTAACTTAGGAACTTTCCAGGTATCTTCATCGCAACAAACCTTGCCACCTTAGTCAAACGGTCCACAATGACCCATATCGAGTTCAGTCCCCCTTAGTCGGTGGGAGACCGACAACGAAATCCATGGAGATGTCCTCAAACTTCCAGCAAGGAATAGGCATAGACTGCACTAAACCTCCTGGTCTCCTATGCTCAAACTTAACCTTCTGACAGGTCAAGCATCTAGCAACATACTCAGCTACATCCTTCTTCATCCCGCTCCACCAGAAATGGACCTTCAAGTCCTTGTACATCTTAGAAGAACCTGGGTGGACGGATAAGGAAGAGCTATGAGCCTCCTGGAGTATCTTCTCCTTCAGGTCAGGAGACGACTCCGGAATACAACCGGCCATTCAGCCGAATCATGCCATCATCACATAGTTCGAAGTCATACTTCAAACTCTCGAAACAAACCATCCAACATCTTCAGCCTGATACTCTGCATGTAATGATCACTCTCCTGTGCAGCTCGTATCTCATCGATCATGCTGCTGTTTGCTAACAACGAAAACAGTGAATGAGCTCTGCGGCTCAGGGCGTCAGCTACTACATTCGCCTTGCCCTTTATATCTCAGGCTATATCGTAGTCCTTCAAGAACTCGACCCACCTTCTCTGTCTCATGTTCAGCTCCTTCTGAGAGAAGAGATGCTGTATAGACTCTTGTGATCAGAGTAGATGGTGACTGTCACACCGTAGAGATAGTGTCGCCAGATCTTCAAAGCGAAGACTACTGCGCCTAATCGAGGTCGTGTGTGGGGTAATTCACCTAATGCTTCTTTAGCTGCGGGAAGCGTAAGCAACTACCTTCCCATGCTGCATAAGCACACAGCCTAGACCGGTTCCAGAGGCATCACAGTATACCTCGAACCCATCGGTGCCCTCAGGAATAGTAAGAATGGGTGCCGATGTAAGGAGATCCTTCAGTGTCTGAAAGGACTGGTCGCACTCTGCGGTCCATAAGAACTGGGTCTCCTTCTTCATAAGATTAGTCAACGGTTTGGCCTCCTTGGAAAAGTCCTTCACAAACCTTCTATAGTAACCTGCCAAACCCAGAAAACTGCGAACATCTGTAACTGTCTTTGGTCTTGGCCAACTCTTTACTGCCTCAATCTTTGCAGGGTCTACAGATATCCCGTCTGCTGATATGATGTGTCCTAGAAATGACACGCTGTCTAGCCAGAACTCACACTTCGAGAGCTTGGCATACAGCTGGTTCTGTCTCATGATAGTCAAAACCTGTCTCAAGTGTAACTCATGATCCTCCCTGGTCCTGGAATAGATCAGAATATCGTCGATGAAGACCACAACTGAACTATCAAGCTGTTCTCTGAAGAGACGGTTCATCAAATCCATGAATATAGCTGGTGCATTTGTCAACCCAAATGGCATAACGGTGAACTCGTAATGTCCATACCGTGTCCTGAAAGCTGTCTTCTCTATGTCATGCTCTGCAATCCTGATCTGATGGTAGCCAGATCTGAGGTCTATTTTGAGAACACACTGGCCCCTCTCAGCTGATCAAACAAGTCATCAATCCGGGGTAACGGGTACTTATTCTTGACCGTGACCGCATTCAGCTCGCGGTAGTCGATGCAGAGTCGCATACTGCCGTCCTTTTTCTTGACGAACAGTACTGGAGCACCCCAAGGAGAAACACTAGGTCGAATGTAACCCTTGTCGAGGAGGTCCTCCAGCTGTATCTTCAGCTCCCTCATCTCAGCCGGTGCCATACGATAGGGTGCCTTAGCAATAGGGCCCGTACCTGGCAATAAATCAACGGCGAACTCAACCTCACGCACAGGCGGCAAGCCTGGCAACTCATCTGGAAACAAGTCTGGAAAGTCTGCCACGACTGGAATATCACATCCATCTCGTCGCACTGTCTCGTGTCCTGTACGTAACAGAGGAAGGCTTGTCGGCCCTTCCTAACGTCCTTCATCAGGGACAATGCTGACACGATCTTGACAGTCGGCTCTCTCCGACACTGCGGTATGACACTGTCCTGCCGCTCGGCCCCTTCAACAGTAGTCGATGCTCTGCACAATGAAGGCGGCCCTTATGCCTCTGTAGCCAATCCATGCCCACTATGATATCGAAGCCCAAATTCTGAACTCGATCAGATCTATGGGAAAGGTCTCAGCCATGATGCTGATCTCTAACCCGGTGTACTGCCTGGTGCAACCTACTTTCTCCTTCGAAGGAGGGTGACTGAGAAGTCTGAAAGCTGTTCGGAGCAACCCCCAACTTCTTCGCGAACGCCGAGGAAACAAAAGAATGTGAAGCCCCTGAGTCGAACAACACGGAAGCTCTAACACCATCAATAGGAAAGGTACCTGAGATCAACTCTCGTATAAGCATCGAGTCCCAATAAATCACTAATTTACTGCCTGTTGTAACCGTCATACCTGTGATGACATTACCGGACTCCTTGGCTTGCGCCATATCTAAATGCAGATGGTACCCTCCTTTCCATCTCTGTGGCCTGAAGTTATGATTAACGGTATCAACAAACTGAACACATATACTCGTAGGTACAAAAACTCTTATTTCATTCATCCACTGTATTTACACAAGGTTACACACTTAACTACTGTTATTACATCAGTACTGTCTGAAAGTCAAGTTTAAACGGCCGGGTCGGACGTGGGTATTATTCACTAATGCTGGTGGGGCGGTATTGAGCTTAATGCTCTTAATACCATGGTAAACAAGCCTAGACTCTCCACCAAATACCAACACATCCCCAGACTTGAGGATGATCTTGCTTGCTAGATCCATCCTCTTCTGGTCTCCAAATAAGAACTCAGCATCATCGCCGATGGAGAATGACACAACCGGTATTCCTCTGGTGATGGACTCAGTCGTCTCATCGCTGTCCTGGTGCATCCCAAGCTTACCTCCCTGCTCGTAGTAGTTGATGATGCAAACGTCAGGTGTCATGTCGGGTAATGGATAGGTCTCACACTCTTGAGCAATATCCATTGCGTTACTCACCAAGTTTAGGAAACTCTCAGGTATCCTAGGTATTGATACGCCATCTACCATCCTCACCTCTCTATAAACCCTAGCTTGTGGATCCCAATATTTTCCTAAGCACATCATGTGCAGTTTCATTCTAGAACCATTATTAAATACAGGGGTATAAAATCCTCCTATGCCCTTACCCAAAGCTCTACACTCATTGACTATGGCGATTTGCTCATCTAGGGTTAGGAATTCTTTGAGAAGTATCATGCCCGGTCTGACCACATGACACATCTCGCCAGGGTACTCCCGTCTTTCCTCCAGGGTCTAGGTGATCTGTCTTGTAAGTGTGGGATAGCAGATATCGAAGTCTCCTAGGGTAAGTCGTATACCTATAGCCGTAATTAAAACACACATTCATGCTAAGGTAAAGCTTTTAACACCTGATCATGCTTTCATACAATGGTTAAGGTTTCAAATACTTACTTTCATCGCGCTGGGTACTAGTACCAGCGCCCGAAGCTCCCGCTGCGTTCAGCACACGGTTGCCCGGCGGGTTCCTCTGGTTCTGCTGCTGAGGCTGCTGCTGCTGCTGTCCCTTCTGGGCCTGGGGCGCCGGCCCCTTCTGGCCACCTCGAGCTCCACCTCCTCCAGTAGGTGCGCCCTGAGTCCCCTTCGGTGGGCGGTACGCTCGGCTCTCTTCGAGAAGCACTCGAACGACCTATGGCCCTTCTTCCCGCAGTGGTGACAGTCTACAGCCTGCCCCTGGCAGTCAGCACCCGGATGATCCTTCCCACAGCGCTTGCAGTGAAAGTGGCGCTGGGGTACAGTACCTATTATCATACAACAATCTGATCAATACAGGGTCGGTAATGGTTAGTGTAGTACAACACTCATTCTCAAGGTTAGATCGCTTACCCTTAGGGGGTGCGATCTAAGAGGCTGGACATCGTATGTAGGCCCGGTCAGCAACGGGACCTTTCTTGCCCTTCTGGCTGGCCTGCTCCTTCTTCTTCTCCCTCCAGGAGAACTTTTTCTTCCTGAGATCGTCAAAGTATTAGGAATAGCAGGTATGAAAGCAGGCAGCAAGTAAGTAATTTAAATGTATTAAATAACTTAAAGCGGTTCTTACTTCCAGCTCTTACTGCCTCCGCTTCCAGCCACCTCCTCTGACTCCTTCTCGGGGCCTTTCGCTTCTGCCCTTGGTTGTCCTCCCGGCTGTTCACCAACAGCTCGGTCCGAGAAGCGCATCGTAGCATTCCTACAATGCATCAATAAGTTCCCCGAACTTGTAACAAAACAAACTGAGTAATAGATATAATCTGTCAACTAATTTACCTGGACCGTTTGGTGTAAACCAGCACCCATGGCGGCCTTGATAGCATACTTCAGCCCGCCCTAAACTTTTCCACCTTCACGGTGTCAGAATAAACTACTCCAGGGATGAACTCCAGCAGCCCTATAAACTTGGAGTAGTACTGGTCTACAGTCTTACCACCTTGTCTCAATCCTCAAATTCCTCCGCTTCCTCTCTTAGGTGAGCAGGATAGTACTTCTGTCTCAGCAACTCAATAAAATCAGTCCAACCAAATCCCTCATAGCCGTGTGATGTGCCTTCACGGACCTCCACCAAATACTGGCGGCGTCCCTCAGGTGGAAAGCAGCTATACCAACTCTGTGCTCAGCAGGCACCTGGATGGCCTCGAAGCCTTCTCATGCTCGATGATGAACCTCTCCAGGGTGGTGGGGTCAGCTTCCCCATCATATGTAGGTACTCGCGTGTCAACCACGCTCTTGAGCCAGTTTTGCCCTCTAGGTGCGGGTATGGGTGGGGCTACGGGTGGTGCTCCGATCTGGACACCTCCCATCAAAGCTAACTGGCAAAGACGGCTGCTACCGCCTCGGCTACGCCTGCGACATTGGGCTCCGGAGGTCCTCCTCCAGCCCCGCCGCCTCCACCTCTTCCCCTGCCTGCCGAACGTCTACCGGAAGACATCTGAAGAATTCAGAATCAAAGGTTAACACTCGGTAAAATACCGTACTTTTCTCAACTATAAGTTCACATAGCCCTTAAAAGGCATAAGAAACACTGTCCCCGACAATTTCCTAACTTAAATAGTTCACAACTTCCTTATTGGTACTGGTGTATGTATAACCTAAGCTCACGGTACTTAAACTACTATCTCTTGTAATCAGAGCGGTACTCCGCTCTGATACCACTTTTGTAACACCCCTACTAAACCTGTACCTAAAACAATATAATCGCAGCGGTAAAATAAAAGACTGTCGCTCTAATGGTGTCACTGTTATCACTCGCCCATACGGGTGATAACTGTTACCTGATAATCAACATACGAAACGTATTCCCGCAGTGACCACAAGAGATAGATAGTAGTGCTAAAACAAACTTAAAAACAAGTCCAACATCAACCATTATTACAAACCGTACTCGTGAGCAACTAATCCAAAAACATACACCTCGGTTTACAAAACCCGAGTCCATAAACAACTGTAGTCTCATACCGTACCAAGTCTAAACAACAAAACAACAACTGTCGCGCCCCGCGTCGACCCTCAGCTAATCACCTGCAATAAATATGGTTTGTGGTATGGAATCAGCCCCTGCTGAGTATGTTATCACATGCCCCGTCATGCCCCCTCGGACCCCTCAATTAATTGGTCGAGAGCATGGGGTTCATTACATGCGATACCATTTTAATATTTAAACTGTAAAACAATTAACAGTAATATCCACACAAAAACATAACCATCAATACACATAATATATACCACACAGTATAACCAGGGAACAACAAGCGAAACGACGAGGATAATAAACAAGTATTAACTCCCGTCCTTGGTGTAGTAACCAATAATGTTCGCCACTGTAAAAGTAATAATTGTTCAGTTATACCTAGTGACAACGTCTCATTAAAACGACGTGCCTCTAATACCCATATATTATGGCGGGTCACCCAAGGCAGTAGCCACTCCAGCGGTAGAGTCTCCGACCAACGAGCCATCCAAACTCACGGGAAATTTCTTGATACTTACGGACCCGTACGCGGACATCCTAGTATCGTTTTGTGATCACAGCGCGCACCAAGAGCCACATCCTCTTGGCTTTCCAATTTTGTTTAATCATACCATCGCATCGCATTACCAAATTTCTAACATAGAGACTAAGGTCGTTAGTCCAAACCGGAGTCTGTAAACTCGGGATCCAATGTCAGATACAAGAGCGGCGTTAGCAAGGCCAATGCTCTGTATAAAAGTCTCGGATAATATATATCTTATTATCCTAGTGCTACAACGTTTTCCTGACGATCCTTATATTCATATAAGATAGCACCATAGCCGCTAGTTCGTTTATATATATAGGTTCATATACGAACCAATACTGTTAACTCAACAACAGTAAATAATAAGCAGCTATAAATATACAGTTCACGTATATCTTTAACACATTCAGACAAACAATCTTATCACAGATCACACAGAAGTCTGAACTGAGGAAGACCTCAGAGACAATCAGAGACACGTAACAACATACCGTTCACCCAGAATATAGTACGATGGAGTATGAAATCAGCAAAGTCCGATGCTCCACGTGACGTCTCTAACAATCTAAGTAATACATAATGCTACTGATTAGAATCCTGTATAACAACATAACTCTACGGCACCCCGTACCGTCACTAATACCTCCCGGTTAATCCCCCGTATAATAACTGTCAATGTTTGTCGGGTTTTCGGTTTAACTCAGGATTTGGAAAAACGTTATATTACATGCGTAGTTTCCTCTCGTATATAATACTTAACGTTTGAACTTGTTATCGCATGTAACTTAATATACCTTGTATATTGTATAGTTTGTTTCTATATTGCATGTATAATTCTTACCATGTATTATACATCTCACCTTAGTATTTATTTTTCTAAGGTTTGTTTTCCAAGTTTAATGGAGTATAATTCGTATATAAAATACCATGAACTATATAAACTCTTATTATTTCATGTATACTCCTATCATTAGAATTCCATATCCAATGTTTGTGTTTCTTTTTCTTTTATCTCCTTTCTTTTAAATCATGGTAATATATAGTTATTGAACTATATTTATTTTCCATAAAATAACATATATTTATTTATATACATGTATTATAGGACTATTTATTATATGGTAAGTCATTATAATATATTCATTCTTTTTAATGAATACCTCTTATATTATAAATGTTATAACTCTTATAACATTAAAACCATATTATAAATTTCATTCAAAAATAGTATTATTTTCGAACAGCACCTATAATTCTCAAATATTTACAAATCAACCCCATTTAATATCATATAGTTTCTAATATCACCAAAACTATATATTATACATATATCTCCATAAAACCTTATATATAATTCCAAAAATTACCAAACTATACCAAAAGGTTATAAATATTATTATTAACCTATATTCCTCTTAATCTCGGTTTCACCACATTAATTACCCATTTGTAACAATGTTATGAAATATCTTATATTATACTTAGATAATTCATATAAACTCCAAATTTAACCAAATCAACTTCTAAAAATTCCTAATAACCTAAGGTTTGTACTAATCTCCATTTAGTACCCCTAGTTTTCGGAAATTACAATATCACCCCAAATATCATAAATCTTTTACAATTTAATAACTATCTTATTATAAGGTAGTATTTTAATTCCTTAAATTCTCCAAACTTAGTCAAAGTCTCCTATATAGTCAACTTGACTTCTAATACCCAAATGGGACCCAAACTTTTCGGTAATTACAATTCTTAACCTATAGTTTTCTATTTTTACAATTTTGACCCAAAACTTTATAAAATGTTATAATTTTTATTAAATTCATTTAAAAACCCTAAGTTTCTCTAAATTAAGCCCTCGGCTTATTATTTAGCTAGTAATTACCATTTGGCCCCAAACTTACATATATAAGCATAAATTAAACTAAATAAGCTTGTAAACTTAAATTAAAATGGCCTAATGACATGGCCTTATTACAACCTTGCTTTAACATAAAATTACACATAAATGTCTCAAATAACACAATTAATTCTCGGCCTCACTTTGATTTATATATTTTTCCACATAATGTCATAATTTGACCATTATGTTAATTAAATCACTTAAATGACTAGCTTAATTTATCTTAGTCATTTTTTCCATTCTTAGGTTATAAATAACCCATAAATTACATAACACTCTCGGCACATATTTATATGCTAAGAATTACATAAAATCATAAGTTTAAGGTGTTTATACCTTGATAAACTCTTGTATGCTCGGCACCTTGGAGTAAAATTCACCACAATATTTAGACATGTTTAATACACCAAAACAAGATATAGTTATACTCCAAGCTTGAGCTTAACCATAAAGAACAATTAATGTAAGATTTAAGGCAAAAATCACCTTAAAAATGCTTGGAAGGTTCCTTATGAATTCGGCCTGGTTTAGACACACCACAAGGTGTTAAATTCACTATATAAACATAAGGAACACTTAGACAACAACAAGCTGCTGTGGTAATAGGTTTTACCTTGGAAAAATGCCTAAAAAGAGAGTATTTCCTTTGGATTTTGGTCACCCTTGCTCCAAATGGTTAACCAACTGATTGAACATGTAAATATGAAGATTATGAGTGTATAAACTCACAAAAATCAGAAAAAGAAAACCGGATGCAAAGTGTAGAACCTTAAGGTATGTTTTTACCTTAAAATGTAGATTTGGAGTTCCTTGGCCCTCAAACTGAGTTCATTCGAGATTAGCTCTTGTTCTAACCTTATAATACTGGGAATAAGCCATAGGAAAAGATAAGCCACGAAATCCAAGTGTTGGTAGTGAAAGAATGAAGAAAAAGGGCTAAAAATGACCTTAAATCATTACCTTAGGAGCTTATTGGATTGAATTGTCTTCCTAACTGAAGAACACAGCTTGGGAGAGTCCAAGAACTCGGACTCCACGTTTGGAATGGAGCAAGAGGCAAGAGAGAGTGAGATTTGGTGTTTAAAGGCATAAAATGATAATAATGAATAGTAATTGGTATCATCACTTAGCTGCAAACTGAATAGTGCATGTGTGCTGTCCTCCCTTCCCTCCTGCCTGCCGACACCCCTTGTATGGGTTGGTCAATTCGTTGACCAAAGGTCAAACTTGACAAATGTGCTTAAAATGGCACTATTTGGGTACTATTCACAATAAACTGTCAGTTTTGGATTTTTATTTTCAAACTTGGATTTAGACTTTTAAATATAGTCTATCATGTCCAATAAATGATTTAAATGATATACTCATGTCTTTAAAATGACAAAAAGTCATTATCTTAGAGCTCATACACAAAAACGTGCGTTAAGGTGATTTCAGGGCACTTTTTGTGTCACCGTGTGTTTCTGAGCTTAGTTTTCTTTGAGAATAGTTTTGTTGTGTTCCTTACTTCATTACAATGTTTAGGAATCCACTTTGGATCCTATTTGAGGTCATACAATCTTCATGGTGTCTTAAAGCACATTTTTGGCCTTACCGATCTTAAGGCGTGTTTTGCCTTGTTGAGATCTTTTAGATTGTTCCCCAATAGTGTTAAGATGTTTAATAATCATCTTTAATCATTTGTATATCATTTAATTGGGTTTTTAAGGTTAGGGGTATTTCATTTAGCCTTATTACATCATAGCTTGATGTTTAATTACCATATTTAGGTTTGGGGTATTTCACTTAAAACTATAACCGCAGTGATGTACGAGATATTTACAACCACTAAACATACTAATCCAAAGTAAAATACAAGACAAGTGAGCGACTATTATGTCCCGAATACTCACAATAATAACATAATACAAACCAAATTTCAAGTGCGGTAATTAGAACAAGTACCCAAGATCCTGCACTCCGGCTTCAACGCGATCAATATCCTAAAAATGGTTGCCATGTAGGTTCAGCAAAACGCTGAGTATGCTAGGCATGATTCTAGACCTTATAGGTCACTAAGGTCGCTTGACCGTCTTAACATTAGATTGATGGTTGCCATGTAGGTTCAGCAAAACGCTGAGTATGGTTGCCATGTAGGTTCACCTATTTTAAGGACGCCCTTATTAGGCACAGTGCATGATTCTAGACCTTATAAGTAAACACCAACACATTCACTACAATTCACAAGCAACATTTGCATAAACAATAAGTAATAAACGAGTGCGATGAAACGTGTAGTCGCTTTAGCGAACGGTATTTGTATTTATAATCACATTCGGTCTCCCATGCCCCATTGTACATCATCACTTATATTGTTATCATTAGTTGGGTGTCATGTTAGGACAACCCGAGTTAACTTTTGATGGACAGTCGTCCCACGTACACACAAAGGTGCTCATTTTGCCAAGGGTCCGGAGGCCCCGGGACTTCCACTGTGCCTAATAAAGGCGTCCTTAAAATAGGTCGGAGTCGTGTACTAACAGTAGTTACCATCTGACCAACGATCTATGTAGGCTCGTTTGGAATTTATCTAGAGTGGACCCGATCGGGTAAACACTCAAGTGATCACTATGCGCAACCAGTTAGTCCGGGACTACACTAGATTTCCATCTCATACACCAACTCTCCATCATATGATTAATTATGTAATAAAATACCTAAAGTATAATCTTAGGTTGGAGAATTCATTTTAATACAGCTGCCTTCGAGGGCTTACGCAAATACCTAGAAGTAATCTAGGTCGTATTAAAGTTCGAGATCCATGCTCTAGAGACCGGTATAGCCGTGTCTCGTTCCTAAGTGTTTTACTTAGGTTAATGTGATAAATATATCTGTCGTACTTGGTAATTAACGATCACTTCACTTCATACTCGTGTATGTATACTTATATAAGTCGATCTATAGTCGACATAGCATTAGTCCAAAGGACGTTCGCGCATAAACAGATAATGCAAAAGAATCCGAGTAAGTAAATCACGTAATATTTCATGCATACATAAAATCACACATATCGCTCTTGGCAATTTAAACACACAATGTCTGACCCCAAGGAAACCCTCATGATGGTCAGACCACACCAATAACATACCGTACACCATAATAAATGCTAGCATATATATTTACGCTCGTCCAGCGTTCCTCGTAGCTCTACGATCTGGAATATACACATCACTATAAGGTAATCCCTAAGATTAACCAAATTCGGTATTTCCGAATAAACGTCACACCCCGACAGTTAATCCCCCATATCTCGTTAGTTGAGTTGGTTCGGGTTTTCGTATGTTTGGGTTTAGTTAGCTTCTTCGGTCTCGTTACGATACTCGTAACTCGTAGTATTTTCTACTACTTAGGTTAATTCCTTATAACCCATGATGTTCATGCATAGGTTAGTAGCTTTGATTATATGTATATATTTCTATACTTAACTGTATATCATGTGTACGTATATACTTACTCAAGTGTATAACATATAGTTTATGTTTACACTTTATTAATGACCATGTAATGTCTTTATCTCATGAACTCCCATTTTATGTGTGTGTTGGTCAACTTGGTTAGTTTATTCCAAGCATAAAAGTTTATAACATTCATTATAATACATTGTATTATATAATTCTCTCATAATATAAACCCTTATATTTTAACATTAGAATTTTCTCTAATGTATAATAAATTATCTCCACCTTATAACCTTCATCAGTTACTACTATATTGTTCTCAACCATATTATATAATCCATTCATATACTCTTATTTATATATACACAAATGAATTTTAAATTCATTTATCAGATGATATTTCTTATCATTTTATGTAAGGTAGTCAATCTCATTTAGTTGTGTTATTTTACAAATACTCATATTAAGATTATGATTATAATGTTATGTAACATTATAGTACGTTATTAAACTTCCAAAGTTTATTTAAATACCCCACCTTATTTTATAATTCCATTTATTCACCTTTAGTCACATTATTCATGTGAACATTCATACTTATACTAGTTTCATTTAATCACACTAATACCATGTAATTATTATAACATTTATATCACTATAGACTATAGTCTAAAATTCAATTCCTAACTTGTTTAATTCTCGCAACTGCCCATTTACTTCATTAATTACAATTTGACCACATAACATTAATGTTACAATTATATTATTATATCATATAATATGATATTTCTACTTTATAATATAATTGACCTATAGTTTTCATATAGGTTAATTTAATTGCCGAGAAGGCCCTTATGGTATAATCTCTATTCTTTCAGCTCCCCCACATTTTCTTTTATTACAATTTCACCATATTACTTGTGTCATGTTACATATAACATATATTATAACATTAATTCATATAACATGTATAACCTATGGTTATATTTATTTATAATTGCCGAACAGACCCCATGGTTTGTCCAGGTTTATTTCACAACCCCACAACTTTTCTTAATTACTAAATGACCCCACATTTTATCCAAACTTTATATTATTATATAAACTATATATTATACATATGTAATTGTATAACTCCAAATAATCCTCTAAAAATCACCAAAAATTTCCAAAAGTATCCTAGGCTGTTATAATCACATTTTATACCCAGAGCTTTTGGTAATTACAAACTTACCCCATATCTTTTGTAATTTTTACATTTTACTTATAAACTTAACATAATGTCATAAATTAATTATCTATGTCATATAATCTGGCCAAAGCCACTAACATGATCAATGTTGACCTCCCAAATTCTGCTTTGACCACCAACTTTTATTAGTTACGAATTTACCCCATTCACTTCACAATTCTTACAATAAACATCTAAACTTAGTTGTAAGTCATTAATAAATTATATAATTTATATAACTTGGTCAAGGTCTCTAATATGGTCAATGTTGACTTCCCCAATTCTATTTTGACCATTACTTTCCAATATTTATGGTTTTGCCCTTAATTTCTTAGAAATTACATTTTTGCCCCAAACTTTATAAAAATTTATAATTTCCATTTAAATTCATCTTAATGCCTAACTTTCGGCTATATTCTTCTACAGCCCTCCAATTTTTGTTTGATTATGGTTTATACCCCAAACTTTATAATATTAGCATAAATAACTTTTAATATAATTTAAAGTTTAAATAACATAAATTAAAATGGCCTAATGACATGGCCTTATTACAGATTTTAACTTATAACATAAATTACATATAAATGCTCGTTAGAATATATATATTTTCGGCTTTCACTTACACCACCCAGAATTATTATTATTTGCACTTTAGCCCTTTTATATTGTATTTATGACATTATAAGTCATTTTTATCCTAGGTAACTTTACCATGTGTGCTATGTAACACTATAACACATTAATAAGTCATATACACTTACTAACCCTCATATACCCACGGTTTTAATTTAATTAACCACAATAATTATATTAAAGCTTTAATAACATAATTACTTTATAAAAGTCACCAAAAACAATCCCACCAGCTTTATACTTTCAGCCCTAATTTATTAAAGGGCTTTGGTTAGTTTTTAGGTCATAAACTAGGGATAAACTTGATTAACATATCATTAAGGTAGTAATTTAACTTACTTCACCAAGGATGAAGTTTTAGCTTGATTTCCTCTCTTTGATCTGAATAACTCCATGGTTTCAAGCACCATTTCGGCCATATTTTGCAAGGAAGAAAGGTACAAATTAGCTTAATGACTTAAGGCACATGAATGTGTAGAAAATAACTTAAGAAGTCATGATTTACCTTGATTTCTCCAAGGCTTTACCAAGCATATATTCGGCCTATTCAAGGAGTATAGGAAAAGGGTTAATCCTCCTCTAAAGACATGTCAAGAAGGCTAATTAAATCGCAAGGACAAGATCTAGAACACTTACCCTTAAAAAACTCCTTAAGAGATGATTTAGGTTTGAAATCAGCCACCACTTGAAGATATTGAAAGTGATACTGATAATACATGATTAAGGAAAGAAAATGAGTGTAGAAACTTGGAATGGTTTTTTGTAACTTGGATCCATGGATGGTTTCAGCCGATTTTGTTCATGTTCTTGCAAGATGAACTCACTGAGATTGAGTGGATGAAAGAGGTTGAAGGTTATTTCATTGGATAGAGGAAGAAAAGAGGAAGAGAATGAACTATGGCATGATTTAAGAGCTTACCTCTAGCCATGGGAGTTGGATTTTGAAGTTGGCTGGTTCTTTAACTTACCAAGGCTGGAAGATAGCTTTAGGAGGCTGAAGAACTCATTGATGAGCAGCACAAGAGGAAAGAAAGCTAACTTAGCTTATAAGGTGAGAAATGTTAAAAAAAGAATAGTAAAGTTTGACTCGCTTGGAAGATATTTGCTTTGTTATAACCAGGTGTTACACCCTTATATTTCCACCACCAATTAGTGTATAATGGGGTCTTTTTGTTGACCAGTTACATGTTAGACAATTAAGACATAATTTGGCACTATTTGGGCACTATTCACATTTCAATGCCATAATTCTGATTTTTTAGGAAATTCTTTGAATTAGAGTTCCTGATGTGATACTAAGTAGTACACATGTTGATTAAGGAGTATACAAGGCTATTTAGCCACTCAAAGTCAATTTTTAAACACATTCTTAAAAATGTGTCTTAAGGAGTTTTAGAGCTCCTTTTTGTGTTTTAACTCTTTCTAGAGTTTGGTTTGCTTTGGTAATGGTGTTATCATGTTAATACCTTATTTATAAGGTTTAGGAATCCACTTTGGACCCTAATCAAGGTTACACAATCCTTAAGGCTTCTTTTGAGCACAATTTGCCTTAAGTGATTTTTAAGCATGTTTTTACTTGTTTATGATCTTGGATTGTTATCCAATTATGTTAAGGCATATTTTAGCCTTAATAAATCATTAATAGGTGTTTAAATCATTATTTATTAGTTAGGGGTTTTCGGAAGCTCTTTGATGACTCACCATCCCAAGTCATAACTCCTTCCTTAGATAAGAGTAAAATAAGAAGATAAGTTCATTTCCTTACTTATCACTTAAGAAAAGGAAAATATCTCTCATATGCTCCATCCTCTCTCCTAGCCAGCCGAGAACCGTACTTATCTTCTTCTTCCTTAGCTTGTTCTTAAGCTTGAAGAACAACAAGAACATCTTCGTGGTGACTTGAACCCACACCTCCATTTACTTCCAATTCTTCTCCTTTCTACGTAAATCCAACAAGGAGAACACCACCAACTCATTCCTTCCCACAAACAAGGCTGAAATCAAGATATTCCTAGAGCAAATTTTTGGCACCCACTCAAACATGGAGCAAGGAAAGATCCATCCAAGCTTAAGGTAAAAATGGAGCCTTAAAGTTCATTTCTTCCTTTGGTTTAATTTCAGCCGAGAACAACCCTCTTTCTTGCACTTTCTTCTTCATGTTTTTACACATGAAATGAAGGGTATTCTGGCTCCTTTTTTTGGGTAAAACTCCATCAAGAAATCATCTTCCAAGAGACTTTTAAGGTTTTCTACGTACCTAGATCTTCTTAATATCCATAGATCTATAAGATATCTAACTCTTAACATTTATTCCTTTAGAAAGCTCAGAGTTGGTGAAGAAATATCTCTTAGAACACCAAGGTAAAACTCATCTCCTTAAAGCTCATTTTGATGCTTTAAGTTTCCTTATCTTGTTAAGCTTCATAAAAGTCCCTAACTTGATCTCTTCTTCTTTGTCAAACCATGACCGAAATGGTCTTTGAAAACCATAGACTTGACCGTGACCAAGGAGGTGAAACAAGTTGGAAAAATCAAGCTTTTGGAGGGTAAGTGATCAAACTAAGTCTTAGAACTCCATAATCACTATCTAAGCTCGTGATTTATGCTAAAACCTAACTTAGCCCTATATTTAATTAGTGACAATAAGAGAATGGGATTAGAGTGGTGTTTGAATCCTTAAACATGTAAGTTTAGCTTAAAACACATTTTTAGCTTTAAGGCCATTTATCTTGTGTAACAAAATAAAGCCGAGAATATGATGGGTGGAATGGGTTAATATGGACCTCAAAATGCACATAAAAATTATAGTGACACATTTGGGTAAGTTTCCTAGGTGTTTCATGACTTAAAATGTCATCATTAAAAGTAAAAGGGGAAGAAATGCATTTATCAAAAAGTTTTGGGTAGAACATTAAAACGCCGAGACCATTTATGCTCTAATGAGTATTTTATGCCAAAGAGGGTTAAGTTTACCAACCCATACAATAAATGAGATAGGTTATTTGGATTAAATCCTAAGTAGTAAATTAATACTACATGTTACTTACAACATAACTAAAGGATTAAATAACTAATCCCGAACTGTTTAAAACCTGAATGATAACATTGAACAATCACGGGGTAATTACCAAGGGATGAGTGACTAATCGGGATACCGACTTAGTTAACATTATAGAGAGATAATGCTTAGTCTCGTCTTCAAGAGATGAGTTCATTAGAGGACGTACATTAGAGGACGTACATTAGAGGATGTGTGTATAGAGGATGGAGGGCGGGGTTCAAACGTCTACTCTCTCTTTCACCGTCGGGTGTACGGCATGTTATTGTGTGGTTCAAATGCCCTGAGGGTTTCCTTGGGTTCGTACATGTTTGTATATGGTTGATAAGAGTGATATGTGTGTTATATGCATGTGATATTATATGACTTACTTGCTCGAAAATCTCGCGTTATAAACTGTGCGCGAACATCTTCCGGACTAAGGTAATACCGATTGTAACTTGACTTAAATTACGAGTAATATTAGGAGGTATCATTACTTATGAAAGTTCAATGAACGTTATATTATTCCTAATAAACCTAAGTAAAAGACTTAGGAAAGAGATTCGGTAATGCCAATCTCTAGAGCATATGTACTCGACATGAACATAACCAAGATGACTTCTAGGTGAATGTGTAAGACCTAGATGGAAACTATATTGTAATGTATTCTCTATAACCTGATAATAGATCTTAGGTGAAATGATTAAGTTACTTAATCACATGGTGAAGAATTGGTATATGATGTGGATAACCTAGGGTAGTCTACGGACTAACTGGTTGCGCAGAGTGATCACTTAGAGAGGACTTCCAGATATGGGTCCACTTGCTATGGAAATCTGACGAGCCAGATATGATCGTTGGTCAGATGACACTATTGTTGGTGTATGGCTACGGCCACATGAAACGCCTTCATTAGGCAAAGAGGAAGTCCAGAGATCTTTAGATCATTGACCGGAGGGCACTGCTATTGGTGCCCACGGGTTGGCTGTCCAATTAATTAAACATTATGAATTATAAAGGGGTTGTCCTAACATGACACCCACCATGAGTTAAGAGTAAACGTAAAAAAATGAGACTACGAGTATTAGCTACACCGTAGTACGAGACTTCAATATCCCTTGTAAACATGGATAACGCAATGGGCCTCGAAGGCAGAGTAACGAGAACCGTCACAAGAAATCGACTCTCATTTCATTATCGCATTTACTTGTTTATCGTTTTGATAATGTGTATGAATTATTTTTGAATGATGTGGTTATATTAGATGACTGATGAGTATTTAATTATAGCATACAGTTTTATTATATACTACTAAAACGGATCCGCATGAAAATAAACCGCATGTTAAGATGACTAATTGACTTAAGGAGTCTAACGGATCCTAGGATTACACTTTAGCATATTCAGCGGTTTGTGTTGAGCCCATTGTGGCATACATATTACAGGTGCTCGATCGAGACCGAAGCCGGAGTGTGGGATACTTTTGGGTAGTTAGCGGTATTTTGTTATCGCATCTATAGACTTGTATTACATTATATACTACGGTTGTATATACTTTCGGATTACTTAGATTGCTCACTTGTACGAACTTGGTCATGGATTGGATATTGTATATATTATCGGTTATCTATCTCTGACATCACAGTGGTTATGTTATTGTGGTAATTGGACGCTTCATTACTCACATTGGTGAGTAATGGCGGTAGCACCCAAGTTAGTGTTTGTTGTAATACTTCCGCTGCACTATTGTATTAAGTCTAGACAGATTGCACCGAGATTGGAATTAATGTAAGTTTACGAGTTAGGGGTGTTACATTATTATATAGGAAAAGTTTAGGCAAAATAGATAAAAGATGATCTAAGTAAAGAATCTAACTTTACGTTTTTTGTTTACTAGGTTATAGACCGAGATTAATTATGAAATTTGAACGCAAGGTAAAGGGAGAGTTTTAAGAATTTTGAGAGTTGAAATTGCGTTATTTGGATAAATAACCAATTTTATAAAAATGTTGCAATCCGGCACATTTCATATTCATAAATAAATATTGGAAATTCAAAAATCGAAATTCCAACCGGGTTATTCTCTAAATACTGTCCTCTACCATGTGTTAAAATTTTATGACATTTTGACTTGATTTGGGTATTTTCTAGAGTAGGGAGTTAAATCACAAAAAAACTTTGAATTTTTTCTTTAAAAATTTGGGCTTAGGCTCCAAATAAATTTTGTCAGGTTTATGAATGTGTAAGCCATGTTAACCATGTGATATTTTATTTTGATGTGTGGACGCCTTTCTTTCTATTTTCAGGCAATTCTATATGTTAATTATTAAGGAAATTAGCTTATAATATGAATTAAAAGCTATATTTCGGGAATAAAAATTATCTAAAAATTAGGATAATGCCTTTCATAATGACTAAGATGTTTGAGCATATTTTGAAATGGTGAACAAGTCATTTGAAAATAGAAAAGTCCCGAGAATATCCTTCAAAAATCTTGACTTTATGCACCAGGGCTCTTCCCGATGGTCAAAATTTTAGGTATAACACCTACTTATCGGCCAGCGCTCTTCTAATTCCATGTGAAGGTTGTGATAGTATCTCTTATTATGCATTGTAATGGTAGCAAGAACATAGATTTTTATTGCACCCTTAGCTCTTTGACCTTCGTCGCCATCTTCCTTTGTGATAGGAAATCGGCCTTTCTTTCTCCCTAAATCCTGCTAAGAGGCCAACTAGTCTTGATTAGCAAAATATATCAATGCCCCCTCTCCAATACCTGGCAACGTATTTATACTACATAATTACCCTCTAACCCCCCGACTTAACTAATAAACCCTTTAGTACCCCTAGTCCTAACATCACTCCCTCCCCTGAAACTACCTCGTCCTCAAGGTTAGAAAAAGATAAAGAAATCTTCTAGAGAGAAATCTGCCAACGGAGGTCGATGTAACAGCTTCAATGCAGTCCCATTATACTATATGTAGGATAACCATCTTCTCGTAGATACTACGTAAGTATAGTTGTGTTTCCTGAACCTGTTGCTCCAACCACAACAATAACCCAGAGCTCTCGAATTATCTACAAGCACAGAGAATTTAGTAAGGTATTGCCTCAGTTGAGCTAAAGTTTTTTACTTAGCAAAATCGTTCACTCCCTCATCCTTCTTCAATTGTTGGGCAAACTTAGTCTCCTCCCTGAAATCAACCTCCTCATTCTCGCCCACCATAGCCTTATCCATATCACCAGAACCACTGTAAGTCCATTGTGTTCTCATGAAACTCTCCTTCTCCGCCATTCGTTCATCCTTGCTGCTACCAGTAACTTTTTTTGCCTGCTTCCTCCTTACACGCCAAGTGAACAGTCAAAGAAGGATAGCGATGTGTCTTTAAACTCCCCTGCGAGTGCTTAGTGAACAATCTGCAGAGGGAGTTTGACTAGGAAAATTATCGACCCAGTAGGCTAGCAATCTTGGGAATGCCTGTTTTGAATTAAGGTTAAATTTTCCCTAATCAGTCTAAATCGAATACCAGGTCCTTCATGTATCTTCCTCTCACGTTTCTTGCTCTTTACCCTTTTTCCTTTGTTCCTTCTTCTTCCTGACAATCATCTGTTGCCTCGTTCGTAGTTTGGACTCCCCTTATCTTGAAGCGCGGAAGAGCTGGTGACGATCTTGTTTCAGGTTGGTTGTTCCTTGTTTCTTGATCTCTCATTGCCTCACTATGTCCTTCGACTTCTCCAATAGAAGTGATTCCACCAAGTTTTGATATGATTGTCTGTGTCTCAGCATCAGGAACTCCAGAAATGTCGATGGTTGACTGGACGAAAAAGGCGACAAACCATCTAGAATTCCAATTTTCAGAACCACTGCATGAGGAGAATAGATGGATGATGACTTGAATGCTATAGTCTCACTCGCCCTGGACCCCCCACCGGTCGCAGTGTCAGTCTTGGCCCTCCAAGACGATCACGATGTCGCATCAGAACCAGATCGATTGCCATTGAACAGGAGCCTATGGCTGGGGATTTGATGATTCTTGTTTTCGGCTTCATACATCTCCCCGTATGGATCGTCCCCAATAGATATGGGAAAAACAATCTTCCCGATCTTGGACTCACGTCGATCTGAAAATTTATCCTCCACCGAAGTCTGACGAAAACTTTCCCCCTCACTCGGACAGTGTTAACCCTTTTGATCTTCTTTTTGCAAGTTAGTGGCCGATATAGCCAAGTTCTCCACCGTCGTAGCGAGATTATCCATCTTTCCGGCAAAGACAGAAAGTTGTTGTCGCATCATAGCCTGCTCACGCTCCAAATTTTCCATCACTGAGTTTGAAGAGCTTCTCGTAGAAACTAGGGTGTCAAAATCAGATTTCAGGTCCGGTTGAGCCCTACCTGAACCCGCCCGAAAATAGTTTAGATCAACCTTAACCCGACCCAAACGCGGAGCAGGTTATATTTCTTCAACCCGAAATTGGAGTAATTGACCCGAACCCCACCCGTTTGTTCAAAAATTTATTTTATTTTTAAAATTTTAGATTTTTTAATAAATAAATATAATATTTTAATATTAATTAATTATTATTATGTAGTATATTTAATCATAAATCTCTGATAAAATGTTTATTTTAGTCATAAAGTCAATACGCTCAGTCGTGTTTTCACTTCGCACAGTCGGAAAATGACCATTTTTCCCCTGCTTTAATATCTTTCAGAAATTACTATATTTACCCACAATTTGTGACATATTACGAGGTGACCCCAAATTTCATTACGCACAGTCGAAATTCCAATACACTCAGTCAGAAAATGACCAATTTAGGGGCTAATGTAGGCAAAATTTATTAAAAGCGGTTCGAAAAAAGCAAAGAAGGATTCCGAAGTACTTATATAAGTAAAAAAATATATCATAAAAATTATCAGCAAAGTAGACGAAAAGACGAACGCGTCGGCGCAAACGGATCGAAAAACGGAGCTGTAACGAAGAAGATATGGCAATTTTAAGACCGGAACTCGGCACAGGCGCCGGTAAAGAAGACCGCGTGCGGGCGCCGGTAAAGAAGACCGCGCGTGGGCGCGCGTCATTCTTTACCGGCGCCGGCGCCGGCCCTTCCTTACTGATGCCTGCGCCGAGTTCCGGTCTTAAAATTGTTATATCTTTTTCGTTATAGCTCCGTTTTTCGATCCGTTTGCGCCGACGCGTTCGTCTTTTCGTCTACTTTGTCATGGTATACTTTGCTGATAATTTTTATGATATATGTATTATTTCTTCTTAAGCACAACATTAACTATCATCGACGTCTTGTTCGAAATTGCCTATCAACCACTAATTACATGTCCGTTGAAGAAGAATCTATTTGAAATTCATTGAAACATTCTTCCACCAATTTCACGTCCATTGACGAGGAATCTATTTGAAATTATCAAAATTTCCTATCAATATCAATATTAACTATCATTATCGACATTAACTATCATTGACTTCTTAGTCGATAGTAAAACAAAGCAGGGATGAGGCGGACCGTAGGGAACACAATGCACGCTACAGGGCTAGTACGAGGAGACGACGTCCCCCGACTTGATTAGTGCAAACACAGACTTGATTAGTGCAAACACATTTGGATTTCATGTACTGGTAGTCAACAGAATTGTTAATTGTACTGGGATTTAAAATGATGCGTGTGTCGAATAAGTTGTAACATTATGAGAAATGACGTGCGAACAATGTTGTCTGAAAATGAAACTCCGAAATAGAATCGCTTTTGAAGTCCTGAAAATATGTTACAAAGATGTATATATTTTCACTTGTTATAAAAAAACCTTTTAGGAGCAATCTCCGACGACAAACCGATCTCGCTTTTGAAGTATTGAAAATATGTTTCAAAGATGTATACAATTTCATTTGTAAAAAAAACATCTTTTTGAGCAATCTCCGACGACAAACCGATCTCGTTGTTCTTAAAAGAATTCACTAAATAGAATCCACGAGAATCATGATACACTACAGGGCTAACGCACCCACAATTAGGGTTTTCGTGTTAGTCATTTGAATTGTTAATTGTTCTGGGATTTAATATGATGCGTGTGTCGAATAAGTTGTACCATTTACCCTCCAATTAGGGTTTTCATGTTAGTCATTTGAGGATTGTGGAATGCATTTCGGGCATCAATTGTCAAAGTATGTAATTCCGAAGTAGTATCGCTTTTGAAGTCCTGAAAATATGTTTCAAAGATGACAATTAAATGTCTTTAAAAAAGACATTTTTTGAGCAATCTCCGACGACAAACCGATCTCGTTGTTCTTAAAAGAATTCAGTAAATAGAATCCACGAGAATCATGATACACTAAAGGGATAACACACCCACAATTAGCACTAAAACCTAGACTAATTCCTAACGCCATTGTTCATCCTCTCACTTCTCCTGTCAAAATGTATCAGATTTCTTCTTTTCCTCTACCATGTACCCCCCAATTAGGGTTTTCGTGTTAGTCATTTGAATTGTTAATTGTTCTGGGATTTAAAATGATGCATGTGTCGAATAAGTTGTACCATTTACCCTCCAATTAGGGTTTTCATGTTAGTCATTTGAGGATTTTTGAATGCATTTCAGGCATCAGTTGTCGAAATGAATTAATGAGTGGAATCGGTGGAAATGATAGACAATGTTAGTGTATATGGAAAATCCCTGTTGTTTAAAACTAAAAAATAGACATTTACTGCACACTTTGAAGTCTTGATCTTCTTTAGTCTTTCCTCATCGCTCTTGCAGTCTAGTAGAAGATCGTCAATATGAAGTAGTTCATGTTTGTCGTCATCATTTACTGCACACTTTGAAGTCTTGATCTTCTTTAGTCTTTCCTCACCGCTCTTGCAGTCTAGTAGAAGATCGTCAATATGAAGTAGTTCATGTTTGTCGTCATCATTTACTGCACACTTTGAAGTCTTGATCTTCTTTAGTCTTTCCTCATCGCTCTTGCAGTCTAGTAGTAGATCGTCAATAAAACTATTGTATTGAGAAATCTCCGACGACAAACCGATCTCGCTTTTGAAGTATTGAAAATATGTTTCAAAGATGACATTTTTTTAGCAATCTCTGACGACAAACCGATCTCGCTTTTGAAGTATTGAAAATATGTTTCAAAGATGTATACATTTTCATTTGTTATAAAAAAAACATTTTTTGAGCAATTTCTGACGACAAACCGATCTCGCTTTTGAAGTATTGATAATATGTTTCAAAGATGTTTCAAAGATGTATACATTTTCATTTGTTATAAAAAAAACACATTTTTTAAGCAATCTCCGACGACAAACCGATCTCGCTTTTGAAGTATTGAAAATATGTTTCAAAGATGACATTTTTTGAGCAATCTCTGACGACAAACCGATCTCGCTTTTGAAGTATAGAAAATATGTTTCAAAGATGTATACATTTTCATTTGTTATAAAAAAAATAACATTTTTTGAGCAATTTCTGACAACAAACCGATCTCGCTTTTGAAGTATTGAAAATATGTTTCAAAGATGTTTCAAAGATGTAACCTTTCATTTGTTATAAAAAACACATTTTGAGCAATCTCCGATGACAAACCGATCTTGCTTTGGAAGTATTGAAAATATGTTTCAAAGATGACATTCTTTGAGCAATCTCCGACGACAAACCGATCTCGCTTTTGAAGTATTGAAAATATGTTTCAACGATGACATTTTTTGAGCAATTTCTGACGACAAACCGATCTCGCTTTTGAAATATTGAAAATATGTTTCAAAGATGACATTCTTTGAGCAATCTCCAACGACAAACCGATCTCGCTTTTGAAGTATTGAAAATATGTTTCAAAGATGACATTCTTTGAGCAATCTCCGACGATAAACCAATCTCGCTTTTGAAGTATTGAAAATATGTTTCAACGATGACATTTTTTGAGCAATTTCTGATGACAAACCGATCTCGCTTTTGAAGTACTGAAAATATGTTTCAAAGATGACATTCTTTGAGCAATCTCCGACGACAAACCGATCACGCTTTTGAAGTATTGAAAACATGTTTCAAAGATGACATTTTTTGAGCAATCTCTGACGACAAACCGATTTTGCTTTTGAATTATTGAAAATATGTTTCAAAGATGTATACATTTTCATTTGTTATAAAAAAACATTTTTTGAGCAATTTCTGACGACAAACCGATCTCGCTTTTGAAGTATTGAAAATATGTTTCAAAGATGTTTCAAAGATGTTTCAAAGATGTATACATTTTCATTTGTTATAAAAACACATTTTTTAAGCAATCTCCGACGACAAACCGATCTCTCTTTTGAAGTATTGAAAATATGTTTCAAAGATGACATTTTTTTAGCAATCTCTGATGACAAACCGATCTCGCTTTTGAAGTATTGAAAATATGTTTCAAAGATGTATACATTTTCATTTGTTATAAAAAGTAACATTTTTTGAGCAATTTCTGACGACAAACCGATCTCGCTTTTGAAGTATTGAAAATATGTTTCAAAGATGTATACATTTTCATTTGTTATAAAAAAAACACATTTTTTGAGCAATCTCCGACGACAAACCGATCTCGCTTTTGAAGTATTGAAAATATGTTGCAAAGATGACATTCTTTGAGTAATCTCCGACGACAAACCGATCTTGCTTTTGAAGTATTGAAAATATGTTTCAACGATGACATTTTTTGAGCAATTTCTGACGACAAACCGATCTCACTTTTGAAGTATTGAAAATATGTTTCAAAGATGACATTCTTTGAGCAATCTCCGACGACAAACCGATCTCGCTTTTGAAGTATTGAAAATATGTTTCAAAGATGACATTCTTTGAGCAATCTCCGACGACAAACCGATCTCGCTTTTGAAGTATTGAAAATGTGTTTCAACGATGACATTTTTTGAGCAATTTCTGACGACAAACCGATCTCGCTTTTGAAGTACTGAAAATATGTTTCAAAGATGACATTCTTTGAGCAATCTCCGACAACAAACCGATCACGCTTTTGAAGTATTGAAAATATGTTTCAAAGATGTATACATTTTCATTTGTTAAAAAAAACATTTTTTGAGCAATTTCTGACGACAAACCGATCTCGCTTTTGAAGTATTGAAAATATGTTTCAAAGATGTATACATTTTCATTTGTTATAAAAAACACATTTTTTGAGCAATTTCTGACGACAAACCGATCTCGCTTTTTGTAACTCCCCTACCGCTAATACCGTCATTTCCGTACCATACTTACCTTCGCAGCAGACATTACTTACTCAACGGCGGGTGTACAATGCCGTTAGTCACCCACGTGACCAACAAGGCGAGTTACAATACTACATACTATCGGTCTGATGAATATGAACATACCGAGTACTCTACACCATACAATACTTCCCATTGTATACTCATCCATAATCCAATTACAACTCCGATACATTACTATACCGAGTATACTACAATCCTCAAATTACCGATACAGTTTAAGCTTCCAAATTCGCATTACAATACAAGTACCAATCCCTACTATACAACTACCCATGCTTACGTAGCAGTCCCCGTCCTACTCTCTCGAACGGTGATCCGCTTCGGGTACCTGCACACTAAAAACGGTCCCCCGAGGGGGTCAGCTTACGCTGCATATGAAATCCGCATATACCGCGTGCTAACCGCGGTACGCCGACTACTTTGGGTCGGATATACATGGAGTTCATTTTACATGCATACATACATACTCATACTACACAATACATCAAAGATTCCTACATAAATACACAAGTACAGTACTTACTAAGGAAGACAATTCAACAGTCAACCATTCATATTTGTTATACATTCGTTACTCATCGTATTGTGTTCGATATTCGTTACTCTACTCATACTTACTCCTTACTCTTGCATACTCATCACTCCATGTTCAATACCTTACTCGTACACGATCCTTACTCTGTGCTCGTTACTATACTAGTGCATACTCACTACTCGATTCTCCATACTTACTCTCACATACTCAATACTCGATACTTACTCATACGTACTCAATACTCGGTACTCCTTACATACTCATACTTGCTTCTTACTCGATACTCATTACCTTACTCATACATACGCAATACTCATTACTTTGGCCTCTGGGCGGAGTCATACTCAAGACTCGCCACCGGACCTACAATACGAGGGCTATACGCTTAGCTCCTCAAATACTCAGATGTCCGTTCTACCGGACTACACGAATTCCCAACACTCTTCTCTCAGAGCACAATACAACCTCATGGATTAGCCTAGAAGTATCTCTCTCGATAACCTCTGTTAGCTTAAGGAATTACCACCATCTAGTATCCTCAGATTTAAGGGTTTCCCCAACATATCGAATACTCTCATGGTCGGGACATACTTACATCAGTCGGGTCCTCTCATAATGGGTCGACTAATTGCTAAAGGGGTTTGGAGGTCCCTCATCATTCTTTACTACTCTCATGGTTCATGTTTTGCACCAAGATTAATTCCTCTAATAGAGGTTACTGATATACTTCCACTACGTTTTGTTTGTGGATTATTCATTTCGTTTCTCCTACCGTTATCGGAAGGTTATTACTCCCGTACACTCTCTCACATTCTAGTGAGTTCGTTGGGTTGCGTTATTGTTTATTGATTCGATAATTTAGTGTGTTGCTACGTTTCCATTAGTCCACAATATGACTCTTACTACGAGCCTCTACACAACAAGACTCATCTATGAGTCGTATTACGCACCAAATGAAGCCACACAATCAATCAGGAAAGGTCAGCTCACACAACATACATCAAGACATACAATGAAGGCAATAAACCATTTTCATGCTTTAGTCTTGATTAGCCGGCATACAACATACAAATCAACGTAACTCGGTTAGCATACGGGGCATGAGGAAATCATACCTTTCACCGGAGTTAGCTCCACCGTGTGTTCCCTTGTTCCGTTGTTCACACTTGTTCCACTGATAATGTTTCAATATTATCATTAATACTATACTCTTACGATACACAAATAATTTCTACTCCCGTACTTACCCCGTTATCCCGGTGTACTTAATGTTCTCATGCTCTCAACTTACTTGGTTACTTTTTACATTTGTTTTCCTACTCATATACTTACTTTCTTACCTCTACTACTTTATTTACAGTGTACTACTACATATATATGCATATGTGTGTATAGGCATATATATATGTATACATATGATTATTATAATCATATAATAAATTTTTTTTTTTACACGACCGGACTTGCGACCGACCTTGCAAGTCCGGTCCATTCCAGTAGCTATCAGTACGGGAAGTTTTCTGGCTCGACCGAACTTGCAAGTCCGGTCGCAAGTTCGGTCCATTCCAGAAGGTTTCTTATGGGAGAATTTTCTGGTCCGACCGAACTTGCATATCCGGTCGCAAGTCCGGTCGATTCCAGAAGGTTTCCCGTCTCTGTAAATCTGGGCTCGACCGAACTTGCAAGTCCAGTCGCAAGTCCGGTCCGGCCCAGTACTTCAGTTTTAAATTCTGTTTTCAGCTCTATACTTTGCCCATTGTTTCCCCAATCTTCCTACATGTAATACCACATGTTTTAACACTACTTAGGCCCTCCAAATTGCCTTAATTCATCCACCAAATCCATCACTAAATCCATCAATAACTTACACAATCCCCTCGCTTCTTTTCCAACACTTGTAACAGTTTTTGTTACACTTATGCTACAGATTTTACAATTCAATTCTCCCATTCAATACTTTCTCAACCAATGCCATTCCTAACATTCTAAATACCTCTCCTTACCATACCAATTCATTTCCAAGCCATTGTACTACCTACACCCAAGTTCTAACACTCATCTTACCAAGATCCTGCACATTAAATTCTCCTAACTTCTCCAATGTGTTCCTATACACTTTGCTACAGATTTTACACTTCCTATTCCTCATACTACAATTACCATTCCCTAGCTACTAAACATCTCTACTACTCCCAATACATACCTTGGTTCTCCCATTCACCAAGTCATTCCTTAATGCACAATTCCTACCAAAATTTTGCCATAACTCATCTACTTTCCTTACTTATCCACACACATCCTTTCTCATCAAGTTCATCCCTATTCTAGCCAAACCACAAGGGTTCTACCAGCACACATATTAAGCAATCTTAATACATCAATACCCATCCATCACAATACTAATACACATACTCATTCCACTTGGCTCCAAAGCCTTCAATTCAAATACTTGTACTTAAATACCCAAACTTCACAATTCTCAATACTAGTACAAGGTTTTGGGTTCTTTAAATATTTTACCCATTCCCATTACTCTAATGCAATAGAATTTACATTAGGAAGGAGCTCTTACCTTGAGCTTTTACTTCATTCTTTCTTTTCCATTTCTTCTTCTTGTTCTCTTTCTTGTCCAAATCGATTTTGTGGGGAATGGAGTTGCCAAACTCCATCCCCATCACCCAAGCACACCAAATAAGTATAATTAATACACTAACCCTTAGATTTATGCTAGTTCATTGAAGTGTTCAAAATACAAATTTCTAGGGTTTACCTTTGGAGTGCTTTAGGAGGGGTTTTAGCCCTTGGTTCAAGAAGGTGTTCTCACCACCATTGGAGTGTTGAAGCAAAGCTCCAAAACAAGAGGAAAAACAAGGTAAGAGAGAGAGGCAAAAATCGGCCATACCAAGGAGATGGAGAAAGGTAAGGTTTTTCATGGAGATTTTTACCTTGTTTGAAAGAGGAGACTCCAAGCTTCACAATGGTGTGTTTTTCTCTTCAAATGGGGAAAACCCATGGAGATGAAACTCATCCTTTTTGAATTTTGGAAAGATAGAAATGTAGAGGAGGATGAAGGGATTACAAATATGTAATTTATTTTACATTTGGAGCTCACATGGAGCTAGAGCTTGTGGAAGAAGGTGAGGAAGCCATGGGAGCTTCCTTTGGGGCTTTGAAATCGCCAACAAGAAGAGAGGAAGGAGGAAGAGAGCTGCAGAGAGGGGGTTCCATCGTGAGAGAGGGAGGGAGTTGGAGAGAGAGAAGAGAAATGAGAGAATAAGAGGAGAGAGGGGGTATTTACTTTTTTACTTTTTACTTTTGGCTTTCTTTGATTTACTTATTTGTTACTTGTGTGTGTGAGAGAGAGAGAGCTGTTTACACCAGTAAAAACTGGCCCCCTCTGTAAATACTAGCTGGAGCGTTTTTCGTTTTTTACAGAAACCGCTCGTTATTTTACCCGGTTTTTGATACTATTCACTAACCGGGTCCGTTTTCCGGAAGTTTCTCGTTTCTTTATTTTTATTGGTCATTAAGCTTCCATAAATGCTTAATAATTATTATTTAATGATTTATAATTTTTACGGGTCTGTTTGACCCCTTAAAGTCACGTTTTCGGGTTCCCTCGAAAAACGTGCGCTAAAGCTCTTTTAGCGTTTTAATACATTTCTTGAATCCGTTTTCTTCGGGAATCATTCCCGTATACTAATTAGGCATGAATAAGCCTTAGGAGTACTTACGATACTATAACCGAGGTCTCGTACCTCCTATGGTTATTTAACGCTCATTTTAGCGTTTTCCGCTTCCTAAGCGTTTTTCTCATTTCTCTTTGGATTTATTTTCTTTACCAAAATTACTTAGGCACTATTAGGCCCTTAAATACTATATTAGAATAATATAATCACCATATTTAATTTCGGGGTATTTCAATCTACCCCCCTTAAAGAATTTTGCCCTCAAAGTTGGTGAATCTAATACTGTTACTCGTACCAATACTCTATGCTAAGGTTATGACCTCTACATATGACTTGTCAAACTCCAAATGTCTGACATGATGCATACTACGCATCCAAACAGCATGTCACTGCATGCATAGCAATCAAAAATATCCATTTTACTCCTCTCCAAGGGGGTCCATCCGCAGACAATTAGGTACAATCCTCCCCCAATGGAGAGTGATCCCTCAGGTACGGTCACGTTTGAACACTTACGCTTTCTGGTTCACGGCCGTCATGACTTGAGCACTTACGCTTCCTGGCTCTACGGTCCTTTGGTTCTGATCAAATTCATTTGCACATATAGAGATCCTGAGGCACTTACTCATACTTACTTACTCATACTTTACTCATACTTACTCATACTTACTCAGGACTACGCCGCCCCAGTGCCTTTGGAAAAATACAAAACACACACTGTTACCGTACACCCGGTGTAGTGGTTTCAAACTACTCTACACTTCCACAGACTCAAAACTAGCTTCACCTCCTATGGTTTCGACCAGATACCCGTGCCTAGGCATGGAAGATCCACTAGCGCCCGTGGGAGCGGTTTTAAAACTGATCCTCATTCTCAAGTTTGAAGAAAACATTGTACCAAATTAGTTTTGGAAATTCATTTTGAAAACCTTGCATACATCTCCCAATTTCAATTTATGATGACCATTCCTATTACTAGTGTTATCATTGTGGCCACTTAGGGGAGCTTCCAGAGTCCTTCAACCCCAATGTGATCAGCATTGGTGTTGAACTATCCTTCCACTCCAATTTGTGTTCGGCTTCCCTTGATTGCTAGCAAATCAAGTTCCACTTCCCACCTCAATACAAACAGACAGATTGTCAAACATTATTCCGTTTTCTATCTTTTTAATCTTGCTACTCATAATCATACACATACATTTCCCAATTTATGATTCACTTACTTACTTACTAATCATTCATCAATTACTGCACCCTCTCCAACTACTATACTTAAGAATTCATGGGTATAATATCCCATTAATTTGCTATACTCCAATTTATACTCATAAAATACATCGGTTGTACACCGATTCATACTCATTACCTACGTCGGTTGTATACCGATTTATACTCATTACATACATCGGTTCCGTACCGATTTATACTCCTCAAGTCTCCCATACATACTCATTCTTCATACTATTACCAATCGGGGTTCTCATTCCCATGGAGTTTCTCTACTCCTTTTCCTATACTTGCTTCTCAAATAACCATGATTACACGATGAGTGAATACAAATGTTTATGTAACATAAGTATCGATCATCCAAAACAAATACTTTTGCGCTATGCGCATTGTAGTTTACGCACCTATCACGTAAAACATACATTTCGCGGTTTTCGCTCTACCCCCCTTAAAAGGGATTACGCCCACGTAATCTACCATGTGTCAACATTGAACATTGGTCGAAGGCATTCAGCCATCATGGAGTGGTTCGGTTTCCATGCGGTCTATTATACAATGTTCCTTGGTCAATGGGTCTTAACCGTACTATCGGTTAGTCCCTGCATCAAGAATTTTCATCGGAGTTTATTTAACTCTTAACCGGGTTCGGTTCTAGCCTGAATGGCTTTAAGGCATTAACGATTAACCTTTTGTTCACTAGGTGTACTTCACTTAGAATTCTGGCCCACTAGCTTCTGCTGCGCGACCCTGATAACTTGGGTTATTCGCCCTTCTTGTTATCTTAAATGTGCTATACAACACCTTTTTATCCCTTTTATTGTGGGAATAAGGCTTTCCATCTCGCGTGGTATTCTTTTACCGTGCGTGAACTCAATGAGTTTTAGATTCATAACCAGCTCTCTGGCAATCTATATACATACTGTTGTGTTTGTAGTGATCATTCACTTGGTTTCTCCGACTTATTGTCGGTTGAGGTTAAGTCACTACTTAGTTGTAGTGCTTCCTCTATTGTTGGTAGTTCTGAATTATACCAGTTTCTCTGGTTCATTACAAGTGTTCTTTACTTGTATGACCTTGCATTTTCAATGCGTCGGTCCTTGTGACTTTCTTAAGTCTCCTTTCACTTTTATTCCAATGGGATTCACATCTTGTGATTGTTGGTGTGTTTCACACCCTTCGTGCTCTTTGGCCTTAGGCCGCACGGTTTGTTTCCAAGCTTTTGTTCAACTGGCTTACGCCGTGTTTACTGGTGAAAGGAAGAGTTTACCACTACTTACGTTCTCCATATCCTTAGCTATCCCACTAGATCATTAGCTACACAAGTGCAATACCAAAACACTCAGTCCTACAGAGTGCAGAGGCGTAAACGCTTGGCAGTAACTCTCTTATGAGATCGCAATAGGAATTATTGTTACTCCTTCAGGTGGTGTTTCATCATTTCGTGCGGACTCCTGGCTTGTTGCCCGGTCTGTCCACCATCTTGTATTAACAACCCCATAGTATTGGGTGGTTATTCACATACGTTGGTCGCCTGTTGCGCACCATGTTCTTACTGATTTCACGGTATTGGTCTACATGGCATCCACTGTTGCTAGCTTCAGCTCATGCATCTCTATCATTCATACGATGGTTTCCCATGTATTTGGCAATACCGAATATGGTATTCCTTTATTTTTCTGAGCTCCCTGAGCATCATTGGTTTTATAACCGGTTACTCCTTGGTTGTCATCAATTGCTGTTGAAGCTTATTTCAAATTTCTTGGCAATAATTGTATGCTCAAGCTTGACTACATTAGTAGTTCTGAAAAGGATATATTTCTCGACAGTTGCTGATGGTATCCCCTTCTTGGGACCCACGCGTTCATCGCTCTTGCGGTCTCACGTTTATGAGGAAATTCTCCATTATTGGTTGTTGCTCTTTTATCGGTGTCATTCTTGACCACTTTTCACATAGTTCACCTTGGTTTTGCAACCGTTGGGTTGTGTGGTAACAGTCGTGGCATACTAGCCATATCGCCTAGAGCTCTGCTCATCGTAAGCCGTTCCGAAGTGGTTACTTCTCCGTATACCATATGATGGCTTGGAGGTGATACTGGGCTCCATGATAAGATCATCGCATCACGCTTCCGTTTGTTGGAGACCCTTTTTGCATCTTGGTATTGATCGATATCATTTATTAATCTGGGGTATCCCCTGTCAAGTGGGATCCCTTCGGTGTTCTAACCGAACGTTCGTTCCAATTGTGGTGTTCTTACCACGACTTTTCATCCAACTGTGTTGACTTGATACCCTTTATGGATTGCTCCTGGGTGTTATTGATTATGCTATCGCATCTGGTGATATTTATACGCATGTTCAGTTCGTCATCCTACCTTGCGGTTCGGGATCTTAGTTATCCCGTTAAGGGTTATAAAGTCTCCCGTTCTTAGGGTAGACCTTTGGTGTTTTTCTTTGTGTTATAACGGACTTGATATCCCTTCCGGTGATGAATGGTATTTCTGGTACCTTATAACATCACCCTGTGTGTTTGTGGTAGTTGTTCTGGGAGTTCTATCCCGTTCATTGAACACTGATGTGTTAATGTTAGGTATTTGCCTTACTTAGATATCCTCGTGACATATCCAATGTCTTATCCCGTTGTTAGTGCTTCTTGCACTTTCAACTCTTACTCATCCTCCTGTAGTAGGTTCTTGACTCCTTAGCTCGTAGCTTATCTGAGTTCTTCTGCTCATTTTGGTATCCAACTGTTCCGTTTTGAATTTACTTATGGTCCGTAGCACAGAGTTGACTACTTCCCGTGTTTCGTACACTACATGTATACATACGTGGGGTACCGTCTTGGCACGTTACCACTTACCTAACTATCTGTCAGGCCCGCAAGCTCCTTCGGAGTGCGGTCGTCCCACATCCCGTATTTGGGTACACTCGTAGTGTTCGTCACACGCCTAGGTGAAGTATTCTATTGTCAACTCCTCTTGTATCATTCTATGATACTCACCGTAATTCCGTCTGTTTGGTTTTAAAATCCAAGGTTTAAAAGAAGAGTTTGTGATTTTGAAAGAAAAATTTGGGTTTTGAAATAACAGTTCAGTGTTAAAAAGGAATTCTTCATGGCGTTGCCATGTTTGCGGTCTTGACCAAGTTCAGCTTCTTGCTGATTGGTATGTCCTTAATACAATGGTTGTGTCGTTAGGCCTTCCCGAGGGTTCGTTATTTAACATCCTTAGGATTGGTGATCCTATATTTGCTCCATTCGTCATAGCGGTACTTTGACAAGAATCTGCGGGTTGTTAGAAGTATTCCAATCGTCTTGTAGTTGCTGCACTTGCCCTGGGCAAGTGCGCGGGTAGGTTGTTTTTCGGTTAACGCATACCGGTGGCGGTATCGTTTCCATCCATAATTGGTGGTTTATTAGGTCTTCATTTGATCCTTTGATCTTGGTGATCGATCTCCTGAGTCGCTTCTCAGTGTACTTGACGTGGTTGTCGTCCATCCGGGTGTCTCACACCTTCAGTGTGGTTAACAAGACCTGACTTATCCTTAGGAACCAGGTTGTGGTCCTATAGGTGTATGTGTTATGATTTTTTCATAGTATCTGAACTATGTTGTTCGGTTATTACAGCCTCTTGGCATGTAGGTTTGGTGTTAATCCAACCTCGACTAACTCCTTAGTCGGTTTGTATACCGTTGTTGGTATCATCAAAGATTACGGTCCGTAGACTCTCATGTCTCGGCTTGTTACTCCATTTTCCTTGCTTCATTGCACGACCGTGCTTCTCTTCTTGCTGGCTACACATGGTTCTCGCGACTGCGAAGCATGTCGCCCCATGGTGCCATAAGTTCCATTATCCTTGTTTAGGATCTTCATTCCTCCGCCATTAAGTGCGGTCCTTGTCATTCAACGGGAACCGTCTTCGGGACTTCCAGTTCTTGGTCTCTACCGTAAGACAGGTTCTTTTCTAATAAAGTTTACTTGCAACTGCCAGATCGGGTGTTACCCGAGTGTGAGAGGTCTTTCCATCTCTCTGGCGTTCTTGTCCCAACTTACAACGGGGGACGCGGAGGGCGGGTATGGTTGCTGTAGGTATCCAGATCACTCTGGAAATTCCTATCTAGCGTCCTCACACACTAGCACTCAACCCTAGCCCTATAAGCTCTATTCCTAACGGTATTTACCTAAACTCGGTATTTCATCCATCAGAGCGATACTTCGCTCTGATACCACTTTTGTAAACCCCTACCGCTAATACCGTCATTTCTATACCATACTTACCTTCGCAGCGGACATTACTTACTCAACGGCGGGGTAACAATGCCGTTAGTCACCCACGTGACCAACAAGGCGAGTTAAATACTACATACTAATCGGTCTGATGAATATGAACATACCGAGTACTCTACACCATACAATACTTCCCATTGCATACTCATCCATAATCCAATTACAACTCCGATACATTACTATACCGAGTAACTACAATCCTCAAATTACTGATACAGTTTAAGCTTCCAAATTCGCATTACAATACAAGTACCAATCCTACTATACAACTACTCATGCTTACGTAGCAGTCCCCGTCTACTCTCTCGAACGGTGATCCGCTTCGGGTACCTGCACACTAAAAACGGTCCCCCGAGGGGTAGCTTACGCTGCATATGAAATCCGCATTAACGCGTGCTAACCGCGGTACGCCGACTACTTTGGGTCGGATATACATGGAGTTCATTTTACATGCATACATACATACTCATACTACACAATACATCAAAGATTCCTACATAAATACACAAGTACAGTACTTACTAAGGAAGACAATTCAGTCAACCATTCGTATTTGTTATACACATTACTCTTCGTACTGTGTTCGATATTCGTTACTCTACTCATACTTACTCCTTACTCTTGCATACTCATCACTCCATGTTCAATACCTTACTCGTACCCGATCCTTACTCTGTGCTCGTTACTATACTAGTGCATACTCACTACTCGATTCTCCATACTTACTCTCATACTCAATACTCGATACTTACTCATACATACTCAATACTCGGTACTCCTTACATACTCATACTTGCTTCTTACTCGATACTCATTACCTTACTCATACATACGCAATACTCATTACTTTGGCCTCTGGGCGGAGTCATACTCAAGACTCGCCACCGGACCTACAATACGAGGGCTATACGCTTAGCTCCTCAAATACTCAAATGTCCGTTCTACCGGACTACACGAATTCCCAACACTCTTCTCTCAGAGCACAATACAACCTCATGGATTAGCCTAGAAGTATCTCTCTCGATAACCTCTGTTAGCTTAAGGAATTACCACCGTCTAGTATCCTCAGATTTAAGGGTTTCCCCAACATATCGAATACTCTCATGTCGGGATACTTACATCAGTCGGGTCCTCTCATAATGGGTCGACTAATTGCTAAGGGGTTTGGAGGTCCCTCATCATTCTTTACTACTCTCATGGTTCATGTTTTGCACCAAGATTAATTCCTCTAATAGAGGTTACTGATATACTTCCACTACGTTTTGTTTGTGGATTATCATTTCGTTTCTCCTACCGTTATCGGAAGGTTATTACTCCCGTACACTCTCTCACATTCTAGTGAGTTCGTTGGGTTGCGTTATCGTTTATTGATTCGATAATTTAGTGCGTTGCTACGTTCCATTAGTCCACATATGACTCTTACTACGAGCCTCTACACAACAAGACTCATCTATGAGTCGTATTACGCACTAATGAAGCCACACAATCAATCAGAAAGGTCAGCTCACACACATACATCAAGACATACAATGAAGGCAATAAACCATTTTCATGCTTTAGTCTTGATTAGCCGGCATACAACATACAAATCAACGTAACTCGGTTAGCATACGGGGCATGAGGAAATCATACCTTTCACCGGAGTTAGCTCCACCGTGTTTCCCTTGTTCCTTGGTTCACACTTGTTCCACTGATAATGTTTCAATATTATCATTAATACTATACTCTTACGATACACAAATAATTGCTACTCCCGTACTTACCCCGTTATCCCGGTGTACTTAATGTTCTCATACTCTCAACTTACTTGGTTACTTTTTACATTTGTTTTCCTACTCATACTTACTTTCTTACCTTACTACTTCATTTACAGTGTACTACTACATATATATGCATATGTGTGTATAGGCATATATATATACATATGATTATTATAATCATATAATAATTTTTTTTTTTACTCGACCGGACTTGCGACCGACCTTGCAAGTCCGGTCCATTCCAGTAGCTATCAGTACGGGAAGTTTTCTGGCTCGACTGAACTTGCAAGTCCGGTCGCAAGTTCGGTCCATTCCAGAAGCTTTCATCTGCGGAATTTTTTCTGGCCGACCGAACTTGCAAGTCCGGTCGCAAGTTCGGTCCATTCCAGAAGGTTTCTGACGGGAGAATTTTCTGGTCCGACCGAACTTGCATGTCCGGTCGCAAGTCCGGTCGATTCCAGAAGGTTTCCCGTCTTTAAATCTGGGCTCGACCGAACTTGCAAGTCCGGTCGCAAGTCCGGTCCGGCCCAGTACTTCAGTTTTAAATTCTGTTTTCAGCTCTATACTTTGCCCATTGTTTCCCCAATCTTCCTACATGTAATCCCACATGTTTTAACACTACTTAGGCCCTCCAAATTGCCTTAATTCATCCACCAAATCCATCACTAAATCCATCAATAACTTACACAATCCCCTCGCTTCTTTTCCAACACTTGTAACAGTTTTTGTTACACTTATGCTACAGATTTTACAATTCAATTCTCCCATTCAATACTTTCTCAACCAACCATTCCTAGCATTCTAAATACCTCTCCTTACCATACCAATTCATTTCCAAGCCATTGTACTACCTACACCCAAGTTCTAACACTCATCTTACCAAGATCCTGCACATTAAATTCTCCTAACTTCTCCAATGTGTTCCTATACACTTTGCTACAGATTTTACACTTCCATTCCTCATACTACAATTACCATTCCAATAGCATTAAACATCTCTACTACTCCCAATACATACCTTGGTTCTCCCATTCACCAAGTCATTCCTTAATCACAATTCCTACCAAAATTTGCCATAACTCATCTACTTTCCTTACTTATCCACACACATCCTTTCTCATCAAGTTCATCCCTATTCTAGCCAAACCACAAGGGTTCTACCAGCACACATATTAAGCAATCTTAATACATCAATACCCATCCATCACAATACTAATACACATACTCATTCCACTTGGCTCCAAAGCCTTCAATTCAAATACTTGCACTTAAATACTCAAACTTCACAATTCTCAATACTAGTACAAGGTTTTGGGTTCTTTAAATATTTTACCCATTCCCATTACTCTAATGCAATAGAATTTACATTAGGAAGGAGCTCTTACCTTGAGCTTATACTTCATTCTTTCTTTTCCATTTCTTCTTCTTGTTCTCTTTCTTGTCCAAATCGATTTTGTGGGGAATGGAAGTTGCCAAACTCCATCCCATCACCCAAGCACACCAAACAGTATAATTAATACACTAACCCTTAGATTTAAGCTAGTTCATTGAAGTGTTCAAAATACAAATTTCTAGGGTTTACCTTTGGAGTGCTTTAGGAGGGGTTTTAGCCCTTGGTTCAAGAAGGTGTTCTCACCACCATTGGAGTGTGAAGCAAAGCTCCAAAACAAGAGGAAAAACAAGGTAAGAGAGAGGCAAAAATCGGCCATACCAAGGAGATGGAGAAAGGTAAGGTTTTTCATGGAGATTTTTACCTTGTTTGAAAGAGGAGACTCCAAGCTTCACAATGGTGTGTTTTCTCTTCAAATGGGGAAAACCCATGGAGATGAAACTCATCCTTTTCGAATTTTGGAAAGATAGAAATGTAGAGGAGGATGAGGGATTACAAATATGTAATTTATTTTACATTTGGAGCTCACATGGAGCTAGAGCTTGTGGAAGAAGGTGAGGAAGCCATGGGAGCTTCCTTTGGGGCTTTGAAATCGCCAACAAGAAGAGAGGAGGAGAGAGCTGCAGAGGCCATCGTGAGAGAGGGGTTCCATCGTGAGAGAGGGAGGGAGTTGGAGAGAGAAGAGAAATGAGAGAATAAGAGGAGAGAGGGGTATTTACTTTTGTACTTTTTACTTTTTGCTTTCTTTGATTTACTTATTTGTTACTTGTGTGTGAGAGAGAGAGAGAGCTGTTTACACCAGTAAAAACCGGCCCCCTCTGTAAATACTAGCTGGAGCATTTTTCGTTTTTTACAGAAACTGCTCGTTATTTTACCCGGTTTTTGATACTATTCACTAACCGGGCCCGTTTTCCGGAAGTTTCTCGTTTCTTTATTTTTATTGGTTATTAAGCTTCCATAAATGCTTAATAATTATTTTTAATGATTTATAATTTTTACGGGTCTGTTTGACCCCTTAAAGTCACGTTTTCGGGTTCCCTCGAAAAACGTGCGCTAAAGCTCTTTTAGCGTTTTAATACATTTCTGGAATCCGTTTTCTTCGGGAATCATTCCCGTATACTAATTAGGCATGAATAAGCCTTAGGAGTACTTACGATACTATAACCGAGGTCTCGTACCTCCTATGGTTATTTAACGCTCATTTTAGCGTTTTCCGCTTCCTAAGCGTTTTTCTCATTTCTCTTTGGATTTATTTTCTTTACCAAAATTACTTAGGCACTATTAGGCCCTTAAATACTATATTAGAATAATATAATCACCATATTTAAGTTCGGGGTATTTCACTTTTGAAGTACCTAAAATATGTTTCAAAGATGACATTATTTGAGCAATCTCCGACGACAAACCGATCCCACTTTTGAAGTATTGAAAATATGTTTCAACGATGACATTTTTTGAGCAATTTTGATGATTGTCAAATAAATTCTTCTTTAATGGACATTAATTTAGTGGAATTGATAGGTAAGTTCGAACAAGACATCGATGATAGTTAATGTCGATACATCTAACTATTTATATTGGCATCCAATTCATCTGTTAATTAGAATAGAACATGCTTGATTATTTTACTATGGAATAAGAAGTTAATGATAGTTAATATTGATATTGATAGGAAATTTTGATAATTTTAAATAGATTCTTCGTCAATGGACGTGAAATTGGTGGAAATGATAGAAAATTTCAATGAATTTCAAATAGATTCTTCTTCAACGGACATGTAATTAATGGTTGATAGGCAATTTCGAACAAGACGTCGATGATAGTTAATGTTGTGCTTAAGAAGAAATAATACATATATCATAAAAATTATCAGCAAAGTATACCATGACAAAGTAGACGAAAAGACGAACGCGTAGGCGCAAACGGATCGAAAAACGGAGCTATAACGAAGAAGATATAGCAATTTTAAGACCGGAACCCGGCGCCGGCGCCGGCCACCGGCCGGCGCCGGTAAAGAATGACGCGCGCCCGCCGCGCGCGGTCTTCTTTATCGGCGCCGAGTTCCGGTCTTAAAATTGTCATATCTTTTTCGTTATAGCTCCGTTTTTCGATCCGTTTGCGCCGACGCGTTTGTCTTTTCGTCTACTTTGTCATGGTATACTTTACTGATAATTTTTATGATATATGTTTTTACTTATATAAGTATTTCGGAATCCTTCTTTGCTTTTTTCGAACCGCTTTTAATAAATTTTGCCTACATTAGCCCCTAAATTGGTTATTTTCTGACTGAGCGTATTGGAATTCCGACTGTGTAATGAAATTTGAATTTGGGGTCACCTCGTAATATGTTATAAATTGTGGTTAAATATAGTAATTTATGAAAGATATTAAAGCAGGGACAATATCGTAAAGTTTTTAAAAATTTCGACTGTGCGAAGTGAAAACACGACTGAGCGTACATTAAACACTAATTTAAGTTATTAAATATAACACATTTTCTTTTTTTACTAAAAAAATTCGGGTTACGGGTTAGCAGATTCAACCCGAAACGGGTTTCAATTACCCAACCTGAAAATCTTTTCGGATCAAAAATCTCAACCCAAATCTGACCAAAAATCTTTTCAGATCAAATATCTCAACCCGAACCACACAATTTACAGGTCAATTTCAGATCAAGAATGATATCCCCAAGATATACAAGTCAATTTCAGATCAAGATTGATATCCCTACTGCAGTGGAAACCATCCAGCGCCAATCCACGATAGAAAATCAGCCTCTTTCTCCCTAAATCCTCCTAAGAGGCCAACTAGTCTTGATTACCAAAATATATCGCTATCCTAACTCTAATCTTTGGCAACCTATTTATTTAGTGCAGAATACCCCCCCCCCCCCCCCCCCCCCCCCCCCCCCCCCCCCCCCCACTTAACTAATAAACCCTTCAACACCCCTAATCCCAACACTTTGCTTATGTGAGCAAAGCAGGAAAGATGAGACCTAAAATCATGCATTGCAGACCTAAGATAGGCTTGCAAATGAATTAACAAAGAATGCGTCTATTCATATCAAACAATATTTATTAACCATTTCACACCACATTATTCTACTTTACGACATTGATTTCTAATCTTATATCAACCTAGATTCTGTCATTCCACACAGCAAAAGAATCGATTATGCATCAAGCTTCGGCAAATACGGTAGAGTTGATTTTTTTCAAAGCACAACCATATTGCGGGTGGTATAAAGCACAAACATTCATGCGAGGACAAGCTCTAAATTAATTGCAACAGTTTTGCCATCCCTAAACCATTACTACCTCTACCTGACAGAACTCGGAAACAAACCAGAAAGGCTCAAACTGCAGAAATACAGAAGTCAAAATAACTTGAAAAGTATTTGAAATCTTACATATATATTTTGACAAGAAGTCAAAGACGGTTTAGCTAATAGTAACTAGAAGTAATACTACTGCTGATAATCCTCTTCCTGGTAGGCATCCTCATCTTCATACTCACCTTCCTCGTCAGCTGTGGCATCCTGATACTGCTGGTACTCAGACACCAAATCATTCATGTTGCTCTCAGCCTCAGTGAACTCCATTTCATCCATCCCTTCCCCAGTGTACCAATGCAAGAAAGCCTTCCTCCTAAACATAGCCGTAAATTGTTCACTCACCCTCCTGAACATCTCCTGAATTGAAGTTGAGTTCCCAATGAAGGTGGAAGCCATTTTCAACCCAGTTGGTGGAATGTCACAAACAGTTGACTTAACATTGTTGGGTATCCACTCAACAAAATATGAGGAGTTTTTGTTCTGGACATTAATCATCTGCTCATCAACTTCTTTGGTGCTCATCTTCCCACGGAACATGGCTGAGGCTGTGAGATAACGTCCGTGGCGTGGATCAGCAGCACACATCATGTTTTTTGCATCCCACATCTGCTGGGTGAGTTCTGGAACGGTCAGGGCTCGGTACTGCTGGGAACCACGAGATGTTAGAGGAGCAAATCCAACCATAAAGAAATGTAGGCGAGGAAAGGGGATCAGGTTCACAGCAAGCTTTCGAAGATCAGAGTTGAGTTGACCAGGGAACCGAAGGCAGCATGTAACACCACTCATCGTTGCTGAGATTAGGTGGTTTAGATCTCCAACTGCCAGTTTATAATTGTTAAAATATGAACAAAATTATACTAAAACAGTATGAAAACATAGAAAATTAGCACTAATTACTTATCAAAAGTTCAAAATAAGTCAATGTCACCGTACGACAAACGGTCGAATAGAATAGATATCTGGAAATCGAAACAGAACAGGCAACACGAATTTAGAATATAAGCGGCTAAAGTCACCCCGCAATATAAACAGTCGAAATAAAACAGAAAAGGATACTGAAAAAGAATAGGGTTTGAGGTGGCGTGCACACTAAGATAGTATGATGCAAATAGCATCTTACTACATAATGAAACACCAAAACAGAAGCATAAAAGCTGATCATAGCGAAGTACAGACGTCCCACGTGAAAGCTTATCTGTTTTTTACAGAACCACAATATAATGCAAAACCCATAAAACCAATCACGTGATTTCATCGTAACAAGGAAAAAGATACCACACAATTATTAAAAAGGAAACCCCACCTTCAAGACAGCTCATCTTTCAAATATGGTCAAACATTAATAATACCGCGCGGTTTCTATAATTAAAACTTCGGAGTAGGTAAGGAATAACTTAAAGAGTAAATTGTTCAATTGTTATTGTTAGTAAATTATTCCAGAACCCAAAAAAGACAAATTTTGCTGTTGCTCACAGTGACCAAGAAATTCAGATAGACATGACATGCAATGAAAATAATGTAACGTGCGCTCTATAAGAAAATATCTCAATTAATAATACATTTCAAACAGCTAACAGAACCCAGAGACAATTTAATTTGGCTTACAGCTGGGAGTGGTGAGCTTCAAAGTTCGGAAGCAAATATCATATAGCGCCTCATTGTCAAGAACCATGCATTCGTCTGCGTTCTCCACCAGTTGGTGAACCGAGAGAGTTGCATTGTAAGGTTCAACGACCGTGTCTGACACTTTGGGGGATGGGAAAACCGAGAAAGTAAGCATCATTCGGTCCGGATACTCTTCTCGAATTTTTGAGATGAGCAGCGTACCCATGCCCGACCCAGTCCCACCTCCAAGCGAGTGACAGACTTGGAATCCTGTACAAAAACAACAAACAATGGCAGATTCAGACAAATTTTTATGGTAAAAGTAGGCAATCTATCCCGATTCAGAAAAAAGATTAAAATCCAACTAAACATGCAAATGAGTTAAGCCGACTGCATATTCAAAAATGATTTGCCAGAGAGTAATAGTCCAAAATCCATCAAATTACACCGTGAGGTACAATACAAGACTATCCCGTTTTATAACAGAAACTTAAAACTGAGCAACTGATGAAATTGATCTCTGCAGCAGGAACTAGATTTCTTAAGAGACGGTAAGTACATTTTTAAAGATGAGCACAAAAACCCTAATTCGAACATATTCCCACGAAGTAGGATCCGAGGCGGATAAATTAAAATACCATAGAAAAGATCAAGACGCAGATAACAAGTTACGGAAGAAAATAATAACAGCGACCCGATTCCGGATATACAAAATCGGGAAGCAAAAATTGATAAACAGGAACTAAAACCAGAAAGAAAATTTTAAACGTACCTTGGAGACAGTCACAATTTTCAGCTTCCTTTCTCACAACGTCTAGCACGGAATCGATGAGCTCCGCCCCCTCAGTGTAGTGTCCCTTGGCCCAGTTGTTCCCTGCCCCAGACTGTCCGAAAACGAAGTTGTCCGGCCTGAAGATCTGGCCGTAAGGTCCAGATCTGACGCTGTCCATAGTTCCAGGCTCCAAATCCATGAGCACTGCACGGGGAACAAACCTACCACAGCTCGCCTCGTTGTAGTAGACATTAACCCTCTCGAGCTGAAGTTCCGAGTCGCCATTGTATCGACCGGTTGAATCGATCCCGTGCTCGGCGCACACTACCTCCCAGAACTTAGCACCGATCTGGTTTCCGCACTGGCCTCCTTGAATGTGAAGAATTTCACGCATCTTCGCTTGAAAGGAGGGAAAACGATGGAAATGGCAGTATGAAAACGGACAGCGGAGAGCACTGGGACAACGTAAGGGGCAAGGGTTAAAGAGAAAAAAGGTGCTAGCGTGGGATGAACGGAGAGAGAAGAGACGAGATGATAAAGAGGGAATTTATAGGTGAGGGGACGGTATCCGTTTAAGCTCGGAGAGGGTCGCCGTTAACTTTGACGGAAAGCAAAGGGCGATGGGCTCGACGCCCCGAGGAGAGGACCGCTTGAAAATTGACGGGGCGTTCGATTTGAGTGGGAAATTCTGAAAATTTTTGAATTGAAATTTTATTGGGAGGGGCCGACTGGCACGCTTCCACCGCAGCTGAGTACGTTTCACTCGGCGGTAGGGACCAGAAGTTGGAAATTTTACCGTTCAGAGTTGCATTCCCATTCAAAGTTGATTTATCCCCTAATTACACTACGTGTGATTTTTTCATCCGGCTGAGTGGGAAGCGCACAATAGATGTCAGTCTGACTTCTATTGTGCGCCACCAGTGCAAGTTTTTTTTTTTTTGATTTGTCCTTTGTGAAGGAGGCGCATACTGCAAGTCAGCCTCCTGGCTGACTGATTTGCAGTGTACGCCTCCTTAACAAAGTAGAAATCTGTATTTTTTAAATCGGCTACCTTGTTTAGGGAGCGCATACTAGAAGTCAGTCTCCTTTAGAAATGAGACATCAACGGCTCTTTCTTCTCCCAACGGCTATTAACGACTAGTTTTTTCACAACATCTATATATATGCATCTTAATTTTCTGATTACAATACCTACTCTTCTTATCGAATTGCTTCTCCAAACTAAACTCATATTGCTTCCTCTTCCTTTGCTCCTTTCTGTCAAAACCATCTAAACTATGGAAATTCCTTGTACTCTCTATCTTCATATAGATTTCAATTATGGAAATCATGGAGTATATTTTCATATTTCCCCTTCCTCTAGGTTTATATTCACACACATATCCGAATTATCCACATTCAGTTCTTTCAAAAATCATGTTAAAAATCAAGTAGATTCAGATTTGGGAGGAGATTACGTGATTACCTCCATCGTTTATTGGAAGCTCGAGAGCAGATACCCACTCCCTTCATTGTTCCTCTTCAAGTCAACAACGACGCTCTTGTTAGGATGATGATATCCAACTTCTTGCAGAATCCCGATATCGTGAGGAACCTGGAAGTGGAAGTGAAGTTCGAGTCTGCTGCTACAACTTCATTCGAGAATAACCCCGTCAATTTGGGTGGTGATGAACATAGTTCGAAAGATGATCCTGAGATGGAGCCGGAAGACTTCCCTGATGATGATGATGATGATGATGAAGTTGACGAAGCCGGTCCTTCGACACCAGCTGAACCTTACACACCAATTGCTTCATTCTTAACGCATGTAGACCTACAAGCCATAAGCCAAATGCCTTCAGATCTCGACCGACGTGGTATACCGTATTGGAGGCCAGGGCAAGAGTTTGTCAAAGGTCAGGAGTTTCTGAACAAAAATGTTCTTGTTATGGCTGTCAAATATTATCACTTGCAAAAAATGTTGATTTTCTACCACAAGAAAACACCAGAAAAGTCTACGCGTTAAAGTGTCGACAAGATGAAGGATGCAAGTTCTATTTTCGAGCATGTCTCTTGAAGGATGCATTTGAATGGCGTGTACATAAGTTCACTCCTCACTCGTGTTCTCCTGTCTTGAACGAGAATAATGACCGGTTCATAACCTACCATTTCATTGCCGAGGCGATGATTCCCCGAGTGAAGGAGAATCCAGGACTACAAGTGAAGACGGTTATTCAATTAATCCGCCAGGAGTATCGTAGGAAAATAAGCTATAAAAAGCTTGGTTGGGTCATGCTGAAGCCATAAGAAGAGTTTACGGGGATTGGGTGCAGTCATATGCCGAACTACCCAGGTACATCTTAACCATAAGACATTACATGCCTACTTCGTTTGTGGATTTGGAGTTAATGTTGTGTTTGAGAACGAGATGCAAACCACATCAGTTAGGCAATTTAAGCGTTGCTTCTGGGCATTCGGGCCATGCATAACTGCTTTCAAGTACATGAAACCCCTACTGCAAATAGATGCGACTCACCTTTACGGGAAGTACAAGGGTAAGTTACTAGTGGCTGTTGCGCAAGATGGTAATAACAAGATTATTCCCATGGCTTTCGGCTTGGTTTCCGGGGAATCCAGGGATGACTGGAAATATTTTCTCGATCGTGTGCGTAACAAAGTTATCGGGTCACGTTGTGATGTCGCTGTAATTACTGACCGTGCCGCAGCTATAATGTCAATTATGATGGAGGATCAATACTGGCTTCCACCATACGCAGAACATTTTGTGTCTCCGTCACGTAGCTTCGAACTTTCAAACCAGATATGGGAACAAGGAATGGAAGAAGTTTTTGATAAACACCGGTAATTATTTGATTTATACTTCTGTTTATTAACTGTAAGTTAGTAGTAATTGTTTATGACTGTTTGATTTTTATTTGTTTGTTGTTAGGTTACTCATTTAGGAAGGATATTGTTGATGAAAGATTGAGTCATTTAATATCTCTTCACCCCTCGATTGCTGCCTTCTTCAATGATCTCCCAATGGAGAAATGGTCCCGTGCTTATGATGACGGTAGACGGTGGGGTCATACAACCACCAATCTGGTGGAGTGCATGAATGGTGTGTTGAAGATGGTTCGCTTGCTGCCCGTCACAGCAATTGTGGAGAGCACACTGTACAAGCTTATTGATTATTTTCGGGATAACTTGGAAACGTATACTGCACAAAGGAATAGCGGATCGATTTTTACAAGGCAACTGCTTGAAAGGGTTAACGAGAACCAAATCCTATCGAACTATCACCGTGTGGTTGTCATTGATTCGATGGATTTGGTATTCGAGGTCGTTGACAATGGTGATGCCACCCTAAGGTGAGACAAAGGTAAATTCGTTGTCTGAATCAACGAAAGACTATGTGAATGTGGGGAGTGGCAGGCCTTTAAGTACCCCTGTTCACACGTTATGGCTGTTTGTTCCAGCACCACACTTGATTGGAAGAACTATGTTCATAGCGTTTATAGACTTGATACGATGATACAGGCATATCAGGAGAACAAATTTGTTCCTTTAGGTAACTGTAACACCCCATCCAAAGCCAATCGTGGTTATTGCAAAACTGAACACTTAACGAATACGTCGTAGCGGAATAATAAACACCTGGCCTTGCCACGGTCTGACGTTAGAATATACCCGGCCTTACAATTACAACTGATCTTATCCAAAACTAACCAAACCACCAAAACAATCACCATCCATAATACCGACAACCAACCGAGTACAAGTAACTAAGTCTCATCACAACCTTACATCAGTTTAAATATAAACAGGCGGAGCACAGGCGCACCCGAACTCAAAAATAACCATCCCATCCTAAGTCTAACCGCTCCTACTCTCGTAGTGTGTCCTCATGGGTCTCTTACCTGCAAGTGTAAAAACAACCCCCAAAGGGGGTCAGCACGAATGCTGGTACACCCTCTCATGGCCCCCAAGCTAACGGGGCTACGACGACTAATTGTCGATAGCATGGAAATTGATTACATACACAAGCTTGATATGAAGTGCAATAACAATAACCACAGATGAACATATATAGTTCACAAACAATGAACGACTCAAGCGTTCCCTTATCAAGTGGGTTAGTAACCCCCTCCTTAGTCCTCATTTCCTTAATCTCAGTTCCTTACCTTACCTTAATCTTAATCTTAACCTCAACTTAGTCTCAGTATACAAACCGTTCCTGGAAGGGAATGGTTGTAGCTTAATTCGAACCTGGGATTTAGGTGATCCCACCGCACCATCTTAATGCCACCTACTCTGGACGGGAGTCCAGCGTAACTGAGCCGGCAACCGGCCCTAGGCTACAAGTCCGAAGACAAGTCCTTAAGCGGAGGGCGGATCTGATTCAGATACCGTCCCCCTTTTCCCTTAGCATGCATGACCGGAGATCGGTCCCGGGTTTCCTCACTCAAGTTCCAGTTAGTAGAAATCTTAATCACCATGTGCTAGCTAAGCCTTAACGGGCATTAACCAACAACCACCAAACTTAACTCTTATTCTTAACTCAGTAAGTACTAAACTTGGTTAGTAACAATCTCAAGTTTCGCGGGTTAGTGTAAAGATAACACATACACAACGAGAACAAATATAACCGGTTGCATGCTTTATCTTGTTTTAGTCATAGCAATTAAACAGATAGCACACAAGCCGAGGGACACCTCGTTAGCAAGCAGGTCACAAGAAAGATTGTACCGTTCACCGTCGACGATCGTTTGGTTTATCTCCTTCCAAGTCCCAATTCACCAATCCTAAACATTGATTCATGTTTAGGCCATTAGTTATTTGCACCTCACTTAACTCACTTAATCCCTTAAAAATTCCCGGTGAATATCCTCTTAAGTCCTTACCACTTAACTTACAAACTTAACTTTAGACATTAAGGTTCTTACTTATCTTAACTTGATTCCTTAAGTTCTTAGGGTACTAATCACTACCACCCTACCAAGAGTATACCTTATTACCAATTACCATTCTTAGAATTCAATTTTTTTTTTTAAGTGTCAAGGGTCGTCCGACCCACCCTCTGGGTCGGACCCTTCCAGTAACTTTCGAGTTTGAAAAACTCTACATGTCTGACCCACGTCCGACCCAACCATCTGGGTCGGACCATTCCAGGAATTTTTCCGTCTTCTAAACCTTCCATGTCCGACCCATGTCTGACCCAACCTTTTAGGTCGGACCTTTCCAGAAACTTAACCGCCCTTTAAAACTCACCCGTCCGACCCATGTCCGACCCAAGTCCTCTGGGTCGGACCATTCCAGAACTTTTCCCTGGCGTTAAACAGAGGCCGTCCGACCCAAACTTGGGTCGGACCCCTGGGTCGGACGCCACCAAAACATGCCCAAACTTTGCCAAATCTTCACTAAACTTTTCCTCAAGCCATCCAATGTGTTCTAACATCATTTAGACCCTTAAACTCATCTTAACCATCCTCCAAATTCATTCCCAATCCTTTACAAAATTCTTACAACAACTACTAACACTTAACACTTATTCCTCTCATACATTTCAACATCCCTTTCACCTAGCACTTCTATCAACATTGGCCTAAGTCCTAAATACCCAAACACACTCTTTTTAATTCTTAGATCCTTCATAGTGATGCCTAAGTCATTATAACTCATCAAAACACTTTATCTCACCCCTTTTTCATCGAGACAACCTCTAAAACTTCCTAGTACTTCCTTAGTCATTAAATTCCCTTAGAACATCTTAAACACTTAAGTTCTCCTTTAAATTTTTGCCATGGGTTCTCTAGTATATAGCACATCCTAACACTTGGTTTTTCTCCATCAACCAACCAATATCTCTCAAATTCTCATCACAACACCTTAACACACAATTTACACCAAAACTACACCACAACATCATATAGTGCACAAACTTAAATGCTTGGCACTTAGGCCCTTAAATGACAATAATCTTAACCACTGAATTTCCACATATATTTGCCTTTAACCTGCGAATACACACAACAAGGCTCCCATTGAAATAAAATGCTTCTTGTAATTCATTTCAACATTGTTTGACTATCTCTTTTCTCATTGGCTCCTTAGTCACAAGTTCTCAAACATAGTCATTGTTTCTCCTAGGTCATATATAACCCTTTTCTAATGTAAACTCTACACTAAACTCATCACATATCTAAATCCCATTCCCTTAAACAATAAAACACCTTAAGGTAAGTATTTTACCTTGTTCTTTTACAAGCTTTAAAAACTTTCTTCCTTAGGTTTTTCCTTGCTCAATCTCGGTCACCAATATATATCTCCTTGCCAATGTTCTAACCAATATCCAATGACTCCAATGAGTACTAGATAATACATTAACCCTAAGGAACAAACCCTAGGTTAAAAATGTGCTTTAAGGTATTAAGGTGATTGTTTTACCTTGGTTTCTCAAGACAAGCTTGGATATGAAGCAAGAAGGACCTCCTCAACCCTTTGAAGAGTAGAAAACAAGCTAGAACAAGGCATTAAAATGAAGCCTCATGAGCATACATTTTCGGTCAAGAAGAAAAGTGATGGAAACCTAGATTTTCTTACACTTTCTTTACCTTAAGAGAATGGAGAAGCCAATGGAGTCTCCAAACTTGAATTTCCTCCTCTAATGGTGGTTTGGCTTGGCACCAAATCAAAGCTCTTGGAGTTTTGAAAAGATAGAAAGAGAGAGCTTGAGCTAACTAAGAAGAGTATGTAATTTGTTTTGGTTTTGGAGCTAAAATGAGTAAGTTGTGTGCAAGAGAAGGTGGAGCTAGCATGGAGATGAGCTTCACGTTAATGGAGAAGGGAGAGAGCAGCTCAAACCGTGGGAAACAAGAGAGAATGAAGAGGTGAGGAGAGAGGTGAGTTAAAATGAGATCTTTATGTTGTAAAGTAAATAGTACTTTTGCTTTATAACTCTTTATTTGCTTAATGACTCATAAAGGTGGTGACTCACCTTATAAAAACCGGCCCCCATTTAATAATAAGGGTACTTAAGTCTTTGTTGACCAAATCTCACTTATATTGACTTATGTTATAAACTAGCTTAATTAAGTTACTATTCACAAAACAAGGCACATTGTTGTGAAATTTTTGATTTCCCATTGATATAACTTCCAAATGTGATACTATATAGTACACATGTTAATTAAAGAGTAATGATGGACATTTAGCCATTCAAAACTCATTTACAAGACAATTTTTCAAAAATGTGCTTTAAGACTCCTTAAGGCACATTTTGTGTTTTAACTTGTTTTCAAGCTTGGTTTTCTTTGGTAATTGATTTAAAATGACCATTAGGATATTACTAAGGTCTTATAACAATATTTGGGTACTCTCCCAAGTCTCTCCAAGCTTAGAGCACGTTTTTGCTTAAACTGCTCTTTTGGTGTTTCCTTATATTTTCTTTGATTAGAAATGTTTCTTAATGTTTCTAAGGCATTATTTAGCCTCCTTATATCTTAGTTTATCATTTAAACACCATATCTAAGTTTGGGGTATTTCAATCTACCCCCCTTAAAAGAACTTTGTCCTCAAAGTTCACATATGTGCTTAACCATTCACGGTACTCAATTCCCTTAATCTTAACACCACATCTTATATTCACATTCACACATCTCAAGACTCAAAGGTCAATCTCAAATACAATACATAAGTATTATACATAACTCAAACTTAACACCAAAGTGTAGCAACTTACACAAATTCACATCTTAAACAACCAAACAAACGACAAACATGATCGTTTCCTAACTCAAAAGCAGGAAGCTCTACCCCCCTTAAAAAGGGGTACGCCCCGTACCCTATACAGACGATCTAGTCAGTAAACAAAGAAGGGTACTTCGCCCTCATCTTATCCTCTAATTCCCACGTGGCCTCTTCGACATCCTGGTTAGACCAGAGAACCTTCACCAGTCGCACTGACTTATGGCGAGTGTCCCTAGTCTTACTGTCCAAGATTCTCTGAGGAGCTCCACTGATCTCATATTTGGTTCTAATGTCAACCTCTCAGGTTCTAACACATGGGAGGGGTGGTGCATGTATTTCTTTAGCTGTGAAACATGAAAAACATCATGCACTTTACCCAGCTCAGCAGGTAATTCAACCTGTAAGCAACCGGGCCCACCCGCTCCGTAATCTCATAAGGACCAACAAATTTCGGGCTTAATTTGCCCTTCTGCCCAAACCTGAATACACCCTTCATCGGTGAAACTCGCAGAAATACCCGGTCGCCCACTGCGAACTCCAGGTCCCGTTCGAACATCAGCATACGACTTCTGCCTATCTTGAGCAGCCTTCATGTTCTCCCTGATTTGCTGAACTTCAGCCTTAACTTGCTCTAAGTACTCTGGTCCTATAATGACCGTCTCACTCGACTCATCCCAGCAGAGCGGTGTACGACATGGTCTACCGTACAGCTTGAAAAGGTGCCATCTTGATCGAAGCGTGATAGCTGTTTTGTATGAAAACTCGATCAGATGTAGTCTGTCAATCCAACTGCCCTGGAAGTCTAAGGCACATGCTCTCAGCATGTCCTCGAGTGTCTGAATAGTACGCTCAGTCTGACCATCTGTCTGAGGATGGAACGCGGTACTCAGCTTGAGTTCTGTACCCAACGCTTCCCTGGTAGCTCTCCAGTACCTCGAAAGGAATCTGGTATCTCTATCTGACACTATGGTCTTCGGTATCCCGTGATGTCTCATGATTTCTTTTCAAATAACTCAGCTAATTTGGTCACCTTCCAAGTATCCTTCATCGGTATGAATCGGGCTACTTTGGTAAGGCGATCCACCACCACCCATATCATGTTGAGACCTCCCCTAGCAGGTGGAAGCCCAACTACAAAGTCCATGGAGATATCATGGAATTTCCACTCCGGAACTGGCATCGACTGTACCATTCCGCGGTCGTCGGTGCTCAAATTTCACCTTCTGGCATGTGAGACACCTCAAGACGAACTCGGTAACATCTGTCTTCATCCCGACCACCAGAAGTATCTCTTCATGTCTTTATAATTTTAGAGGCTCCCGGATGGATGGAAACTGAAGAACAGTGTGATTCTCTAAGTATACGGTCTTTCAGATCCGTGTTGCCCCGTGGTATGCATAACCGGCCCTTAAGTCTGATCAGATCATCATCATGAAGTCTGAAGTCGTATTTCTGACTCTCAAAGGTACCATCTGTCAGCTTCTGTCTGATCTCTCCCATGTACTCATCTGCCTCTGAGCCTCTCGCACCTCATCAACCAAGCTGGAGAAAGAAACTAGCGAATGGAGTGAGTGTGCTCGACGGCTCAGGGCGTCTGCTACAACATTGGCCTTCCCCTCTTTGTATTGGAGGTCAATGTCATAGTCTTTCAGAAATCTAACCATCTCCTCTGTCGAAGATTCAACTCCTTCTGAGTGAATATGTATCTCAAACTCTTATGATCGGTGTAGATCGTCACACTAACCCCATATAAGTAGTGGCGCCATATCTTCAAAGCGAAGACTACAACTCCCAGCTCCAAATCATGTGTGGGGTAGTTCTCCTCATGTTTCTTCAACTGGCGTGAGGCATATGCCACCACCTTGCCATGTTGCATGAGCACGCAACCCAGCCCTCTGCCGGATGCATCACAATAAACCTCAAAGCCCTCTGTACCGTCTGGAATGGTCAGAACCGGTGCAGTGGTCAGTGAGTCCTTCAAGCTCTGAAATGATCTCTCACAGTCAACTGTCCAAGAACGGTGCATCCTTCTTCATCAGACTGGTCATCGGTTTCGCGACCTTGCTGAAATCCCTAACAAACCTCCTGTAGTAACCTGCCAGACCGAGAAAGCTCCGGATGTCGGTAACAGTCTTCGGCCTTGGCCAAGTACGTACGGCATCAATCTTGGCTGGATCCACTGAGATCCCAGCATCTGAGATGACATGACCTAGGAAAGAGACCTGGTCAAGCCAAAACTCACATTTGGAGAACTTAGCATATAGCTGGTTTTCCCTCAATATTTCCAATACTCTCCTCAGGTGTTCCTCATGTTCAATCTTAGACTTCGAATATATCAGAATGTCATCAATAAACACCACAACCGACTTGTCTAGCTGCTCCCGGAACAAGCGGTTCATCAGATCCATAAACTTCGTCGGTGCGTTCGACAAACCGAACGACATCACTGTAAATTCATAGTGGCCGTATCGTGTCTGGAATGCCGTCTTCTCAATGTCTCCCTCCTTAATGGCTATCTGATGATACCCCGATCTGAGATCAATCTTGGAGAACACAGACGCTCCCTTCAACTGATCGAACAGATCGTCAATGCGGGGTAGTGGGTACTTATTCTTCACTGTCACTGCATTAAGCTCTCTGTAGTCGATGCAGAGGCGGAGACTACCATCCTTCTTCTTCACGAAGAGGACTGGCGCTCCCCATGGTGACACACTTGGTCTTATAAATCCCTTATCCAACAAATCTTTCAATTGTTCCTTTAACTCAGTCATTTCTGCCGGAGCCATACGGTATGGTGCCTTGGCTATCGGTCCGGTACCAGGTAGCAGCTCGATGGTGAACTCTACCTCCCGAGTGGGTGGCATGCCGGGCAATTCCCGTGGAAATAAGTTGGGGAACTCCGACACTACCGGTAAGTTGGGGTCGAACTCAGGGTCTCTCTCTATGTCCTGTACATAGCAGAGGTACACTTCTTCTTTTCTCCTCAATTCCTTATACATTGCCATGGCGGTGATGATCTTGGTCGAAGGCTCTTTGGGCCTCTGGCGGTATGATATTGTTACCCCAGACGGACTCCTGAGCAGCAATCTATGCTCGGCGCAGAGGATACGTCCCTTGTGCCACTCCAACCAGTTCATCCCGAAGATAACATCAAATCCTAGCTCTCTGAACTCAATGAAACTGACCGGAAAGTCTTCTCCCTTAATTCTGACAGTGGCTCCTCGGTAGTAACGAGTGCAACGAACCTTCTCCTTAGACGGGAGCGTAACCGTGAAGTCGGGTAGCTCATCAGCGTCTAGCCCCAACCTGCTCGCGAAAGATGCCGAGACAAAGGTATGCGAGGCCCCTGAGTCGAAGAGAACTGATGCCTCAATCCCATTAATCGGAAAGGTGCCTGTGAGGATAGTACCGCTGGCGTCGGCCTGTGCCTCTGTAAGTATGCTTAACGCACCTTCCGTACCGAGTCCATAACCTAATTGTGTTCACAAGCTTCATGAGTATTGATGGTATAACAAGAGTCGTAACAATTTATATGAACAACACTGTTATTTTATTCATAACCATCCTGTTTACAACATGAGCTTTAATCTTACATCTCATTCCTCAATCTCATTCTAACGTTACATGGCTAATATTGTCTAAAGGTTAGGTTTAATCTCCCAGGTCTCATGTGTGTCGCATTGATTACTGCCGACGGTGCTGTATTCAGCTTGATTCTCTTAATCCCATGGTATAACATCCTTGATTCTCCTCCCATAATTAATACATCTCCTGACTTAAGTACCAACTTATTCGCACGGTCCGCACGCTTCTGCTCGCCGTATAAAAACTCTGCATCATCCCCAATGGACCAAGACACTACGGGTATCCCTCTTTCGAGAGACTCCGTTGTCTCGTCCTTATCCTGGTGCAGTCCAAGTCGCCCATCCTTCTCGTAGAAGTTCACAATGCAAATGTCTGCCCGAATGTCTGGAATCGGTTCAGCTTCCAATTGCTGAGCGATTTCCACAACTTGTGTAATGACTGGATGGAACTCTTCGGGTGTTCCCGGTGGTGAGACTCCATCTTGCATCCTCGTGGTTTGGTAATTCTTGGCATACGGATTCCAATCCTTGCCCAAGCTCATCATTTTTAATTTCATCCTTGCTCCCCCTGGGTACTCCGGTGTGTAAAAACCTCCCGGTCCCATTCCTAGTTGATTGCATCTTCTGATGATGGCTATTTGTGCTTTGGGTGTCAGGTATCCCCTTAATAAAATCATACCTGGGCGGATAACCTGACCTTGTTCGGTTGGAAAGTCTATGGTTTCGATGTCGGTGTGCTCCGGGTTAGGTGTAGATGGTATTGGGTAGCAGATGTTGAATCTTCCTAAAGTGGTAGTAGGTTATATCTTACTTAAGTTCTAATCTCATCTTATCCTTACTTAACTCATTTATTCACCAAACATGCATGATAATGCGGTAAGCAGGTAATTTTATTACTAAATGGTTATAGCGGTACCTGGCCTCGATGAGGGTTCAGGCTCATCGTCCCGGTCCACCATGTGTAGTGTGGGTCCCGACTTCTGGGTCACCCTTGGGTTCTTGTCCGCCGCCTGCTGCACCTTCCTCTGACCGTCAGATCCAGCTCCCTGATCGGTCTTGCCCTTGCCCCTGGTGTCGGGCCTATAGGCTCTGCTAGCAGGATTCCGGTAGCACTCATACGCTCGGTGCCCGTAAACTCCACAAAAGTTGCACTCCACCTTATTCCCCTTACAATCGAGCCCGGGGTGGTCCTTGTGACACCACCTACAGATGTAGCGTCGCTGGTAGCCACCACCGGCTCCCTTCTCAGTCTCAGATCCTGATGATTTATAATATTAGTACTCATTTCTCGAACGGTCACTAAGTTGTTTCTCAACCCAAGCAATACCAATCCCTTACCCTTTGGCGCCCTAGAGCGTAGGGGTGTAGCTGCATAAGCATATGTCAACTTCAATGGCTCTTCCGGAGCCTTCTCCTTTTCCTCCTTCCCTTTTGGGTTCTGATTTTTCTGGGCCTGAGGCTAGTACTTTTGTTTCTTGTACCCACCTTGCCCTTGACTCTCCGAGCTCTTACCAGCATTCTTCCTCTTAGCATTCTCCTCGTCCCTCAGCTGGACGGTTATCTCAACCTTAGCAGCGGCATGATAGCACTCCTGCTTTCCACAGTATTAATCACTCTTATTTCTCATAACCTAAGTCTTACTCATTACTTACTCAAATCTCAATTATTCTTATTACCTGCAAGGTAGTGTAACTCGTCGGCCCCATGCCGTAGCGGAGTCGATGGCTAAGCCCACCATAGAAGCGGTCCACCAGGATCTGGTCAGAATATCCAAGACCTGGCAGAAGACGGAGCAAGGCGGTGAACTCTGAGTAATACTCGTCCACCGTCATCTTGTCTGTCTGCTTAAGCGCATCCAACTGCAAGCGCTTCTTCGTCTGGACATGGGCGGGGTAGTACTTTGCTCGTAGCAAGGCGGTGTACTGCTCCCAGCCGAACTCTGGATTGGCCACATGCTCGGCCCTCACCAGCTTCCACCAATCGCCTGCCGCCCCCAGATAGAAAGCAGCCAGACACCCTTGATCCCAGCAGGGACATCAAGGGTCTCGAAGGCGGTCTCCAACTCGGAGATGTTCGCCTCAAGCTTGGCGGGATCGGTCTCCCCCTTAAAGTGTGCGGGTCGAAGATCTGCAAGACTCTTCACCCAATTCGGTTCCCTGGGTTATGGCGGTGGAGGTGGTGCACCCACACCATGCTGATAGCCCATATGCCCTAATGCGGCAGCTACGATCTCTGCGAGCGTCTGCCCTCCCAGTATTCCTGAAGCATCATTACCCTGGCCGCGACCTCGGCTTCCTCTAGGACGTCCTGCCATATAAACAAGCATAAGTCACATTAGATTCGTATTCACCACTATTTCGGTTAACGAATTTATAACGTCCGTAGACGGTAAAGACGATCCACACTTATTAGTGGTCATCTGACTCTACTCACTCTAACTTCTCACACCCTTAACCCTTCACTTATTCCTTAACTTATATCCTAACTCGGTGGTTACTCATGTCCGGTATTTCTTGATCAGAGTGTAACTACGCTCTGATACCACTTTTGTAACACCCCATCCAAAGCCAATCGTGGTTATCGCAAAAATGAACACTTAATCGAATACGTCGCAGCGAAAATAATAAACACCTGGACCTTGCCACGGTCTGATCGTTAGAATATACCGGCCTTACAATTACAACACTTATCCAAAATACATAACCAACCCAAAACATCACCATCCATAATACCGACAACCAACCGAGTACAAGTAACTAAGTCATAATCACAACCTTACATCAGTTTAAATATAAACAGACGGGAGCACAGGCGCAACCCGAACTCAAAATAACCATCCCATCCTAAGTCTAACCGCTCCTACTCTCGTAGTGCGTCCTCATGGGTCTCTTACCTGCAAGTGTAAAAACAACCCCCAAAGTGGGTCAGCACGAATGCTGGTACACCCTCTCATGGCCCCCAAGCTAACGGGGCTACGACGACTAATTGTCGATAGCATGGAAATTGATTACATACACAAGCTTGATGTGAAGTGCAATAACAATAACCACAGATGAACATATATTCACAAACAATGAACGACTCAAGCGTTCCCTTATCAAGTGGGTTGTAGAAATCTTAATCACCATGTGCTAAGCCTTAACGGGCATTAACCAACAACCACCAACTTCTCTTATTCTTCTCAGTACTAAACTTGGTTAGTAACAATCTCAAGTCTCGCGGGTTAGTGTAAAGATAACACATACACAGCGAGAACAAATATAACCGGTTGCATGCTTTATCTTGTTTTAGTCATAATAATTAAACAGATAGCACACAAGCCGAGGGACACCTCGTTAGCAAGCAGGTCACAAGAAAGATTGTACCGTTCACCGTCGACGATCGTTTGGTTTATCTCCTTCCAAGTCCCAATTCACCAATCCTAAAACATTGATTCATGTTTAGGCCATTAGTTATTTGCACCTCACTTAACTCACTTAATCCCTTAAAAATTCCCGGTGAATATCCTCTTAAGTCCTTACCACTTAACTTACAAACTTAACTTTAGACATTAAGGTTCTTACTTATCTTAACTTGATTCCTTAAGTTCTTAGGGTACTAATCACTACCACCCTACCAAGAGTATACCTTATTACCAATTACCATTCTTAGAATTCAAAATTTCTTTTTTTTTAGTGTCAAGGGTCGTCCGACCCACCGTCCGACCCACCCTCTGGGTCGGACCCTTCCAGTAACTTTCGAGTTTGAAAAACTCTACATGTCCGACCCACGTCCGACCCAACCATCTGGGTCGGACCATTCCAGGAATTTTTCCGTCTTCTAAACCTTCCATGTCCGACCCATGTCCGACCCAACCTTTTGGGCCGGACCTTTCCCGAAACTTAACCGCTCTTTAAAACTCACCCGTCCGACCCATGTCCGACCCAAGTCCTCTGGGTCGGACCATTCCAGAACTTTTCCCTGGCGTTAAACAGAGGCCGTCCGACCCAAACTTGGGTCGGACGCCACCAAAACATGCCCAAACTTTGCCAAATCTTCACTAAACTTTTCCTCAAGCCATCCAATGTGTTCTAACATCATTTAGACCCTTAAACTCATCTTAACCATCCTCCAAATTCATTCCCAATCCTTTACAAAATTCTTACAACAACTACTAACACTTAACACTTATTCCTCTCATACATTTCAACATCCCTTTCACCTAGCACTTCTATCAACATTGGCCTAAGTCCTAAATACCCAAACACACTCTTTTAATTCCTAGATCCTTCATAGTGATGCCTAAGTCATTATAACTCATCAAAACACTTTATCTCACCCCTTTTTCATCGAGACAACCTCTAAAACTTCCTAGTACTTCCTTAGTCATTAAATTCCCTTAGAACATCTTAAACACTTAAGTTCTCCTTTAAATTTTTGCCATGGGTTCTCTAGTATATAGCACATCCTAACACTTGGTTTTTCTCCATCAACCAACCAATATCTCTCAAATTCTCATCACAACACCTTAACACACAATTCACACCAAAACTACACCACAACATCATATAGTGCACAAACTTAAATGCTTGGCACTTAGGCCCTTAAATGACAATAATCTTAACCACTGAATTTCCACATATATTTGCCTTTAACCTGCGAATACACACAACAAGGCTCCCATTGAAATAAAATGCTTCTTGTAATTCATTTCAACATTGTTTGACTATCTCTTTTCTCATTGGCTCCTTAGTCACAAGTTCTCAAACATAGTCATTGTTTCTCCTAGGTCATATATAACCCTTTTCTAATGTAAACTCTACACTAAACTCATCACATATCTAAATCCCATTCCCTTAAACAATAAAACACCTTAAGGTAAGTAATTTACCTTGTTCTTTTACAAGCTTTAAAAACTTTCTTCCTTAGGTTTTTCCTTGCTCAATCTCGGTCACCAATATATATCTCCTTGCCAATGTTCTAACCAATATCCAATGACTCCAATGAGTACTAGATAATACATTAACCCTAAGGAACAAACCCTAGGTTAAAAATGTGCTTTAAGGTATTAAGGTGATTGTTTTACCTTGGTTTCTCAAGACAAGCTTGGATATGAAGCAAGAAGGACCTCCTCAATCCTTTGAAGAGTAGAAAACAAGCTAGAACAAGGCATTAAAATGAAGCCTCATGAGCATACATTTTCGGTCAAGAAGAAAAGTGATGGAAACCTAGATTTTCTTACACTTTCTTTACCTTAAGAGAATGGAGAAGCCAATGGAGTCTCCAAACTTGAATTTCCTCCTCTAATGGTGGTTTGGCTTGGAACCAAATCAAAGCTCTTGGAGTTTTGAAAAGATAGAAAGAGAGAGCTTGAGTTAACTAAGAAGAATATGTAATTTGTTTTGGTTTTGGAGCTAAAATGAGTAAGTTGTGTGCAAGAGAAGGTGGAGCTAGCATGGAGATGAGCTTCACGTTAATGGAGAAGAGAGAGAGCAGCTCAAACCGTGGGAAACAAGAGAGAATGAAGAGGTGAGGAGAGAGGTGAGTTAAAATGAGATCTTTATGTTGTAAAGTAAATAGTACTTTTGCTTTATAACTCTTTATTTGCTTAATGACTCATAAAGGTGGTGACTCACCTTATAAAAAACCGGCCCCCATTTAATAATAAGGGTACTTAAGTCTTTGTTGACCAAATCTCTCACTTATATTGACTTATGTTATAAACTAGCTTAATTAAGTTACTATTCACAAAACAAGGCACATTGTTGTGAAATTTTTGATTTCCCATTGATATAAACTTCCAAATGTGATACTATATAGTACACATGTTAATTAAAGAGTAATGATGGACATTTAGCCATTCAAAACTCATTTACAAGACACTTTTTCAAAAATGTGCTTTAAGACTCCTTAAGGCACATTTTGTGTTTTAACTTGTTTTCAAGCTTGGTTTTCTTTGGTAATTGATTTAAAATGACCATTAGGATATTACTAAGGTCTTAGAACAATATTTGGGTACTCTCCCAAGTCTCTCCAAGCTTAGAGCACGTTTTTGCTTAAACTGCTCTTTTGGTGTTTCCTTATATTTTCTTTGATTAGAAATGTTTCTTAATGTTTCTAAGGCATTATTTAGCCTCCTTATATCTTAGTTTATCATTTAAACACCATATCTAAGTTTGGGGTATTTCAGTAACCAAGGCAACTGACCTTCGTATGTCGGCCTCACTGTGGTTCCTGACCCAAATATGATGCGTACAGTCAGAGGATGTCCAACATTTTCACGTATTCCAAATGAGATGGACGAGGCATATGAACGTGAAAGACGAAGGTGCGGGTTGTGTCGACAACGGGGACATATTAGGAGAAACTGCCCAAATGCTAGTTATGATTGAAGAAATATCTGTTGTCAATCCTTTTTTTTAGTTACCAACTGCTCCTGCTTTGACAGGTCGTGCCTTTAGCAAGCACCCAAAAAGAATGTAACAGAATGTATTGTATTTCAATAAAATTAGGTGTGCCTACTTCGGTGATTGGTGGTGTTATAACCATGGTCTTAGTTCGATCATGTAAATAATCATGCATCACTATATGTATTCATTATTATTAAGGGAAGTATAATGTTTATTGAATTATAGAAGCAGCCCCAATGAATGGAGCACACAACAGTGGTACATTACTACGGAAGAGCATCATCGTACAGTGAGTTATATGACAAACATACTTAAAACCGCCAATAATTTGTCATAGTTTTATGACCATAATTAACCATCTACCTTCGGCTCATATTCCACCAGCAGCTGAATCATACCCATGTGTTGCTTGTTGTTTATGTAGTTTTCAACCTTAAGACGCACGTCTTCGTCATTTGCGATTACCATCTCGCTCCAGAAAGGCACTGGGAGAGGAAACATCATTTTTCAGAAGACAATGGACGTTGGAACAAACTTCTCATTGCCACAATCAAGGTTACACTCAACTAGGAATTTGAAATAGTTGAAGTCAATGAAATCTGTAATCGTGAGACGACGCGTTGTGCCGTAGTCGGTTGGTTCGAAGTAAAAGCCAGAATCATCAAAGGATGGGATGTGGTGCATATACATCATACAGGGAATAAACATTTTAGATGTAAAACTTTAAGTGGAGGGTGTAATGGCAATGGTTTATACATCATAAAAGTTCAAGGGCGACTGAGTTATTTATGGACGTTGGCACGGCCTTAGGTTGGGACCGGTTGAGTTTATACGCCTCATACAGTCTAATAGCATCTTACCTTCTCGTAGTATCTTATCCCATACAGTGATACCATCTTATCATGTTCCAATTTGCTAGACTCTGGTTGATGGTGGGTTTCGGACGCATATGACATTTCTTAGATTTCCTTGGATAAGATATGAGAATATTTTTTTACTGCCACAACTTTTGGTTGCATCTTGTGCTCAATTCGTGGCTCCTCCTCGATGTGTACTTTTGTATCAAGTGCTGTCTACTCAAAGCATCTTTAATAAGCTTCATGAATGTGTATCAATTACATACAGGACATTGAGTTACAGCTTCCCTATTCCTTTCTGGCAGCCTATGGTTTTCACATTGTCCTTTTGTAGGTGTGTCTGTAACTCTAGTTTTAAATTGATTCATGTACTTTTCATAATGCAGTACTCTATTTACGATTTTTCAGGACTACAACACTCTACTTCTTTGTGTTGTCCTGTCATTTACACTACAAGTACTTCGATGGACACCATGTGACTTATCTTTACACTGCTCACACTTTCTTCAGTAAAATGGAGAAATGACAACTCCATATGTTATTATTGAACACTATTTTGACTCTACCATGTACTCCGTTTGCTTAAGTTCTCCTTCCTATAAATACTAGAAATCTTGATTAACAACACCTGCATCAGCTCCCCTTCTTCTACCCTTTGTAATGGATCTACCGTGTATCTTGTGTGTGCATGTTACCCCCTCTTTTGATGAGACTGGATTTTATTTTGAAAGACAATCAAATTCACGTTTTATTGATTTCGATATTCACTGGTCAATAACCTACCAACAACTGTACAACTGCGTGGGGAATTCCTTAAGGTCATGTGTTGCAAGGAACTGCATCGTGCACACCATAATGCACAGACTCCTGCTTGAGTCTCCCCCAGATGTCGCATGGACTCCGCTCCTCATTGCGAACGACCATGATGTACACCAGATGATACAAATGTTTGATGGTAACCGTGATGTCTATGGCAACAGAATGGAGATTTCGGTAACCTATTCGCTCGCTCCTCCGGAATTTGTTAACAACTCAGACTCAGAGACTTTAACAGAAGAGACTGTAGAAGATGAAGGTAATAGTGACACCTCAGCTTGTAACACAGATGATGATGGGGAAGTAGATGATTAGTGATGTGTTGTGTTTGAATGTAAGGTCATCACCGTTGTAACTGCTAGATTTTTAAGTTGGAAATAAAACGTTTAGCATGACCTTTGTATGGATCAGCATCAACTATTATAAAATACGATATCCGTCGGAAAATATCTCAAACAGAAAGTGCTCATATTAGAATGGTTAGCTAGTTAGGAATCGGTTAGAAGTCCTATACTGCATTACTTGGTCAATACAATACACAACAAGCACACACACACTTCATTTCCATTCATTCATTTCATGAATTATGCAAACTAGAGTTTAAGATAAGCATTCAACAAGAAACAATATCGTATAAGCACAAGTAGCATAACATCTTACCTTTTCTCCTACCTCAATAAAAGAGCTTTGTATGGACCTTATCAATCACGGAATCTTATCTTATTGAAGGAATGTGATTCAAGGCGTATCGATGCTATCCTTAACTAAGGTAGCATTATAAAAGGAAGACAAACCTTCGAGAGTTCCAACCATTAACAAATAAGTTCCTTACCATTTCGTCTACTCGCCAAAAATGAATCTACCAATTAGATTGTTCGTAGATTACACTCACATGGTGGATAGGTTCGGCTTCAACTTCCGTCCAACAGACACATCACAGATATTTGATCTTGAATTGCAATTCATTCATTCTTTTGAAGCACTGATGTCTATAATCCGTCAATGTCTGGGTCTGAGTAGCAATACTTGTCGTGCAATTACAATAATATACAGATCATTGGCCTACAGCCTCCCTACACCATTCTGGAAGCTAATGTATATCACTGAAGATGCAGATGTAGAGGCGATGGTGGAAAATTACATGGACTACATCGAGCATATTGATAGGGTTCAAATCCTAGTTCAGTTCGACTAATGACATTAAGTGTCGAGCGAACAAAATGCAACAACATCATTAAGTACGAACTGTGGATGATGTTGTACTATTTCTCTGTAGTTTTGGAATAAGGCAACGACGGACTTCATTGCTTACGCATTTGTTTGTTTTAAGCAAAATGCACACACTGTCGAATACATAATAATACAAAACTCTTATTCTAATAAATGATATCCATCATTGTTTTTTTACAAATACGCACAAAGAAAACAAATATTACGTTACACAATAACAGTGGCAGAGTTACTAACAGTGTGGGCGTATGAGCGGTTTCCTGCGTTTAGACCACGACTCTCCCCCGATCGAACCAAACTGTAAGTGCAAAGCAGCACCCGAGTGCAGTTTTTTATTATGCAGTTTTTGCGTTGGGTGGGACTTTGACCATTCTTTTGAATAGGTTGCTGCTATCCGTGGGCCACCATTTTTTGGAACAACTCTGTGTGTATGTAATACTACATACACACCAAATTTGGAACACAACGGGAATCATTTGGTAGTCCAAACTGTAAGCGCAAAGTAGCACCCGAGTGCAGTTTTTTATTGTGCAGTTTTTGCGTTGGGTGGGACTTTGACCATTCTTTTGAATAGGTTTCTGCTGTCCGTTGGCCACCATTTTTTGACACAACTCTGTGTGTATGTAATAATACATACAAACCAAATTTGGAACACAACGGGAATCATTTGGTAGTCCAAACTGTAAGCGCAAAGCAGCACCCGAGTGCAGTTTTTTATTATGCAGTTTTTGCGTTGGGTGGGACTTTGACCATTCTTTTTAATAGGTTGCTGCTGTCCGTTGGCCACCATTTTTTGACACAACTCTGTGTGTATGTAATACTACATACACACCAAATTTGGAACACAACGGGAATCATTTGGTAGTCCAAACTGTAAGCGCAAAGTAGCACTCGAGTGCAGTTTTTTATTATGCAGTTTTTGCGTTGTTAAAATCGAGAGTTTCTAGAGAGATCTTTGTTGATAGTTGAGGTTATGTAATGAGAAAAATGGGGGAGATACTTTTATAGCATGGAGAGGGAGGCACGAGGGATAAGATGCTTTATCCAAGGAAATCCAAGAAATATCATACCTGCCCGGATCACGGTTGAATTAGTTGTTACGAAATTGTACCCGTTGGATAATAGATGTTGAACTAGCCATTGGACTATCCGTTGATGTAGCCGTTGGGCGTGTCAGTGACCGTTAAAATTGTCTTATAAAAGGGGGTACCAATCTCCAACTTATTCATCCGTAACTACCTACTGCCAATATCTTTCTACTTCCACCTTCCATATCTATCCCCAAAATTGAGTCTCAAAAAGTCCAATGGAGTTTCCTTTCAGTTTGCACGTTAACTATGTACCTATTTTCGGTCGTCATGGTGCATAGTTCGAGCGAGGGGTGGGACATAGCCGTATACAAATCAGTATGTCATATCCTAATAATCTGCGTACTCTACAACGAAGAGTAGTTTGTGCTCTAGAGTCCCTCCTTGGCAGGATAAACATAGCAACAATGGTGTATTTGGGGCTGGAGGGCGACTACGAGTGGACCTTCATTCATGTACGAACTGATGCAGCAGTCCGCCAGATGATGGAAAATTATATGGAGTATAATGATTTCATAGAACATATTCCATTACTTATTATCTATGATCCGATTGAGTCCGACGATGATGACTTTCAACAACAAGAGAGAATTTATGAGATGCGACATAACGTAATAGGACAGTGAATACAAGGACAAAGGTTTGGCAATAATTAGGTTACTTCTTATTGTGTAATTTGTTTAGAAAACTAGTTAGCGTATCCAGAGAGAAATCCATACAACTAGAACAAAAGTGTATTGCACCTGCGAATAATAAAATACAATACCATAGTGGCAGGATGGTACCTAATTCTAATACCAAATGATATCCGACAGATAAATCCTTATTGTTCTCCCTAGATAAGATTCCCCCCACCCATATCATTTGATTCCATGGATAAGATTTCCCCCCCAGTCCACTAGTTCAGCAGATAAGATTTTGACGCCTTCCCAAGGGATGATTTATTGATTTCCCTTTCCCATTATCTACTACTCATCTGCTGCCTATAAATACAGCCTTCATTTTCCTTTTCCATTTCACAAATAACTCACAAAAGAGCTTTGTTAATTTTACATTGCATCGTAGTGCACTTCATCTACACCTTTCACCAATGGAGATCCCTTGCACTGTGTTTCTTGACGTTGAGCCTACTAACAACGATGAAGGTTTGTATTTTGCAAGAACCTATTCAACTGAAAGTTTTGATTTCGAGATCGACATGGAAATAACATTTTCTGAGTTTGATAACCTTGTTGAGACTCAATTGAAAGAGCGCTACAGTTACTATTGTGTGGTCGAATCAATACTTCATCGATTACTACTTTCCTCCCAGCCATGCCCATTATGGGGGCCACTGCAAATAACACGAGATGTTGACGTTCAACGAATGATTGAACGTTTCGTGTTCAATCAACATTATTATAATAGAGTAGAACTCTATGTCACCATTGTGTTCAAGGAAGATGACCCATCTCAGTTCCCACCAATGGCCATAGCTTTGCCGGAAGAGTGTAGTGAAGTTTACCGCTCAGATGATAGCGAAAATACTGATTAGTATGAAGATGGTTCCTATTATGATGGAGGGTCTTGCATATAGCAAGCACGTAATAGTCTACAATAAATAATTGTTGTTGTTAAGTCGTTGTGTAACGTGAAGAGGTATTTTTACTCGTCACTCAATATAACAATGACGGATGTCATTTACTAGAAGTGAAGTTTTATATAAATTAGTGGTTGTCTATGTTCCATACAACAAATTACATGTAAAACGGATGTCGATGATTTTGGCAAAAAAATCATCAAAGTTAGCACCGGCAAGCAGTTTTTAGCATACCAAAGTCAGTGTATGTTGCCTACTTCTGGGATATTTTTGACTCATGAGATGATGTCCGTTGAGGCTAAATTTTTGCAACAATGTTGTGCTGATATAAGACTACACGCACAACAAATTTCATGTAAAACGGATGTCGATTACTTGGTCGAAAAATACATCAAAGTTAGCACCGGCAAGCAGTTTTTAAGAAACCATTGCGTTTGCATACGAATATAGAACGGGTATAGATCTTCAACTCGTTTTCAAGTTGGGAGTGAATTCTTTGTACTCCAACAAAAGAAATGATATGAGTGCAGAATTCAAACAATAACTAATTAATAGACTGAGCGACTCATCCCAACCGCCAGAGCTCTTATATACTTCTGATGTTTAAAAACAGTAAATAACACAGATTTCCTTGTCCACGTTTTCAGTTGCATCAGTGAACATAAGTAAATAAAATACATTAGTCTCGAACAAAGCACACACTGTGTAACAACCTATGGAGGAGAACCGAATGTGAAATCAGCATTATAATATCGGGGGTTCCTAGTCCTAGAATTTTGGCCTCTCAACCACATTTGGTTTGCTTGCGTGGTGGGTGGTGTGTTGGATTGATCAGGCTGAGTTTGAGAAGGCCCGGTCACCTGGATGATGTCAGCAGGTGCGAACGATGGAGCACTCAGTACCCTTGCAGGACCCTCACCAGGTGTGGGCATGTTTGTCTAGTCCATCTGCCCAAGGTGAAGAGTGGAAGCGTCGTATGTGGTACGGTTGGTCCTGGGTGTGGCTGCAGTGGGTGCAGTGGGAGTAGTGGGCACAGTGGGTGCAGTGTGCGATGACCCTGCCCCAGCATCAAACTGTGTCCCGAAATCACGTTGCAACTGACCCACCATCGTATCGACATATGAAGAGGGTACCGGGGCGTACATACCTAGTGTAAGTGTACTTGACACAGACGGTATGACCGGCCGATATCCGTCCATGTCGGGGTGTCCCGCCTGGTGTGGGTTCGCTGCCTGGTGTGGCTCCTGTGCCTGCTGTGGCTCCTTTGCCTGCTGTGGCACCACTGCCAGACCTAGCTGATTCTCGGCCTCCATAGGTTCTGCCAGACGACACGGCCCTCTTCGTCTTTGACTGTACGGCCGGTTTCTGACTGCTCGGGGAGGAGGGTTGTCGTGTATGACATATGCAGGGTATTGAATGTCCATAATTGGAGGTGCCTGACTTGTGTAGTCCTGCTCAATGTGGCTAACTCTATGGTAGTGGCCGACATCAAGCATCTGGGAAACCTGGGACACAAAATCCCTAACACCCTGGTCTACTGGAATTCGCTGCAACTGCTCTAGTGTGCTTGCCTATACATGCAGGTCATCGTATCAAGTTAAGAATATATTATAACAAACAAAAAAACAACGAACAATTGAATAGATGACACTTACAGTGATCATATTTCGTCTACTCTCCTCGGTATACCAGGCCACCGAGTGCTGTCGATACCAAACCATGTAAGCGCTCCTCAAATCGAGTGGGGTACTCCGTGGTAGCTGTGCAAGTGGAATCTGATACTGCTGTCTTTCCGACCACATACGCAGGTAGTCACTGAAGATCTCCCACCACTTAGCGTCGGTCCTCCCGGACCTTGTAATAACGTGCAGGTAATCACAATCAAGGGGAGGATTCGGTATTGGCTGCTCCACCCCAAACTGTCGCAACACCCGATCAGCCTGATGACCTTCCACCACATTGAAGTGGATGACAAACACACGAACCGCAAATTGCTGAGGATTAGGTGATCTTTCACCATACGGTTGCCAAATCCACTACATATGCACACAATATGTTTGTTAGACTTTTATTAGTGAAAAGAACCTACCCAGGAAAAAAAGAACTCACCTCTCTCTGCGTGGGTGGAACGTGCAGCGTGTCTAGGTACGCACGAGCAGAGTGCGAATCAATGTTGCATAATTTCCCATTGTATCTGCAATGAACAAAAAAGTTACCCAAATATAAGGACTTTAACGTTACTAATATAGGGAAAATTAGTTTCAAGCTTTTACCTGTAAGCTAGGGGAAGATCAGGTGGTGGGTCAATCAAGTTTCTCGGACGAAAATGAGGTAGGCGTTCATATGCCTATACAATCAGCAACTTGCTACACCCATTTATACATGTTGAATCATACTTGGTAGCATTGCACATCTCTCTGTAGAGATGCGCAAGTAAAGCGGAGCCCCAACTTATCGTACCAGCCCTGACAAAGTCTCTAAGGAGTAATAGGTATGCAACATCTACGCATGCTCCATTCGCATTAGGAAACAAAAGGCCACCAAGCATTCGAAGCATGAATGCCCTTGCATGCTGCTCGTGTATGACAGGGTCAAGAAGATGAAAATCTGGGTCAGTCTCCACAAATCTAGAGGCAAGCCAATTTATAGGGATTTGGTTGCCTCTACGGGTGGGTGGTACATCCCCAAGAAGCTCCATGCAGACTGTCTTCACATCAGGTATATTCGTGGTAGAACATAATGAGTAGCCATCCACCGGTAGCCCGAACAGGACATGAACATCCTCAAGTGTGATGGTGACCTCACCAAACGGCATAAGAAAAGTGTGTGTCTCTGGACGCCACCTCTCTATCAAAGCACTAACGAGCCCTCTACTTGTGGTAAGTCCCAACGCACAAACTTTGAACAAACCAGCACTCATAATGTATGGCGCAATAGATGCATGAGGAACCCGAGCCTTCCAATTTGATCGGGTTCTTAGGGTACGGTTTCTATAAGGTTCGTACCTCTGAGATATAAAACAATACATTATAAAACAAATAAATTAATAATAATAAAGCTACATTATACTTAACGAATTACATTTATAATTATAAAACTACATTATAAAGCTACATTGTAGTAGCAAGGTTAGATTATCATTATAAATATACGATATAATTAAAAAATTGTATTTATAATTACAAAGATACATTATCGTTAACGAAGATTATATAGATTATTATTATAAAGCTAAATTCTAATTAAATTAACTACATTGTTAATCAAGTCTATATTATAATTATAATGAAGTTAAATTAATAACTATAAAGGTACATTATACTTAACGAATTACATTTATAATTATAAAACTACATTATAAAGCTACATTATAGTAGCAAGGTTAGATTATCATTATAATTTATAATAACAAAGAGACATTATCGTTAACAAAAATTATATAGATTATTATTATAAAGCTACATTCTAATTAAATAAAGTACATTGTTAATCATTTCTAAATTATAGTTATAAATAAGTTAGATTACAATTACAAAGGTACAATATAATAAACGAATTACATTTATAATTATAAAACTAAATTATAAAGCTACATTCTAATGTCAAGGTTAGATTATGATTATAAATATACGATATAATTAAGAAATTTAATTTATAATTACAAACTACATTATGGTTAACGAAAAATATATAGATTATTATTATAAAGCTACATTCTAATTAAATAAACGTTTTGGGTTACTCATCTCGACATTCTAATTAAATAAACTACAAAAAATGTTAATCAACTCTATATTATAATTATAAGGAAGTTAAATTACAATTATAAAGCTACAATATAATTAACGACTTACATTTATAATTATAAAACTACATTATAAAGCTACCACTAGTAGAAAAAATGTTTTTAATGACGGCGTTTAAACCACGGTTAAATGGAAAACCGTGGTTTAAAGTTTATAAACCACGGTTTTAAAAGAAACCGTCGTTTAAGGTGCATACCAGAGCGCATATACCACGGTTTTTCCAGAACCGTCGTATATAGGTTAGTTATATACCACGGTTTTCAGGGCAACCGTGGTATATAGTACATGTCGGAGTGAATATACCACGGTTCTTGGAGAACCGTCGTATATAGGGTTTCTATATACCACGGTTTTGTCAAAACCATCGTTTTTAGTCGTGGTCAAAAAACTTTAAATGACTGTTCCTTGTTAGAACCGTGGTATATAGTCTAAGCGGGAATTCAAATTTTCGCGGAAAATTAACGCGGCTCTTTCTCTTTCTCTTATTATATATATTTTCTCCTCACTCTTTTACAACCTACACTGTCGAACAAGGATGCTCTGCAACTCTTCTCCTTCTTCTTCTTCTGCGCCTCTGTAATTTTTTCAACCCACCGGCGAACATGCATGCTCTTCGCCATACTGGAAAACAAGGAACACATGTTGCGCCTCTGTAATTTTTGCAAACCTAACCGGCGAACAAGGACATGCTCTGCGCCTCTGTAATTTTTGTAAATCGCCGGCGAACAATGACATGCTCTGCGCCTCTGTAGTTTTTCACGGTAATTTTGTGCAACCCTAACCGGCGCTTCGCCCTCTCTCATTCTCTTTCACGGTAATTTTGCAACCTACCGACGAACAAGGAACATAATGTAACTTCACTCATTATTTAGCAACCCTAATGCACAAACAAGTAACTTACATGTTCTGGCCTGTTCATTCTCTTCTGTTTGCGCTCTCTGTTGAGAAATTACAACGAAGGCGGCGGCGCTGGGAAAAAAATCGTAGACTATAAGCAGTGGTTCTACATATAACCGTGGTTTATTGTTGATTTCTATAGACTTTATACCACGGTTTTAAGTAAAACCGTCATTTATAATGCACTATATACCACGGTTCAGACTCACAACCGTGGTATAAAGTCAGTGAATGTTCGCGGGAGAAGGGGTCTTAAATGACGGTTTCGACAAACCGTGGTTTTTTCGCTCACTTTAAACCACGGTTATGAACTGTCGTTTATCTCAATTTGTGAATATACGACGCGAGCATAAACCACGGTTCCTAACCGTGGTATATAGGCAAAATAACCGTGGTTAAAAACATTTTTTCCACTAGTGTACATTCTAGTATCAAGGTTAGATTATCATCATAATATACGATATAATTAACAAATTGTATTTATACTTACAAAGATACATTATCGTTAACGAAAATTATATAGATTATTATTATAAAGCTACATTCTAATTAAATAAACTACAAAATGTTAATCAACTCTATATTATAATTATAAGGAAGTTAAATTACAATTATAAAGCTACAATATAATTAACGACTTACATTTATAATTATAAAACTACATTATAAAGCTACATTCTAGTATCAAGGTTAGATTATCATCATAATATACGATATAATTAACAAATTGTATTTATACTTATAAAGATACATTATCGTTAACGAAAATTATATAGATTATTATTATAAAGCTACATTCTAATTAAATAAACTACAAAATGTTAATCAACTCTATATTATAATTATAAGGAAGTTAAATTACAATTATAAAGCTACAATATAATTTACGACTTACATTTACAATTATAAAACTACATTATAAAGCTACATTCTAGTATCAAGGTTAGATTATCATCATGATATACGATATAATTAACAAACTGTATTTATACTTGCGAAGATACATTATCGTTAACAAAAATTATACAGATTATTATTTTAAATTTATAATTATAAAACTACATTATAAAGCTACATTCTAATATCAAGGTTAGATTATGATTATAAATGTACGATATAACTAACAATTTTATTTATAATTACAAGCTACATTATCATTAACGAAAAATATATAAAGAAATTATTATTAATTTATAATTATAAAACTACATTATAAAACTACATTCTAATATCAAGGTTAGATTATGATTATAAATGTACGATATAACTAATAATTTTATTTATAATTGCAAGCTACATTATCATTAGCGAAAAATATATAAAGAAATTATTATTAATTTATAATTATAAAACTACATTCTAATATCAAGGTTAGATTATGATTATAAATGTACGATATAACTAACAATTTTATTTATAATTACAAGCTACATTATCATTAACGAAAAATATATAAAGAAATTATTATTAATTTATAATTATAAAACAATATTCTAATATCAAGGTTAGATTATGATTATAAATGTACGATATAACTAACAAATTTTATTTATAATTACAAAGAGACATTATCATAATATATAGATTATTATTATGAAGCTACATTCTAATTAAATAAACGTTTTGGGTTACTCATCTCGACATCCTAATTAAATAAAATACAAAATGTTAATCATCTCTACATTATAATTATAAAGAAATTAGATTACAATTATAAAGCTACAATTTAATTATTAACCTACATTCTAATTAAATAAACTACAATGTTAATCAACTCGTAATATTAAATATAATGTTATATTACAATTACAAATCTACATTATATTTATGAAATATATTAAAAATTATAAAGTTACATTGTAATTAAATATAGTACAATGTTAATCATTTCTACATTCTAATTATAAAACTACCATACGATTAACTAAATAAATTTATCATTACCAAACTACATTATAATTTCACTCAAATAATTCACAATCTCTAACACATAATCAATAACTAACTATAAATATAACACAAAGATAAAGTAATTAACACTAAACAAAATTTAAAAAATTATACTAATTCAAAAAGAAAAAAAAACTAACCTCATCTGCAGACGCATAAGCTGCAGAAATATGGGTCGTGTGCAGGCTAAACGGTTGATTCTCGACCGTTCCCTGCGCATCAAACACTTGATAATGCCCCGAATCCATGGTTTGTTCAAAATCAGTTAATCGACAGATGGGAAGGTGGACTAGTTGTGGGTGTGGAGGAGAAATACTTGTAAAATGTAAATTGGAATGGGTTTTGAGAGGGAGAGAGGTAAAAAATGGAGGAAATCACGGTGGAAGAGGAAGAAGAGAATAGGCGAGGAAGAAGAGAAGTGGCGAGGAAGAAGAAAGAATGAGGGCGCGGCGAGGAAGAGGAAAGAATGAGGGGCGCAGCGTGTAAAGGAAATGCGTTAGGTTATACAGATTTCGCGGCGTGTAAAGGGGCATGGCGTTTGACGAAATTATACACCCTACCCACGTGGTTTCAAAAAGTACTTTCCCCACCTATGTGGTTTCCTCTTTTTTACATCCGACAACTTTTCTATTTTATGTTCAACTTAGGGAGCGTTTGGCCTGCATTTTTTTTGACAGCATAAATATACAACATATGCTGTTTTGGACTCATTTATTTGTTTTTGTTGTTCGGCTAAGAGAGCATAAATGTCAGCATAAATGTCAGCATAAATGCCTGCAGCAAATGCTACTTTTTCGTTTTCGTATTTTCACTTCCGTTTCTTTACTCACTTCATAATACAATTACTGTGACTATTGATTTAAAAAAAGAAACTTTTTACAAGTTAATTTATTTGTTACAAATTACATAATGCTTCAAATAATTTATAAAAAATAGTACTACTTCTTTAACCAATTAAAAAAAACTACATTTATAACACAAATCTACAATATATTATTTGTAATACCACATAGATTAATAAAATTTAAAAATCAATAAATATACACTTGTTGATATATAAATTAAAATATTAAAATAGTATATAGAATTATGAATGCATATAAATTTATTAACATACAAAGTTACAAAAATAGTATATATTATTAAAAGTTACAATTTCACTAAATAAATTCACATAACATTATCAGAAAATTTGAAACGCTTGTTCTCTTTTTTTACGCTTTTATATTTGTAAGAATTATAAAATTTAGATAATAAAAATATATTGTTTAGAAGTTACAAATTTTACTTAAATAATAAAAATAAAAATTTAATTGGTTATATAAATATTTTTATTTTCTTTGGTTTCTCAAGATTTTTTTAATGTAAATTAAATACTCATAGTAATATATTGTTTGTGATTTTTCTATTTATTTTTACTAACAAAATAAAGTTACGTAGTGTAATATAATAAATTGTAATTGTAATACGAAAACGGTAAACACACTACATATAACTAACTTAACCAAATATGCTGCATATATGCTGCACTGCCAAACAGGAGTTTTCAAAACAGCTGCATTTATGCCAGCAAATATGCTGCATTTATGCCAGCGCATTCCTGCTGCCAAATATGCTGCATTTATGCTGCCAAAACAGCCATACCGAACAGAGCCCTAAAAGATGCTTAAATGGTGTCCAAAGTTGATGAAACTTTACACGGACGAAGCTAAAGTGTTATATTTTGGTCCAATATCAAATTCAAATTTTTTTATGCTCATATGTGACATGTGGGACCCAATAAACAAACGTTCACATATCATATGTTTTATTGGGTCACACGGATCACATATGAGCTTAAAAAACTTTAGAATTCGTGTCAAACCAAAATATAACACGTTAGCCTCGTCCGTGTAAAGTTTCATTAACTTTGGACACCACTTGAGCATCTTTTAAGTTAAACAAAAAATAGAAAAGTTGTCGGGTGTAAAAAAAGGGAAACCACATGGATGGGGAAAGTAATTTTTGAAACCACGTGGGTGGGGTGTGTAATTTCACCAAACGTCATGAGTGGGTGATGTAATTTTCCTTTTTTTTGTAAAGTATTGTGTTCTTTTATTAAAATAGCCGTTTTTACTTTTTAGCCTACTAGAAATTTGTAGATTTTATGAATATAATAGTTTTTTAAAAAAAATTTAATTCATCATATCATTAGTTACTAAATTTAAAATGTTCCTATTTTTTAATAAACATAGTTCACATTATATCATATGAATATTTTAATTTAACAAGATACAATAAAAATTAATAAAATGTATTAAAACATAAAAAAATATGTTTATTAATATATTTGATAAAATTGTATAAAAGAATTCCATTAATAATTAGAAAAATATAAAAAGTTATTATTTATTATTTAAAAGGTAAAAGCCTTCACTCAAATAAAACAAATGGGTAAGAGACTCAAATTCGATTTTTATAATATTATTACTCTAAGTATTTTAATAGTATAAAATAATATTTTTAAAATATTTAAATTTATATTAAGTAATATTATAAAAAGTAAATTATTATTCCATTTACTATTTTGTCCATTTTAAATCAAATTGTGGCTTCTCTAATATATTATTATTCTTTATATTTGTAGATATTTTATTATTATATTTTTATTTTGTACAATTTTAGCACATACAAAAAACTTTTTTTAATATATTATATAAGTTTTTTGTTGGATCTGTTGAATTAAAATATATAAAGTGATATATTATAAACAAATTAGATTATCATACTCTTAGCTATTTTTTATTTGGGAAAATTCACAAAATATCACTGTTTGAGTTTATAATTCACAAAATATCACTGTTTTTTCGTAATTCAACTTTAAACATGCTTAAATGTTGTCCAAACATGTTCATTTGGTCTCACTGTAGACGCCAAAAATTCTTACCCCATAAAAAATAAAAATTCAGACAAATAAAATAAGAGGGTCATTGCCTTTCTTTTCAAAAACTTGTTCATGTGCATTCCAAAATGAAACTATCATTTTATGACAACATTTTTGGATTTAATTTCCAAAGCATTAGTTTTAAACCCATCCCTTTTGTTTTTTTTTTGTTTTTTTGTTTTTTTACTTATCTTTACTCTCTCATTTTATTTTAGTGTATTCGGATTAACTTACTTATTTATCTAATCATTTCTTGGTTATTTCATTTATTCATTGTTTTTTATCTTATCCCATCCACTGTTACTTTTGTCTGTACATCATTTATTAGCATTTGTTTTTATTTTATTCTATTATCATTTCTATCATTTTATGCACTTTTTACTATTATTATTTCATTTATTATTATTTTTACTTATATGTTTTTATCTCCGTTTTATTTTTTTTCATGTACTTATTATTATGTTATTTAGTTTATTTTTTACTTCATTATGTTTTTGTAGTTTCATTATCTACATTCTACTATTTCATGGACCTTCAAAATAAAACAATTCATCTCCATGGATAAGACCTTTTCGTCTTACTCTACGTTTTTATTAAAACACTAGCGTTTTTACAGACCCGTTCAATTCCAGTTGGAGTTAAGTATTATTTCTCACATTCTCATATGGAATTCTGTCATTAGAGTAGCGGGTTAGAGTGAGTGGAAGATACCATGAGTCATGGTTCAACTCCTTGATACACGCGACATTAGAACAACTCTTTTTGTGCGACTCGTATGTCTCTTTAATTCGATTGGACCAAGCGTGACCCATCCTTACAAGGCTCATCCGGTTACTATTACCCATGTCAAGCGTAACCCAAGCCTGTTTCAAATAAGGCTAAGCATGGCCCATAAAAACTTGCGCTACTGCTTATTAGACACAACTTTAACCCGAAAAACCATACAGATGGGAACAGCAGCCGACAAACCCCAGATCCCAAAGTTTTTGAAGTTCCCAACACAAAAAAAAATTCAACATGCTCAGCTCTTTTACGTCGACGATAACCCTGCAATATCACCGGCGAACAAGCTCCTTCTTCCTTCTCTTCATTCCTGAACATAGAGCATACAGCTCAACACCTTCATCATTATCTTCATTCACGGCTATCGAACAAGGAATAGACATATCTTGCGCCATTTCTTCATTTCTCCATTCACTGTACTCTGCACTTTTTGTTCTCTTCACCATTCACTCCCTCCTTGTATCTACCGGCAACACAAGGAACATACATGCTCCACGGTTCATTCTCTGCTGCGCTCCTTCCATTCTCTTTACTCACGGTGTTTTGCTACCCATTGGCAAACAGGAGCATAAGTGCTCCTCTCTTCATGCTCAACAACCCAGCTGGCGTCTGGAACATACAAGCTCTGCGTTACCACTCTTCACAGACGGGATACAAACTTTACATATCCATTTGTCATGTCTGCGAACAAGGAACAAGGATGCTCCACACCTTCCTCATGCTTTTTCGTGACGGAATAGACGAACTGTGTGCCTCCCTCATTTCATCTCTTCACCCACAGTGTACCTGCAACCCATACTGGCTAACAAGACTGATGAACAGAGGATATACGTGCTCTTCCAGTTTTTCATTCTCTTGAAGTCCCTAGCGAACAAAAGACATACATACTCTGTTATTGTCTTTCTCTTCACATGAGAGCTGACCAATGAGGAGTAAAAGCACACGAGCTCTGGACTTCCCCATTCTCTTAAACCGGTGAACAAGGAGTAGGCAGGTTCTGGGTTTCTTCATTCTCTTCAACTAGCAAGGAAAGAACACACGAGCTGTGTCTTATTCATCGTTTTCCTCACGGCAACTTGCAACTCGTTGACGAAGAAGGAACAAAGTGTTGCGCCTTCCCCATTCTGTTCAGCAGGACGAGTAAGGAGTACGCAAGATCTACACATCCTTCATCTTCTTCAAACTGGTGAACTAGAAACGTACATGCTCCTCCAACATACCTCTTCACCGTCGTCAACAAGAAGCATCATGCTCACGGTCTTCTTCATTTCCTCACTCACGGTAACCTGGGAACCTGGCTGGTGAAACAAAGAATATGTGCTCTGCTCCTGTTTACCCCTCTTCACCGGCGGTATCTTTGCAACTAACTGGCTAAACAAGGAACATATGCTTTGCTTCTGTTCATCGCTCTTCATGACGGTATATTGCAACCCAACTGACGAACAAGGTGCCCTCCTCATTCTCTTCATGTTGCTGGCCAACAATCACGCTTCGACAGATCACCGGAACTGCTGCACTGTTTCGATCATCTTCATTCTCTTCACCCACGAGACTAGTGCTACAGTCAGTGTGTAATTTGTCTGGTTTTCCTTTCTTCTTTGAGTAGCAAGACCCATGCGGGTATTTAGTTCCCTTGAAACTTTCGTGAACTCATCTCCTGGTATTCATTCCTAACCCACAAATGCTTTTACTTACCATTCAGATGCACGCATGACCATGTACAGTTGTGTTGTTTGCTGTGATTTACTTTTCGATTGTTATTCTTGTGTCACTCACGGATACCCTTGCATTTGTAGAGCTCATGCGATTATATTTCCTTTCCCTTTACATTGATTATGCTAAGCGTTAATCAGTTTTACAATCTAGGTACCTTGATATTACTTCACAGTTTATACTAGGGTGGTGGTAGGCACACCCATGAGTCATCTCTTTCATTTGTGTTTTTGTTTATGAGAGTGCGTATGTAGACTGATATTCCCTGTTGGTGTTGTACATTCGTTGCTGACCTTCTGAATTGTTGGTATGTGATTTTTGAATCGAGGGGAACCATGTCGACTTCTGGAAAAGAATTGGCCAGCAACCAAACGAATGAAGTTTGGATTCCTAAACCGTTCATTGTTTATCATGGTTTTGTTCTTTGTTTCTCGGCTAATCCCCTGAACTAATGAAAGACTAGGTGCTTTTCTTTGCCTCTTTGTTTCGATTTGCTATATTTTGTTTGGCAGGAAAATTCCACCTCTCCATTTACGGTATTTGTTTCATAACTCAACATTGTCTCTGGTTTCTCTTGATTGATGGCGTGATTCAGTGACTAGCTCAATATGCATGATACTGTAATTTCACAAATCAAGATTATGTATGTGTGTCATACTAGCATGGACCTATGTATTCCTTGGCTTTCTGTTTGTTGCGACCGACCACAGTTCAAACTACTTCAATAGGTTTCTGTTGTATATACTCGGAATGTAGCAAAAGAAGTTTGGTCAACAGGGGTTAATGACTATCTGAAATAGGATTGTGTCTAATATGCGTATCCACCACGGGTATGACTTGGGCTGTACTTTGGCTTTGTAATAATAATAAAACAACACACTAAATTGGAAATAAAGACTAGTAACTTCTTGCGGTAAAAAAAAGTCGAGTGTCGAAATTCAGATTTGGTTCTATCATGCGTTAACTATTTGCGGTCCAATTTCGGCCTCGGTCAAACTTAATATGAGTGATCAACTGCGACCTTATACCAGGCGGATTGACCATGTTCGTGGATATTACTTACTAACTGTTTCTCTTGGTTTGAGATTGTTGATGGTCAGATTTTTATTGCGATTGTACTATATGTTTTCCCTTTCGTTGTGGATTGCTCTTTATGTATTAATTTCAGTTTGGAAAGATATTAGGTTCGGAATTATGTTGTTCTGAGTAGCGTGTGTCCTTACACCTTGCGCCGCTTGCTAACTTTGATGCACCTCCTTACATCTTGATTTTATGTTTCGGCCGAGGTACATGTATGATCGACTGGACTTGGTCAGCATTTTGCTTGGCGTGGAACGACATTGGACCTTGCAAGTTGTTTGAGCCGTGGGAGTTCAGCCATGGTGAAATACCCAAAACCTTAATATATTGATGAACTATCTAATTAGGATACACTAAGGCTAGAATGTGCCTTAGAAACATTAGAAGAAGTGTTAAACAGCAATTTACACCAAAACATGCTTTAGGAACAATTAGAGCAAAAGGTGTTTTAAAGAGTACAAATAAATTAGGGAACTACCAATAAGTTCCCAAGAGATTTTAAATGTGAAATACATCTAAGATTAGTAATACACATTAAGCGGAATTAGCGTTTAAACCGAAAACGCACCTTAGAGCACAAAAATGAGCTTTAAAGGAAAATGTGCTTTAAGCATGTATACATGGAACGAAAAGGCTAATGAGCCAAAATACCATAAAGAAATAAGGTAACAACAATTAAATGGTCATAGGAGCCATTGCGTATACACACAAATTAAGTATACAAAGTCCACAATAAACAGGTACTAAACTGACGAAAGTCAAGGAGAAACCACTAAACGACTTGGTTTAAATTGGAATGAGCAACATGCTATTTCATGAACAAAGTTTCTAAAGGGTGTAAATAAATTAAGGACACATTTAAACTAGCCAAAACAAATTGCATAATCAATGTGAACCCGGAAGCACATAAAATGGTGTTTTAAGGCATTTTTGGCTATGTAACATACCTAACACATGGTATAAGTCCTTATGAACGAGTTTAATGCATCAAATATTACATAAACACATTATAGAAACAAAAAAATTTGGGCCAAACAAGGACCTATGGCTGCCGACCTCAATGGTGACTCATTAAGGACAAAAATGCTTTAATTTATACTATTACAACAACTAAGACTTTCTTTAATTGCCAAATCATCTTGTCCCCTGAGTGAATCATTAATCAGACACTTACCTGTCATATTATAGCTCCAAAATTCGTAGCTCCTCCTCTCTTTGAAGAAACAACACAAAAAAAACTCCAATGTTCTTAGTTTTGAGCCTTAAAGAACACATTGCCTTGTAGAAATCATAACTTTCTCGTCCTAACTCCAAATCACAAGCTTGATAGCTCGTTGGAATCCTATTTTCAAGAGCTTTACAACCGTATCTCATGAGCCCCCAGATTCTCAGGAAAAACCACGAAGAAGTGCCTTTGATTCTCGAGATAAAACATTGCCTTATTGGAAACTCTTCCTTCTTTGATTTTCATCAAGGCCGAGTGCCTAGGGTTACTAACCCTTCTTATTCTTCATCTTATTATATGATTTTAGAGTCAATTACTCTAGCAAATTGCTGTCAAAATTCCTAAGGAAAACAAGCTTAATATTAAGCTAAAGGTTAATATACAAGGTAAATCCTACAACTACCTATTTCAAGGTTCTAATTGTTGATCTATATATGATCTAACATATTGTTCATCTTATTATTTATTGCCGAAATTTTGGTGATTAATATTCAGTTTTTAGCTTATTAAAACTTAATGTGTATTAAATCTAAGAATAGATTTATACTCCTTAAGATATAAGCTTCAATATAAGCTATCATAATATACAAGAAAAATTCATAAACTATGGTTTATATTATGGCCGAAAATTAAGGGCATTAATTGAGTTAGAAAAAAATATCTAACTTAGTTAAATTAAAGGAATTAGTATAATTAAGAGTAATATGTAAAATTTAAGAAGTTTTAGTACCTAATGGTGATTACCAAAAATATATGAGGTCGGTATGGAATTTTTGAGAGTTTAGATGATGAGAAAATAAGTGTAGAATTACGTTTACAATTTATAAAGAGTTTATAAGTGTTATAAGGAATTTATAAGGTTTTTGGTATATTTAAGGATAATAAAAGATGGTATTTATATAGTATAACATTAGATAATTAAATCTGGTGGTTTAGAGATGTTTAAAATGATTTTTGATGTTCAAAAATCTGTAGGAAAATTAATTACGAAAATTAGAAATTAGTTGGAGTTAATTGGTTAATAAATGAGTTAGGATAAAAGAAAAGACCACAAGGGTAAAATGGTAATTTCCCTGGTCAAAACATGGTCAAATTTGGTCAATGACAGTTTATAAAATGTTTAGAGGAGCTAGAATAAAATTTGTAGCAAAAGATTAGATATTAAAAGGATAAAGGGATAAAAAGTTAAGTTAAATTAACTTTAGGGGTAATATTGTAAATTATGGAAAGTTAGGGGGTTTGACCATAAAAGACTGGTCAACCTTGGGTATATTTTGGTAATTGACCAAAAGTATAAAAGAAATTAATTAAGTAAGACTTTGGAAGAAATTGGAAATAAAAATAACAAGTTTAGAACTTGTTATGAGTAAAATAGAAATTAAAGGAAAACTATGGGTAAGGAATGTAAATAACACATTTTTATGTGTTTAGAAGGTTAAGAAATTAAATAAAGAATTAGAAACAAGTTGTAAAGAAAACAGAGTTTAAGGGGGTTAACGAGACCCGTATATAAATTAGGGTATACTAGGGGTATACCCGTAATTTAATAAGTATAGGAGAAATCACTACTTAAAGTATTTTTAATGAAAATACAAGTTATATTGGAAAAAGAAATAAATACGTATGATACGGAGTATTACGGACGTATACATGAATAGTAAATACGTATATATGAATAGTAAATTATACATGAATAGTAAATACGTATACCTGAATAATACTCGTATACATGATAGTAACTACGTATATATGAATAGTCAAATACGAGACATATACGTGAAGTAAAATACGTATACGTGGATAGTAAATACGTATACGTAATAGTAAATACGTATACCTGAATATAAATACAGTGAATAGTGAAATATACTAAAACCTAATACAAGGTCCGTATAAGTCTAAAGTTGCTAACAGTGCAATTAAATAACTGCTAACGACGTTAGTATGTTAATTAATTGGAATTGAGCTTGAAAATGCTCCTAGATGAACGAACCGTTTAACGGTAATCTTATTATACCCGGGTTACCTAGGAAGGTTTAAGTTGAAAAGAGAATCAATTAGTTCTAAGACACTGATCTAATACTAGTTCTGGTTACAGATCTAGATAAGTCAGAGGCGTTCGGGCGATTAGGCGAACGAGGGATTAAGAGCTAGCCAGTCTCCGTGTACGGTTGGGATTCTTGTAGCTTGTTGCTAACGAGGTCTACCTCGGTTTGTTTGCTATTTGTTATTGTGATACGACAAACATGATTAAGCATGAAACCGATTTACTGTATTGTTATTGTGTGTCCATTGCACACTAACACGACTTGATTCAGAGCTTGTTCATTAACTATGTTTAGTAACAATTGTACAAGGTTATAAATACTCCAAGTTGTTAGTAGGTTAACACCGAGAGAGGTTTTAACTACCAATTGTCTGAGACTTCAACTAACTGGAACTTGTGAGAGAGGAATCCGGGACTGACTCCGGTCATGCATGTTTAGGATAGGAGGTCGGCATCTGTATCAGACCTGTCTTCCGCATATGGCTCATCTACGACTTGTCGCCTAGGGTCGACAAACAGACCCGACCAGCTCGAGTGAACAGTTCGAGGTGGGAGGCAAATTCAGGAGGCGCGGGGGGTCAAGCCTACACCCCTCATAACTTAAGAATTAATGTTTATTAACCCAATGGCTAATAGCTCATTGGCTAGGGTTACCTTGACCCGACAAAATAAACAATTCCGTTGAGAACAACCGGTTCTATTAAGAGAACGGTTGACACTTATAAGGTATGGTCAAACACGAGAACTAAACAATTCTCAGGCCTCAGGAGTTAGAAATCTAACTTGCATCATTAATGGGCGTCCATTACGACGTTCGATTTATTTGAGCTGTGAATGTTTCACATAAATGTGTTGTTTGTTATCGTACTTCTTATTATTATTTGTATAAATAAACAATTGCATGTATACGACAAAGTAGCCGTGTGTAACCCTGCTAGCTTGTGGGCTGCACGTTTTCTGTACCAGCCATGTGCTGAGCCCCTTGGGGCCTGTGATTTAAACTTTGCAGGTGGGTACCAGACGAAGACTCAACCTGAGAGTAGGAGCGAGTAGATTACTTCGGGTTGCTTTTACATTTGTTACACGAGTTGTGCATGTACACTCGTTTAGTGTATTAATGAGATGTTAGTATGATGTATTAGGATACGAGATACTCGGTATAAGTTGTGGTTCATGGATTGTAATGTTTAGATGCTCGAGTAATTATCCGGTTAGTCAGACCTTGAATTGTAAAGAGAATAGGCCTAGTTAGTCACGTGGGTGACTAACGGCGGTAACACCAATTTAGTAGAACTTTTCCGCTGCGTTGTTAATGTACGAGATGGACTTAGGGCGTCGATCATTGTATTTGGAGATGGGGTGTTACAAAAAGTGGTATCAGAGCGTAGTTACGCTCTGATGACTGGAAATTACCGAGCTTAGGAATTACCGAGTTAGGAACTTTAGACTTTGGGATAAGAGTTGAGTGTTAGTGCGAGAGGTGCATTAGTTAGGATTCCTCGATGTGTATCGGATATCTATAATACCTGACCCGCCCTCTGCGCCCCTGGTTCTAAGATACCAGAAATGAACGCCAGAGAGATGACAAGCTTTCTCTTACTCGGGAAAACCCGATCTGGCAATTCCTTAGCATTATGCAATACGAGAAGCACCTCGTTATGCAATAATCTTTCAAGACTTGAAGGTCCTAATTGGAGCGCAACATTGGAACAGGCGCTACCAACGAAATCCTACCAATGAGAGAAGAAGAAAAGAGCCTTAGAAGATATAGAAATCGGTTACACAATAAAATGTGCTTTAAGGATTTTCAAGCTTGAAAACTACCTTAAGATAACCTTGAGATGCTCCTTGGATTAGTGTTGGTTTAGACAACCTCCTTGGAACACTAGTTGATGTCGAATGCTTATTGATGTGCTAGGAAGAGTTTTGCTTCAAGGCTTGACAAGAATTGCTAGGAAATTACCTTAAAGATGAAGATAGAAGTTAAAACTCCATTAATGGACTTAAGAGCTTCAAAGGAAGAAGATGAAGCTAGAAGAGAGAGGAGGGAGCCTTACCAATTCGGTGATGAAGAGTGCAAGGAGGAAAATGAGACTAAGCTCACGTAAGAAGAGAAGACAATTGGAATTTGATTTTTGTTTTGTTAATTTTTTAATGTCAAATGACTATACTTTTTCCTTAGTTTATTACATGGGTTATTGGCTCAATAAATGCCCTTCTTTCCAGCATGAAATTGGCCATAATGTAAGACAAGACAATGTGGAGGGAAATTATGGTGAGCTAGAAGACAAGGTAAGAAAAGTAAGTTTTATTCCTTTGATTTTTCAATGTTTATAACTTGTCTTCTTCTTCATTGTAGGTGGACGACTTGGAGGCCTGAATGGAGCTTACCAACCGGTGAAGAAGAGCTAAGAACAAGCATGGAAGGTTACTTAATTTTTAAGAAAGCAAAAGATGGAATCTTAGATCTACTTTTTGCCTTTTTCATTTTGTTTTCTTCCTAGCTCACATGGCCTTATTCCAATGCATAATTTCGACAGCTTGATGGTCAAATATTACCTACATACTTTGACATTAAGTAATATAACACATGGGAAGGTGAGTCACCATGTTTTAAGCCTTTTATAAACTTTAAAAGCAAATTTTATACTAGTTTTTGCTCTCAAAATAGGCCCCTATAGAGTGCCTTGTTGACTAGTCTCTCCAACTGATTTAGAAGTTAATTTTAACCCTTTTTAAGATTACCAATTCGTGGCATGTCAAAAACTACAAGGCAATTGCGTAAAACGCGTTTTCGTGACACCCGAAGGTGTGTTTTTGTGCTCTAAGGAAAAGTTTGGGAAATAAATTGTTTTTATGAGTTCCAAGTGTTTGTAAACACTTATTATAGTAAATAAACATATATTAAGATGTTACATTGGGTTATATGGGGTTATATCCACCCATGACATAATTTACGGCCCATCGAGACATACCCGGGCAAAAAGGAGCGCTAAGAAATCCTCCTGTGGTTTTTGCTGAATTTTGAGAAAAAACTTCGTGGGTTATCTTTATAATGGTTAATAATGGTCTTAGGAACTCTAAGAATTAATTTTATAGGAGTTCGTGCCACCTCGGCACTCCTCCGGGCTTTTCGTGCTTTAAGGAGCGGGCGTGAGCACTCCCGAGCATTTTGCGTTTTTGACTGGGTATAGCCTAGGGAATATGTTTATATATTCATATAATGAATGTATGACCATTTGGTTTGAGTTTTAGAAGGTCATGCAAGGTCATGCTTGATCACATGTTTCTAAGGTGTTTTTACGTTTACGGTGAAACGACTATTTTTACGTAACGTCTTCATGCATGGATTTGCATGCGTACGTGAAATGATTTATATTTGAATTATATTCCATTAAATAATGGTTTTATAATGTTAATTAGATTTGGGGTATTTCAGTTCTTCTCACATATACAGAAAGTTTTCCCCTAAAAACATTTCTCAAAATCTGTGTTTCTTCGTCGAGAATTCCGAACAACTTCAAAAATTTTCCAAATTCAGTTTTTTAACTCAATTAATTTGTTTTCAGGGAGCAAGAAATGTCTAACCTCTTCAAAACATTTCCTCCACGGTTAGAACATCGTTTGTCTCCCTTCCCAAGATAAAAATCCGAGGCGGGGCACTGGGGTCATAACCTCCCTTGTCGCAGTCTGGATCTCTTTAGGCGGGGCATTAGGGTGACAAACCTCCCCTAATTGTAGCCTAGATTTTTACAAGGCATGGTGCTAGGGAAGTAACGACCTTCCTAGTTGCAGCCGGGATTTTAGAATCGTCTAACTCCCTTCCGCTCGATTTCAATGTTTTCGGTTTTTAATGTTTTAAAAACCGGGAGTTAGAGACGTTATTAGGGTCCGACCGAGAACATCTCATTCATGGTGTTTCTCTCTGAATCCTATTTTTCGACATAAATTCATTGCCCCATTTTTCGAGCCTCGGCACTTACCATTAATTAAGTGTCGTGTTCGAGGGGGTACATAGGGTAATCCCTCGGGATTATCCGCCCTTTTACAACAAAAAAAGATTTTTCGGTCTTAAAAACTTTAAGAGAGACAATTCTGAATAAACCAATCCAACATTTCCATTAGAGCTCTAGGACCCATAAACACTTCTCAACCCTCCTCTGAACCAACTCTAAGTCACATAGGACTTCTAATTCTTGCAGACCCCTAGAAACCTGAAACATCTTCAAATCCCCTCTAACTCCCACAAACCCTCGACTTCTCCAACTCTCAAAATCAGACTCCAAATATTTCATTCCATACTCATTCGAATTCGTCAACTCCCCTTCACGGTGCTGGCTTGGCAGAAAAGCTCACCTCATCCACTCGTTTTCTCTCCTCCTGTCCTAATCCTATCCTTGGCTCTTAAATGAATCTCTTTAATAAGGTTTTGAAAGAAGGCAATCCCGACAATTGGAGACCGAGATTTCCTCGGGCACCAATCCGAAGTCGTGGTCGTTGCCACTTCTAAGGGGTGTAACCCAGTACGAACCCACAATAGAATCTCTAACACAACCACATAAGTCCTATTCATAGGGAACAATCTCAGAGTCAATTAACGGTTCTTAGAACCCTTCTCCTCCCTTCCTAGTTATTTAGGTCAAACTAGGTGGCGACTCTAGTCAATTTCCGCCCTTAGGGCATAAGTCCGCGTGGAGCCCATTGAGAGCGGGTGTAGTGCTCACTAGCGTTCCCCATAAGCTTTCTGGGAAAGACGGACGATGTAGTAGGTATTTGAGGGATGCCAGAGTAACGGGTTTTCACCCTCCACAGAATGGCATTTTCTAGGATCTAGGCTTCCTAGTCAGACCATATTTAGATAGACCCCCCTCATACCGAAAAATCACCCTCCACAGAATGGCGACTCTGCTGGGGAAAACTTGAGTAAGTTTTTCTCAAACTCAAGGAAGACTGAACTCCATTCAAAATTATCGGGATTTCCCCACTTCTTTCAAAGCCTTTAAGAGATCCTTTTCAAGCCTTTAGGATTATTCTATTCCACAGTTGAGTGTGTATCTGATGAGGACATATAAGGATTTATTTAGATCCTCAACAAACATTACAACAATTGGGTTAATATTTAGTTCACGATTAGAAAGAGACATTTAGGTGTGAATGAAGCTAACTTCCCTTTAGAATAATAAATAACCAATTTGGAATCACTAATCTCAAGACAAAACCCTTAGTAATTAGGGTGGTGCTAACTTCTCTGCTTTATTTACATTATATAATTGTGGGGTGCATTGGGGGGGTAGCTTAGGACATGCATTCCTTTGTGTCACCCGTTTTATCCACGATGTCACGGGATCCCCAACCGGTCCACGGTTGATTCCCCATGAGCTGGGTCACTCTCTCAGTGAACAAACCCACGAGGCGGTATGGTCTTCGACTAACGCTTTGAAGCTCATGATCCAAAAAATATCCTCCATTACCCGAGTCAAAACCAGCATATAGTGAGCCTTGAGCCTTCAATGTCCAGCTGCCTTATCCAGTGTCTAAGACGGGTTTATGGGTAGTCACCCCCTTGTATGCCGCCTGTCTGACCACCCTTTTGCCTTACCTTGAAGATTGCATGGGCTCAGTTCTCCATTGTTCCTCTGCACCACAGGTGTCTCTAAAGCCCAATGTCACGCTACACGTCCATAGAGGATCCCGTATTTATCGGATACCCATACATGGCACAACGTAGTCAGTGAATAATTTGGACTTTAGACACATCTGACCGTGCAGATGACGAGAGACCTGTTCCCACGCAGTGCTTCCCCGAGTTTCCCGAAAAGTGGGGTGTTGTCGGATCATCACTGGCCGTGGCGTATGTTTCTTTACCATCTCGGGTATCCTGACCTTTCGAACTTAAGCACTCCGGACTTTCTTTATGACGTGCCTCGCAAGGGGCATAACAGAGAAAAACCCCGAGAGATGACAGTGAAGGGATGACGGTTCCCCCGGTGGAACGGAACCATAATTGACCTGGAAAGTGATTATCCCAACACTAATACTTACAGCTCCACATCAAAACATTGCCGCGATTTATGTTACGCTCTGCACATGTGCTCAACCCCTTTTAATCAAAAACCATGCTTGTAAAACCTCGTTCGGAATCTCTCTTTCAATGTCGCTTGCAAATTTCTCAATACCTTGTCAAATCATTCTTTAAAACCATTCTTTCAAAAACGCATTTTTAAGGGTTTTCTCAAAGAAAAATGTTTTAAAACCCTCACTGTTTTCCCAAAAGTTCCTCTCTTCGTTTTCATTTCTGAAATATCAGCCATATTCACATTACTTAACTGCGCTTCCCCAATCTTATACACCACTTTCTTTCCCTTTGTTTTCTCTTTTCCTCTACCTCGGTTTTGCAGGGATTAACCATGATGAACCGCCTAGTACCAATTCCAGGGGAGAGGAAGAGACAAAGAGACGCCCTAGAACAACAAAGGAAGGAAGCAGCGGCTAGAGAGCAAGCCCGCATCACCCTTTATCAGCAAGAGCGTGCTCAGGAAGTAGAGTTTGCCATCAAACTGAAGAGCCGATGTGCAGGAATGAAGGACATTGGAGAACCCCTCTTCCTAATCCTGGCTCACTTAGGCGTCAGGCAAAACATCGATTATGAGGCACTGTACGAATCGGTCACCCATTGGGATCCAGAAGACCACCTCTACCGGTTCGCCATTGAGGAGTTGACTATGCTACCCGCTGAAGCAGATGCTTTTTTGAAAATCAAACCTCACCAAAAAATGCCCCGTGTACAAGTTGACCGGACAGAAACGCCAGCTTTTGCAGCAAAGTTTCTGGGAGTAGATATTGCCGAAGTACAAAGCTTTGGAGGCATGAGCCTGAGCTTAAAAGACCTCCTTGATCGCTTCTGTAAGCCGTACCATCCACTAAGGACCCAGAGACGTGTGTTGGATCTTTGTATCATGGGGTTACATCTCTTCCGGCAGAGCGGTCTGAGAATGAACCCCAAGATCATTTATTTGTTGAAAGCCTACTAAGATGGACTCAGCATCGGGACCTATGTGGTAGCTGAGATAGTCAGAGGACTAGATTGTTGGAAGGAAGCAGGCATCCGTGAGACATTCTTTAAAGGAAGTGCATTGCTACTACAGATTTGGCTTTTCGACCATTTGAGGATGCCTGTCTTATCAAACTTCGAGACGGTAAACATGGGAACCTTCCTGACCACTAGGAAGAAGGTTGAGAAGCCAAAAGAGGGATGGAGGGCTTTCTTTAGAGATATTCGCTACCATTCTCACATCCTTTGGGTGCTTAACGATTGGGATGTTCAAGGAGGTACTGTTAGATCAGCAGAACATAATGGCTTGGTTTTGATCGGTCTAGACCGCTTCATCACTATTTACCCACTCAGGGTGATGCGACAGTTCGGGCGGGAGCAGGCTATCCCGGGAGTAGAGATTTCAAAGTTCAAGGATCTCCGCTTTACAGACGCAACGATTAATCATATAACCCAAGCCTATGACACAAGAGTCAAATGGGCCATCTTTGACGAGAGGAGCACAGACTTTTGTTTGAGTGACTCTTATAAGGATTGGTTGGAGAAATGAGTGGATCGTACAGAGAAGTACCCATACTCCCTTGATCGACTGGTGACTAATCAAGACCCCACCCTCTCAATTGCTGTGAACTTATAGCCGGCGCTGGCAAAGAATCAGTTAAGGAAGAAGGAATGAGAAGAATTGAAGCGAAAGAAGATCATCGGTTGATCTGCTTCTCAGTCGCTATTTTGTATTAGCTTTATTACCACTTTTTGGAATCCGAATGTAACTCCCCATCTCCCTTTACTATCTGGATGTAATCCCCTTTTGAATTCGGATGTATTAGTTACATAATTACTGATTAAGTTATCTAGGTGTAATTTCCCCTTTTTGAATTCGGATGTAACTCCCCACTCCCCTAATATGTGGAATTCGGCTATGTAATGACTATTAACTGACATGACATTTTCCCTTATGGTTCTAAATGTAACCCCCTTTTTCCCCGACACATGCAATCACAGTTAAGTAATGAAATATGGTTCTTATTTTGGAAATGAAAACTAGGCTCGTGCGCCTTTTTCTGCACAAATCAAGTCTCACAGAAAACCTACACTTACAAAACGTTTTACGCAAACAATGGGGACGACCTTCTCCTTTTCTACTTTCTTTCAAAATGTGCATTCACACTAATGATGTTCATGCTATTCCACAGTACGACACCATCGACAGCAGTTTGTGAAGGTTTTTAAGTCTGATCCCAAACCAGCCTTCCAACATTACTCGACTGTGGAAAAGAGATTCCCGGGGGAGGCTGGCCAGTGACACCGCGACTGAAACCTCGTCAGAAACCATGGACCAAAACCTGATCAATCCAACTGCCCCGGAAAACGCCCCAGCCACTTCAGCTATCGAGGCGAGCGCGAGTGCAGTCCTAGGGACTGGTGGCAGTGGCTTACACCTTCCTGATCCAAGTGTTCTCTACCGTATGCTAGAACAGTCAACAAGGAATGAGAATATGCTGAAACAGGCTGTTGAAAGGCTAGAAGAGCAACTACGCCAAGAAAGGGCAGCCAAAGGAAAAGACCCATACCTTACGGATGACCCCGACGAGGATTATATTGAGGACTCCCCACACCCCAACCGATGCTTTAGCAATCAAAACCCTATGTTCAACACCACCACACCACAACCGATCACAGGGAAAGGACGTACTGTCATCCACCCTGTAACCGCCACATTCCAAACAGCTAACCTACTTTCGGGAGCACCTATGCCACCTCCAATCCTGACCACGGTTCCTACAGTACCAACCACCTTTCCCAGACTACCGCCGCTCCCTCCTGCTGGAGTCGTTGCCCCGACGGCGAATCTATATCAGATCAAACAATCTGAGTCCATTCATCTCAATTCACCACACCCTGACCCCATCCAACTCAACCCATATCAGTACACCGCCCCTGGACACGCCGTCCGTTTCGAGGAAGCAATTCCCCATACCCAACTGCTACCACAACCATCTAACTAGTTGATTCATGGCTACAACCAAGCCCCGCCCGCTGAGCACCTTCCATTTGACTTCGGTCAAATGAAGAAGTCCTTGAAGGAAGAGTTACTAGCAGAAATGCAGCTCGGAGAGCGAGTGAAGATGCTGGGTTTCCGTCATTTCCGATTGAAACCAAGCTCCAAATTGCCTGAAAACCTAAAACTGCCAGAAATCTCCAAGTACGTTGGGAAAGGAGATCCTAGACACCATCTTGCCCAATTCGACAGGGTCATGACTATGCACGGCCTTGACGATGACATGAAGATAATTTATTTTCCCAGCTATCTTGAAGGAGCTGCTCAGACGTGGGTGTCGAGGCTAGATTTCTCCGGAAAGAAACTAGAGGATGTTTATCAAGCGTTTGTGGAACAGTACAGTTACAACACCCATCTAGGAATCACTCGTAGAGATCTTGAGACAATGAGACAGAGAAGTGATGAAACTGTTATGGAATTTATCACCCGATGGAGGGAGGTAGCCGGTCAGATGATCGACCGTCCCACTGAAGACGAGCAGATCAGAATAATCACCTCATGCCTGGAAAACCCCTATGCAGATCATCTCAAGTCCCTTGGGATTTGTGATTTCAAACATCTAAAAGCTGCTGCTTCGGCTGCCAAAGAGCTAGCACTAGCTGGAAGATTAAAAGGGGTGAATCTCCCTGGATCGGGACCCAGAACTTCATACCATCAGAACCGTCAGAACCGTGATAGCAACAACAATCACAACAACAACAACAATAATCACAACAACAACAAGACTGTCCCAACACCACCGGTGAACCAAGTACAACCCCGAGTTCTCACCGATTACCCACCTCCTACATCTCCCCGGGTAGGTATTTACCAGGCACAGTCCTCAGGATCGGGCCAGAGTTATAGGGCAACCCCTCCCCCTCGTGATTACCAGACTCGACCCCAACGTCAGTACTCGGTCTTAGGAATGCCCCTGAGCAAAGCATTGTAACACCCCATCCAACATTAACATACTTACAATGAACTGCAGCGGAAGAACAACCTCATCACATTACTTAACTCGTTGGTGTTACACGCCGTTAGCCACCCACGTGGCTAACAAGGCTAATACATACACATTGTACCGGTCTGATGGGCTAAATTCCCGAGCGTCTACACATTACTATCCCTTTCCATTAACACAACAACAACATACACCTTCCAACTATACCGAGTATTTATAAACTGGTGCCGACAACAATTTCGGTCTTACTACTCCTACTGTATACATACACTTAAAAGTTTACCCATGTACAATGACTACCCGTCCTACTCTCGAACGGCTTCCAGCACTTCGTACCTGAAATAGGAAAAGAAGAGAAAGGGGTGGCCCCAAGGGGCTCAGCACCTTTGCTGGTATGGTAATCCCGCAGCCCACATGCTACCGGGCCACGCACAACTAATTGTCGTCTTAGCATGCAGTTGATTATATTTAAATCATGCATGTGACAATAAACACACAACACTTAACATTTCGCCTCAATGGGCTCAACAATCGGATAATACATCCTACTTAACAAGTCACCCATGGTATTCATCATCCCTAGAGTGTTTCTCCTCCAACGGAGCTACTTCCTTAATAGACGACACATACCCTTAAATCGGGTTATCCTTAAACGCCTCTTATCACAATCTGGGAATCATATCCATGATCCACATACTCCACATTATACAACCTACAACATACACTACATACAACACTTAACAACACTTTGCACGTTTCCACGTGCACAATATAATACCGCAAAAGATATTGCATCACAACAAAATACATAACATAACGGGAGTGGTTCTCTTAGGAACCGACCCAAACATTGTTTATACACTGGTGAGCCTAGAGAATGTTGCCAGTCTCATGATAAGCTCGTTATACAATAACAACAACACTCATTACCGTCCTAATAGTTGGACGAGTAACTTAAGTTAAGGCGGTTCGGGTTTGGAGGCCCGAACACACCACACAAACACATGTTCCCCCTAAACCGATCATAAGTCAGAATAACTAAGCTTTGGAGTAAGCTAATGGGAGGTCATAACCCGTGAGGGAAACAACCATAACAAAGAGAAGGGTAAGGCTAGGAAGGATACCCTCTCCCAAACAACGCGCGACCGGCCAAACCGGATTCCTCACTACTGTTAGTACATACTTACTTTTAGATATTAGTTAGAACCCCACTATGGAGCCTATCATAACTACACTCATACAGTATTAGAACTGGGTTAAACATACAAGGAAGATCCCTACATTCACATACACAACATCACATAATCAACTCACGCATAGCCGTGGTTAGAACGCCCCATGGTTTGGGTCGTTTAATCCGAATACCGAACTCTCATGTGATCCTAGACTCAGTTAACTAAGGTTAACACTGCCGAGGTTAAATGGTATCGGAGTTGAACACGCCACATATATGAATTACTGTAAACTCATTACATGTTTTATCTTACAACGTGGCAAACATACAGAAAAACACATTGGCATACAAGCCGGTGTAATCCGGTAGGACACAGGTTGCAAGAAAACCATACCTGTCACCGGAGTCCACTTTACCACGTCCATTTATGTTCCTCGAGCAATTCTCGAACAACTGTTAACATCACACGTGTTTTCATTAACATCGGGGTTTGCTTGATCATTTAATGTCAATGCTTAATTGTTCCCCGTTAACTTAGTTACATAACTTAACATTTTTAACTTGTTTTACTCTCACATTTTAATACAACTTTTAACCCACTTAGGTGTCATTAAAACTCCCCTAACATGTCCTTAACATCCTTATGACATCATTACCTACCAATCCCCATCATCACATATCATTTCTTAACCTTAAACCATGTTTTTGGTCCGACCGACCCACCGTCCGACCCACAACTGGGTCGGTCCATTACAGAACCCTTTTACTTCCTCACAAACATGCCCGTCCGACCCACGTCCGACTCACTCGACTGGGTCGGACCATGTGCGAACATTTTCTTCCTTTGAAACTTGACCGACCGACCCATGTCCGACCCACCCTTTTGGGTCGGACCATTACCGAACACATTCCTAACATCTAACAGAGGCTCGACCGACCCAAAACTGGGTCGGACCCCTGGGTCGGTCGCCTTCTAAACTTACCCAAACTTTACCAATTCTTCACCAAACTTCTCCTAAGGCCTCTTAATGTTTCCTAACAACATTTGGTAACCTTATATCCACATACAACATCCACTAAACTCATCTTCTAACTCCTTAAACCTTTACTTATTCCCTTGTAAAAATTCCTTAACACTTTCAACATTTGTACTAGGTTCCTAAATGGTGTTTCTCACCTATTATAACTACTATCCCAAAACACTTTCTTCTCATCTTAACATAATCTCTTAAGCATTATTTTCTTACTAACTAAATCTCCTTTTTACATCATACCTAAACATCACTTGTTCCTTGAACACCAACCTTACCTAAACCTTAAACAACTCCTCCAAGACTTTAATACATTCACAAACACACATTGAATTCCTAGAACTTCCAAGATAACACCTAAATCCTTGCATCACTCTAAATCACCTTAACACATGTTTTCTTCTCAAGTAAACATTTATTCCCCTATAACACTTCCTAGTTCACCAAAACCACCTAAAACACTTAGAACTTCTCACACATTTTTCCAAATTTGGCCATAGCTTCTCCTGTATATACTCACATCCAAACACTTAGGTTTTTACCTTATTTCATTCAAAACACCTAAAATCCATCAAACACATTTTATACACAAACATCACACATTAAGCACTACATCACAATATAGTGCATAACTTAAATTGCTTGGCACTTAGGCCCTTAAATAACATGGCTCTTAGGCCCTTAAATTGCATAACCTTAAACACTGAATTTCCCACATAAATAATGCCTTTGACCTGCAAATACATACACCAAAACATATGTTCTTTTACTAGTCTCCTTGAGAACATTTTACTAGGTCACTCACCATTGGCTCCTTAGGTATTTTATCAAGCAAATCAAGCTCATTTTTCCTAAGGCATTTAAACTACATTGAGATAGTTTGTTTACCTCTTTTTCCTCACAAACTTCTTTCTTGTTTCCTTGTAAAACCGGTGGGGTATTTGGTTGTTTGTCAACTTCTAAACATTATACAAACAACATAATGAGTATTCAAGCTTTAAGCTCCATCTCATTGTAAACCCTAGGTTTACATTATTTCAAAGCATTAATGTAGTTGTTTTACCTTAACCTTTGGAGGGTGTTTGAATATCTATGAAGAGAGGACTCCACCTAGTCCTTGAAAGATTCAAATGGAGCTAGAACAAGGCAACACAAGGAGCTCCATTAATGAATATTTTCGGTCACACACAAAACATGGAGGAAACTTGATTTTTCTTAGAGATTCCTTACCTAGGAGCAAAGGAGATCAATAATATGTGGAAAGACAAGCTCAAGCTCCATCAATGGTGGAACTCCATGGCACCGAAATGGTGATCTTCAAATTTTGAGAAGATAGAAATGAAGAGCTTGATGAGGGGAAGAGAATGGTGGTGTTTGTTTTTTGATTTGGTTAAGTGAGCTAGGTTTTACATGTGGTCAAAGGTGGACTTCCATGGTGGTGGTGCTGTTTTAACGTGAGAACAGAGAAGAAGAGAAGTGTGGAGCCGTGTGAACAAGGGAGGAAATGAGAGAATGAGATAGAATTTGCTTTTAAGAGATATTTGTAACTTATAAAGCAAATAGTACTTTACTTAAAGTTTTACTTTACTTATTTGATTTCTTTTACAACTTGGTGACTCACTACTACAAAAACCGGCCACCATTATGCCTAGGAGGGTATACTAGTCTTTGTTGACCAATTTAATTACTTATAACATTATATGTTACAAACTAGCTTATAAAAGTTACTATTCACAAACTAAGGCACATAGAAGTGAAATTTTTGATTTCCCACTAATATGGCCACCCAAATGTGATACTATATAGTACACATGTTAATTAAAGAGTAATGATGGACATTTAGCCATTCAAAACTCATTTACAAGACAATTTTTCAAAAACGTGCTTTAAGACTCCTTAAAGCACATTTTGTGTTTTAACTTGTTTTCAAGCTTGGTTTTCTTTAGTAATTGATTTAATATGTTCATTAACATATAAATAAGGTATAGGTATGACCATTAGGTCTTATACACATTCATCCCAAGCTTAGAGCACATTTTTGCTCATATTGACTTTAAGGTATTTTCTTATGTTTTATTTGGTTTAACTGTCCACCAAAGTTTCTTAAGGACTTATTTAGCCTTATTAAATCATAATTAAATGTTATCAAGTCTTGGTAGGCTCTTTGGGTCCTAACCAAGTTCACTCATAGCTTAGAGCATGTTTTTGCTCAAACTGTGTCTTAATGCTTTATTGCATTTATTATGGTTTAATTTGTTCACTGATGTTACTAAGGCACTTTTTAGCCTTTACATACCATAATTTGATATTTAAACCACATATCAAGGTTTGGGGTATTTCAAGCATACAAAAAGTTAAGAGAAAATGGTTTTCTCTTGAAGCATCCAAACCCTAAGCCTGGGGTCACCCAACTCGAGTCTGACTTAAACAGCTTCTGTGACTATCACCAGATGAAGGGTCACAGTGTAGACAATTGTAGAGCGTTGCGTCATGCAGTACAAGATCTGATTGATGCAGGGGAAGTTCAATTCCCTAAGACCACTCCCAACACTCAGAATAACTCAATCCCATCACATTTGAATATGATAAGTCTGGTGAGGGAGAAAGAAAGAGAATCAGACCTGGGAAGGATTGTGAAAATAAATGCCATCGGAAGTTCCTCTGAGCCGGCCACCCAAAGCACATCCCCACCAATCATGTTGTCACCGGTACTCGATGCATTCCGAACCCCCCGTCCATCGATTCATTACGACATTCAACACATGATGGGGGAGTATCTAGCCATGACGCATGAAATACGAAACACAGTTGAGCTTCTGGTAGGGCAAGGAAGGGTGTCCATAATCACTCTGCTGGTAGTGAGTCGACATATGGAAAAGAATCTCGAGATACTGGTGGGGCTAAACTTTGAAGCCCTGGAGCTGCATAAAACCATGAAGGTTGGAGGTGGTAGAAGCATGGTGCCGGCAGAAGATTGTCGGAAGGCGAGGAAGACTCTGAGTGCAATGTCATCATGATTACTGATGAAGAAAAAGATCCACCGGCTATAACCCCTGTTAAGGGACCATTTCTGATAGCGAGCGAGGAGAAACAGGATGATGACTTTGAGAAAATCAGTCACTTAACCCGCTCAGGAAGGCATTTCAAGCCCGCTGAGCTCGCAGAAGAGCCAGAAATGCTACAGCAGAGAGTCCACGACCTTACTCTGAATGAGTCAGAGAACAAATTGGTGGGAGAAGAGCTCTTGAGAAAGCTGAAGACAACCAGCATACCCATCACAATGGTCCCTACTGACATTCGAAGAGCACAAAGATGCGGTGGCCGGCACTTGAGAATGGATAAGAAGCAGCCAGCGTCGGTTGAAACATCGTAGCCCACCTGTCCGGACTCCGGACCTCTCCATAACATTCACTGACGACGAGATCCCTCGTCAGGCAGGAAAGGCCCTCTACATAACTGTGAAGGCTGGGGGATTCCAAGTCCCTAAAACTCTGATTGATGATGGGGCTGAGGTGAATGTCTGCCCGCTCCGAGTAGCCCGTCACATGGGACTCAACGAATTCAAGCCGGTGGACATGACGTTGAGTGCCTATGACAATAGCCATAGAAAGGTTTTGGAAACCTTGTCACTTCCAATCCTGATCGAGGACGTCTCCCTGACCATCGAAGCAATGGTCATAGACATATCCTCCACCTTCAACCTTCTGTTAGGACGGGAGTTCATCAATCAGATCAAAGGAGTCCCCTCAGTCGTCCACCAGAAGCTGAAATTCAAACACGAGGGGCGAATCGTGGAGGTTTTGGGAGAGGCCAGAGCTGAGTCCCCACTATTTGAGATTAATACACCGGGGGGTCGAGAGTTAACGCTTGGGGGCTTCACGGTGGTGAGGCCACATTCACATGTAAGTCAAACTTCTTCCATCACTCCTCTCTACTTCGACCCTAGTGTCTATAGCCCCGCATCACAACACATGATGTCTCGGATGGGCTACAAACAGGGGAGTGGGTTAGGCAAGGAGCTGCAGGGCACGAGGAGCCACTAACCGCATATATCGGAGGTCGAGGAGCCGGGTTAGGATTTACGGAATACCAGGATGATGTTGACAGATTCACATGTAAGAATTCCCGTAGATTCTTTCTTATCAGTTAACCTTGAACCATGTGTATCTGTGAGTTGTGATAAGCAGAAAGCAGTTCAAGCTCAGGGAAGTCAGGAGACAATGGAGTGGGAGAGCTGGTCGACCACTTTACTTCCCCTCTACTCATGCCTTGAAGACCATGGCGACAAGGGATGCAACCAAGGAATGCCCGAGGATGCAGCAGAGAGCAGTGTCACGATCAAACCAGTCATCAAGGACCCCGCACCCTCGGTAGATGGCCATGGAGCGTGTCTTGTCGTCTATCATAAGAAAAAGCTGATTCCCCGGGAGCCTTACTTAGTTAGCCTAGTTAGCAGTAGCGATGATAACGATAGTGATAGTGACGGTGATAGTTTTAGTGATGGTGGTAGTTACAGTTGTATCAGGAACGTCGACAATGCAAGTAGATTCAGATTAAGGGATGGATCGCCACCACTTATTTTCACTTGTAAAAGTGGTGGCAATTTTCTTCGCAATCTCTGAGCTTCCAAGCTCGTCGGATATTAATGAAAATTCAGTTCGTTCGGATTTCTCGTCTATTCTGTCTTCTCAACTGTTTGATTCATCGCAAAATCTTGAGGCCGAAGAAGAGGAATACGATGAGGAGAGTATGCCTCCCATCGAACAATATTCCACCCACACCCAGATCGTGGAAGACACGGTAGCAATAAATATCGGAACACCCGATAACCCTAAAACCTTGCAAGTCGGTTTAGGTCTGAGTGAAACAGAAAAACGTGACTTGACTTCTCTACTAACTGAATATGTCGATGTTTTTGCGTGGAGTTACGCAGACATGCCCGGGATCGATCCCGACATTGTCCAACATCGAATACCGTTGTACCCTAATGCCAAACCTAAGAAACAACGTTTGAGAAGAATGAAACCTGAGCACCAATTGAAAGTGAAAGAGGAAGTTGAGAAACTGTTACGTGTTGGCTTTATCGGGTCGTCAATTACCCCGACTGGCTAGCCAATATCGTAGCCGTCCCAAAGAAAAATGGAAAGGTGCGAGTATGTATTGACTTCGGGACTTAAACGAGGCCAGCCCAAAGACAGCTTTCCCTTACCCCACATTATCCTTGTTGACAATACTGCCCAACATCGCTACTACTGTCATTCATGGATGGGTTTTCAGGTTACAATCAGATCCGATGGCCGTAGAAGACCAGAAAAAGTCTTTTATTACACAGTGGGGAACCTTTTGCTACGTGAACATGCCCTTTGGCTTGAAAAATGCCGGAGCCACGTATCAAAGGGCTGCCACTACCTTATTGCATGATATGATTCACAAGGAAGTGGAGGTATACGTAGACGACATGATCGTCAAAGCTGCCCAACGGGAGGACCACTTGATAAACCTGAGAAAGTTCTTTGATCGGATGCGGAAGTACCAAATGAAGCTAAACCCCGAGAAATGTACATTCGGAGTGACCGGAGGAAAGCTTTTGGGCTTCATGATCACTACCCGAGGAATCGAGGTAGACCCAGATAAAATAAAGGCCATTCAAGAAATGCCTCCTCCGAAGACCGAAAAAGAAATCAGAGGTTTCTTAGGAGAATTCAGTACATCAGAAGATTCATCATGCAGCTAACCGAGACCTGTGAGCCTATCTTCCGTGTGTGAAGAAAGACGCATCTAAGTCTGGAATGAACAGTGTCAGGAAGCCTTTGAGAAGATCAAAACCTATTTGCAGAACCCGCCCGTCTTGGTACCGCCCCAGGAGGGCAAGCCAATGATCCTTTACCTCACTGCGAAACGTCATGGGCGCCATGCTGGCCCAGGAACAAGGATCCCCACCGTGTGAAAAGTCGATCTACCATATCAGCAAGAAATGGGTCGATGCAGAAACACGATACTCTGACATCCACAAATTTGTGCTGCTTTGGTCTGGGCTACGAAGAAGCTGAGGCACTACTTGTTAGGGCAAGAGGTTCACCTTATCGCACGTGAACCCTATAAAGTACCTTCTGGAAAAGCCAATTCTTGACGGTCGCTTATCCAGATGGTCCCTATTATTGTCTGAATTCGATATCACTTTCAAAATTCAGAAATCAATCAAAGGGAGTGCCATAGCCGAACATCTAGCAGAATGCCCTGTAGCATCCGAGTTCTTCGGAAATGACGATTTCCCGGACGAACAAATCATGACATTACGGAAAACTCGTTGGAGGTTGTACTTCGATGGTGCCGTCAACCATAAGGGTAAAGGGGCCGGAATCTTGTTGATCCATCCTGAGGGAGATTTGCTTCCAGCTGCTAAAAATCAATTATCCGTCACTAACAACATGGCGAATACGAAGCCTGCATCCTGGGACTTGAAATGGCATTAGAATTGCAAGTGGAGGAGTTAGAGGTCTTTGGCGATTCTAATCTCGTTATTTCGCAAGTCAATCAGACTTGGGAGATCAGAGAACGATTGATCCCCTACCATGACTACCTTTCATACTTGATCACCTGCTTTCGAATGTGACTTTCAAGCACGTGAACCGGAGCCAGAACATCTTTCTGCCTCTTTAGCCTCCTTGGCTTCAGTGGTCCAGGTACCAACCGGTTCACTATACTTCCCCTTGTGGATAACCATGACTAATGCACCCTCGTTTGAGATTGGAGCCATCGAGACAACGGAAGTTGAGGATGAGTGGTTTGTGGACATCGAGAATTTCCTTAGAAGAGGAGAGTATCCGCAGAAGCCACTAAGCAGGACCGCATCGCCTAAGAAGAATGTCAAATCAGTATGTGGTCTGCGGAACCAGGGTCTACAAGAGAATGCCGAATGGAGTCCAACACTTGTGTGACCCGAAAAGAGGCTGATAAGATCATCGAGGACGTCCACGAGGGAGTATGCGGGACCCATGCTGGAGGACATTCCCTATCCCGGAAAATCCTCAGACTAGGGTACTACTGGACAACAATGGAAGCCGATTGTCATGAATTCATGAAAAAGTGCGCCAAGTGTCAGACCCATGCTAACTTGCAACACCTGCCTCCTCTACCCCTGACAGCCATGGCGGCTCCCTGGCCGTTCTCCATATGGGGAATCGACATCATTGGAGAAATCCACCCCAAAGCTTCAAATGGACACCGCTACATCCTTGTAGCGATAGACTATTTCAGCAAATAGGTAGAGGCACGGTCGTTCGCTAACATCGGATCAAAGCAAGTTGCCCAGTTCATCGAGCGAGACATCATATGCCGATACGGGGTTCCATCAGAGTTCGTATCAGACAACGGTCCCCAATTCGACGGGGACACTATCCGGGTCATGGAAAAATACAACATCCGTTACCACAGATCATCTCCATACAGACCTCAGACTAATGGAGCGGTCGAAGCCGCCAATAAAGCTGTAAAGAGTGCACTGTCAAAAATGGTTGAAACGTACAGAGATTGGCCGGAAAAGCTGCACTACGCTCTCTGGGGTTACCGAACCACTGTCAAAACTGCAACCGGAGCCACCCCGTATTCCTTGGTGTATGGGTCAGAATGTGTTTTGCCAATCGAGCTTGAAATTCCAACCTTCGGGTCACTAACGAACTGAAAATTGCTGAAAGTGACTGGTTGCAACAGCGTTGACAGTCTTGCCTTCTTGATGAGAAACGCCTACAGGCATTATATCATCCAGGGTTATCAGAAGAGAATGGCTAGAGCGTTCAACAAAAGGGTCAAAGAACGAAACATCCAAGTGGGCGACCTCGTCCTAAAAGAGCTGAGAAAGGACTTGCCAGACCCACGAGGGAAGTTTAGACCGAACTGGGTGGGCCCTTATCTGGTCAAAGAAATAACCCCTCATGGTGCTGTATTACTACAGATTTGGACGGAGAAGAATTTCAAAGCCTTGTCAATCTTGACCGGCTGAAACGATATTATGTCTGAACCGTCATAAAAATCCAAAAAAACACACGCATTCATTAAAAAAAAAATGCATCAAAAAAAATGCATCCACACAAAAGTATCATATCATCTGCATTAGGTTTAGCTTAATTTTGCATTTGCATATCCCTAGTGTCGAGCGCATCTCGATCTTTAATTCTAGAAAGTCACATAAGTCACAAAGGCCGCGAACTCTTGTATCATTTTCCCCGAAGAGGTCTTGAAAGGATTCTAACCTCCCGTGAGAGTTGAGTGCATAGAGAAACACAGAGCGTGCAAAACCCAGAGCGCTTGATGCATTAAATTTCAAAGCACCATGTGAGGATCTCCCTTCACGAACTAAATTGATGAGAAAAGCGCGTTACCATTCATGTCAAAATTTAGGAATAGTAGAGGAAACAATTATCTGTCAATAGGGATGACGAGGCACCTAGGATCGAAGAAAACCTCCACAAGGCCAAAAGCCTTATTGACCCTGAAAACGATCCCTTAGTGAACCCCGCTGAGCCTTTCATTGAGAATCTTTTCGAAAACAGCTCCACGATATGCCACCCCACATCACACAATCATTCACCCCTGCAAAAGAGGATAAAAAAAAAGAGAGCTGGAGCCATGGTTCTTTCCCCACCATTCAAAGCGTGGAAGAAAGCTTGAAAGAAATACCTAAAGAGGATGAAAACGAGAGAAGCGGAGCACAAAACGCTCAAAATAGTAAAAGGAGGAAATGAAAGTCTCACACCACTCGATGCCTCCACACTTGATAAATAGATGAGACCAGAAATGTCAAACACGAAGAAATGCAAATAGACTACTCAAAAGTAGCAAATCAAAAATGAGGATGCATAATAATCCGCACAAATGCGATAGGAGTCCAAAAATCACTCCATCCATGGCAAAGGTGAAGCATATCCTCCGTTGCACCAAAGCCCCACAATCCTCAAACAAGTCCTCCAGTCCCATGTGACATACCATGCAGCCCCGTTATAACCCATCGAAAGACCTCCGACTTAGAGATGGTATTTGCTTGGTTCGAAAGTACCAAATTCAAAACATGAACGGCTACAACGCGTCCGATCTTGTCGATACAATCATGCACAAACGAGCGTCAAAGAAATCAGGAAAGTAGAAAAAAAAACGAGTGTTCATCACCCCGATTAAAGAAAGCCTAACTGACCTTAAGAAAGGAAACGGAAAGGTATAAGAGATCCCAAGAAACCTCTTTCGGGGAGTTTTTCTCAAGAAAGAAGTGGCTCAGAAACGACTAATCTGACTTAACTAGAATTCTTGGTTGAGCTCACCTTGACACGACATTCTCTTTGCATACAATCATATCCAATTCCAAGAAATGCATGTAGAATAGATTTGCATCCATCGGTTCGGACATAATATCCTACACCACGGAAAGAGAAAGATGAGTATGCTCTTTTAGAAAAGGAAGCCACAGCACAGAGCCTGTCTCCTTCACCCACCGGCACGACAAACACTCTCAGAAACTGCACAACCATCAAAACAAAGGATCAAAAGTCTTCGGGCACTGTTCAAAGAAAATGCCCCGAAAGACATCCCCCCTCACCACCAAACTCCTCGCTCGCCAAAAATCATGAACTACGTAAGGTCTGATCTCAACAGGGAGTGGAGTACGTAGGCAACCCTTTAAGGGTGCGACCCCGTCTCAAATAAAAACCCTCCTCCCCTCAAACCACGATGCCATTGCCATCACTCTATGAAGAAACCCGCCTCAATCGAGAGGATCATCTCGGGGCTAAACCGGAGCCATCTAAGAGCCATACCGGAGCCGCCCGACCACAATAGAGCCATCCGGTCATACCGTAGCCCTCGGATCATATCAAATCCAAACCCATCAACCATCCCAGAGTCGTTGCTCACAAGGGAGTCGCGTATCAAATCGGAGCCATCTCGAACTCTCGAGCCAAAATTCATACCGAATCCCGAAACCATAGTGCACATCGGGCCAAGACCACCAAAAACAAAACCAAAACAAAAGTCCCACACTGACAAAGTCAAAGGTGACCAATCCACAGCCAGAATCATCCTCAAATTAGCCAACCACTGAAAAGCAGCGAGTTTCGTACAACTCCATAGAGTATTATAGGCTCGTCATAAGTCCTCGTACTTTCAATTGCATTCTAGGCCCGTCATAAGTCCTAGAGCTAGACACCGAGTTCTAGTTGAGGCCCGTCTTTAGTCCTCATGCATAACCCTTATTCCGATTGCATTCTAGGCCCGTCATAAGTCCTAGAGCTAGACACCGAGTTCTAGTTGAGGCCCGTCATTAGTCCTCATGCATAACCCTTATTCAGATTGTATTCTAGGCCCGTCATAAGTCCTAGAGCTAGGCACCGAGTTCTAGTTGAGGCCCGTCATTAGTCCTCATGCATAACCCTTATTCCGATTGTATTCTAGGCCCGTCATTAGTCCTAGAGCTAGACATCGAGATCTAGTTGAGGCCCGTCATTAGTCCTCATACATTTCGAAGATGCCTTCGAGGCCCGTCATAAGTCCTAGAGCTAGACACCGAGATCTAGTTGAGGCCCGTCATTAGTCCTCATGCATAACCCTTATACCGATTGTATTCTAGACCCGCCATTAGTCCTAGAGATAGACGTCGAGTTCTAGTTGAGACCCGTCATTAGTCCTCATACATTCCGAAGATGCATTCTAGGCCTGTCATAAGTCCTAGGGCTAGACACCGAGATCTAGTTGAGGCCCGTCATTAGCCCTCATGCATAACCCATATACCGATTGTATTCTAGGCCCGTCATCAGTCCTAGATCTAGACGCCGAGATCTAGTTGAGGCCCGTCATTAGTCCTCATACATTTTGAAGATGCATTCTAGGCCCGTCATTAGTCCTAGAGCTAGACACCGAGGTCTAGTTGAGGCCCGTCATTAGTCCTCATGCATAGGTTGTTTGATCGTATTCTAGGCCCGTCATTAGTCCTAGAGCTAGACACCGAGATCTAGTTGAGGCCCGTCATTAGTCCTCATACCATCAATCACCGCAATCTGGGGCCCGTCATGAGTCCCCGTGCACCCGCGCCCATAAGAGCAAATCATAAGCCGTGGTGAGAATTTTTGGCGCCCCGTCAACCTTGATCCAATTCTGCAAGCCTTCTATTGCAGAATTGAATCAAGGGGAGCCATCTGTAGACACCAAAAATTCTCACCCATCTTATATTGAAACAAAAATACAAAAATAAACATGCTTCTAGAAACAAGGCGGTCGTCCCCGTTTTCGACCAAAGGAATTTCTTTTTACCGACATTTAAACCTCACATTCCTATAGAAAAGGGAGCACGAGCCTTTTATTGTAATCCGTTTTAACCAGCTTCATTTTGTATACTCATTTTCGTTGTTGTTGTTTTAAGTATTTCACGGTTTTGTTTTTACCTAGTATTATTTTATGTACTCGATTGGTTTATAATTTTACCATTATTTATTATTTCCTGTTGGCTTCCGTTTTAAACCGTTCTCTACTACTTACTCTTCTACTATCTACTCTACTACTCCTTACTTCTTCCTCTCTGCTTTTATTATTTTGTGTATCCTTTTTTACTTTTGTTTTCCATTTCATTTTAAGTATTACGAGCATTGATTTTCGTTATTTTATGTACATATGCTATTCTTTTATCTTTTATATATATCGTTACGTTTTTGAATCTTATTCTTAATTGTATTCCATACTTTTATGTCATTAGATTAATCATCTCATTTTATTGTATATACTTTCTTTTGGATTCATCGCGTTTTTAGGAGAGTTACCCAGTTGAATTCAGAGCTCTTGTATTATGTCTCGCGTGTGTATACTGAATTCCGACCCAGCACAACTGGTAAAGTACTTACCATGCATTTCTTCCGGTCCTGAGTTCGATCCCTGGTAAGAAATGAATGGCGTTTTATTTTTTTTTCTTGTCCGGGCTCGCAACGGGGCTTTTGTTTCACTAGTTACGGTAATATACCGAAAACTGTCATGGCTCAACTGGTAGAGCGCGAGAGGAAGAAGGGCAGAAGTCTTGGGTTCGAGACTCAACTCCAACGCCTTTTATTCTTTTAGCATGTAAATTCGAGACCTGATGCAGCCTGCTCCAGTTTGGACCTGTTTTAGCCCAAATGCCTCAAATAAGCCCAAATTCATACCTAGCCCACCAGAATAATCAGATGTTACCCTAAAAACCCTAGTCCTACAATATAAAACTACCTACAGTAAAAGGGGAAAAAACACATTGGGATTGAGGCTAGAACATTCGATAACTTCAGTCATCTTTCGAAAACCCAGCACCCGACTGCTTCACTCCCATTTTCCCATTTTGAAACTGCCCTTCGCTACCCTCGACCTCGTACACCTACGCCCGAAGCCACCATCGCCGTCCTCGTCTTCGCCGGGAAACGCCATCACCAACGCCTCGTCCTCTCAGACATCACAAGTTACCCCGAGCTCCCTGGCTTTCTGAAATCATTCCGCCAGTTGCGGATAGTGTAAGTGGATTCGGATTCCTACCTTCCTTCTGAACTTCACTAGCGTTTCAACCACCACCTCTCTGTTTTCATTTCTATTTCGCTGCTTCAACTGAATTACGCTAAAAGGCGTGAGCCGATAATGGCACAGCCCTGGCTCCGTCGAGAATATGTTTCCGGCATGGGAGCCAAACTGCCGTGTTACTTCTTTTCCTCTCTTTCTGTTTCTGTGTTTTCTTTCTTCATTTAACGAAAAACAAAATCGGGGTCTCGAACGTTCAGTTTCGTAGCGCCCTGATTTTGAAAGCGAGGACATGCATTTCATTTTAGACCCGCGTTTTGCTTTCACTTATTTCGCTCCTTCGCATGTTGAGTCGGGAGGAGTTGTTTGGTCTCGGGGATCATCCCGACTATGACTATCATCTTCTCCTCGCTTGTTTACTCTTTCGACTAGGCCACAGTGTCTGCTGCAGCGTTGTTATCATTTTCGGGTAATTATCTAACCTGGTATGGACATTGAAGTCCACGGACAGGTCGAAGGATCATACATCCCCATGCCCAGAATCTAAGTGTGTGGGTTTTCATTTGACCCATCTCTTTTGATCCGTGTAGTGCCATATTTGATGCTTGGTATTTGAGACTGGTCCATCTCCAGTCATTCTTTTCTTGCGCACGGTTATTTGTGTTGTTTCGGTAAATGCTAACCGACTGGTCCCTTCCTTCTGTGCCTAATCTATCTCGTTACGATTCATACCATAACTCACCTTTGTTGTTATGAGCCACAATGGACAAAGCACCATTTCTGTTTCCAGATATCACCCGCATTATGTTACTGGTCGAATGTTACTTTTGATAAAGAGTTTGATCTCACTCTCTCTGGAGGTCTGCAAGGCTAAATGTGCACACTCGTTTCTGCCTATCTGTCGTGGGTTAACATTTTGTTTAGTTTCTGGTGTGTTTTAAGCCATCGCAGGGAATTACATGTGCTCGGTTGTGGTACCAGTTTCTGACCTCTTTAAGCGTTATCACTCAACATTTCGTGCCTGCTTTAAGTATCATAAGTGTTCTAGTGCATTTTGAATGTATGGGCATCTGTTGTGGTTGGCCTGTCATGATTTTGGTTTTCTCCTCGAATCCATGTTTTAAGTTTAGCTTCTGAAATCTGTTCTGGTTACCTGGGTGCGTGAAACAAAAAGAGAAGTGAGGAGGAAAGAAAAATTTTCAAGAGAAATCCTAAGTTCTAAAACCTTCACAGTGGCCTTGTCTGTTTACTTATTGCATAATAGGAATCTTTAATCTGCTATACCATTTTGTTTTCCGGTTGTAGTATGGTCGGCAGTCCTATCTAAGTCTGTTCTCTTCTGGTTAGTGGCAGAATAGTTCATCGGGAAATCATGCTTTGCTGAATCTGCACAGTTAGGTTTAGTTAACATGGGGGAAAATTCATTTGTATAGTTTTCGTTTCTTCTGTGCGAAACTAAAAGAAATTGTTCGTTTAGGCTTAGAGTTAGTACCGGTCTGTTAAAATACTTCAATGAGATCACCTGAATACCTTATAATCTTCTAAGTAAGGCTTCATTTGGGAAAATTCATTAGGGGACCATGTGTACATTCTGATATGCTATCTGATCACCCAATATTAGCTCCCGATAAGTTGTAAATAGGATTAGAACAAATTGGATTAAGTATTTAAGTCTTGGCTTGATACTCTTCTAAGCTCTTGGTTGGTTTTCTGTTCTATTTTTATTGCTTGGAATTAAACTCCATCCTGCTCCCCACGTGCTTGTGTTCTGGGATACTTTTAATTGCATCTTGCTGTACATCTTCATGTTTAAATATTCATCTCCTGAAATTTCAATTCGCTCCTTGCTTTTGATTTGCTTTACTTAAGCCCTAGTTATTTCCTTTAGGGCCTTTTAAACTAACAGAAAAGTTTAGGATGCGTTATCGCCCCACACCTAACGGGTCTCTCATTCGTTTCATGGGGCAATAACCTCCTATAACTTCAGAAAATACTCAAACCACCCTTATATGTATATAAGAACAAAAACATCAAAAAACAAGCCCTTAAGGCCAATCTAGGAGGGTTTAGGATGTGAAACCACCCCATGCCTAACGGGTCTCTCATTCGTTTTATGTGGGTGGAATCCTCCTTTACCCTCAGCACACCCGTAATCAAGATCAATTGATTAATAAACCTTATTATTCCATTCTGATCTAAAACCCTCCTCTCTGATCATCATCTCAATTAAAAGAAAAGGCCCAAACCAGGGTTGTCTCTCGGTTTTCCTCATCACTTTTCAAATTCTAAACCTTCTTTCTGTTTTAACTAAAAAAAAGAGATCGTTGCTGGCCCACCCCAAGGGGCCAATCCGGCCCATGTTTTTCAAAAGTCCATTGACCAAGTCTAAATCTCTTAGTCCGGTCCAAAAGTCAAACTCTCAACTCACAAGTCTTGTCCAAAAATCTCACCATTACAACCCAAAACCGAGGCCCAACAAGGCCTAGTAACCGAAGCCCAAGGCCCAATACCGCATCATCCAACTCAAGGCCCAATACCGCATCATCCAACTCAAGGCCCAACGCCACATCATCTGACCCGGCCCAATTCTACATAACTCTGCCTAAGTCCACCAAAAATCAAACCAAGCCCATGTCCAAATCCTTAGCCCCAAAAACAAGTCCAAACCCATGGCCCAAACAGAGTTCAAACTCTCGGCCCAAGCCCATGTCCAAATCCTTAGCCCCAAAAACAAGTCCAAACCCGTGGCCCAAACAAAGTTCAAACTCTCGGCCCCAGCCCATGTCCAAACCCTTAGCCCCAAAAACAAGTCCAAACCCTTAGCCCAAAAACATGTCCAAATCCTTAGCCCAAAAACAAGTCCAAACCCATGGCCCAAACAGAGTTCAAACTCCCGGCCCAAGCCCACGTCCAAACCCACGGCCCAAACTAGAAACCAAAAACCCGTGGCCCATGGCCCAAACCCGAAGCCCATGACCCAAACCCGAAGCCCACAACCCAACTTCCCAAGGCCCAAATCAGGCCCACGAATCCAAAGCCCAATCTGGCCCCAAAAAAAAAAGTCACATCAACTCAAACAGAAAGCCCAAGACCATAAAAGACCCATGTCTCAAACAAGGCCCAAATCCACAAGCCAAAGTCCACAAAAATCAAACCAAGCCCACAAGAAAGCCCAAGACCATAAAAAAAAAAAACCCATGTCTCCAACAAGGCCCAAATCCACAAAGCCTAAGTCCACAAAAAAATCAAACCGAGCCCACAAGAATCGAACCTGGACCCGAAGGTTGACCTTTGACCTAATTTTTGACCTTTGACCCGAACATTGACTAAACTTTGACCAATCCGAACTTTGACCTCGACCTAGCTTTGACTCGATCTAGCTTTGACCAAAAAAACGTTGACCTTGGCAAAAATGTTGACCCCATCATTGACCAACCCCACTTCAACCCGAACTTTGACCCGGCTCATCTTCCAAAACAAGTCAAACCAAAGTCAAATCAAGCCCAACTCATTTTCCAAACCCGATTCCTTTCGACTCACTTTCAACTTGTAAAATCCTTTCAAAATCCCTAAAAACCAAAAGAGAATTTCAAACCATCATTGTACTCAAGTCTCATCAAGTTTTCAAAGAAAACATTTTGTGGAAGTTAAAAAGGAAAAACTCTTCTCACATCACAGAAAACTCTTCTCTATTGCAGAAAGTTCTTCTCACATATACAGAAAGTTTTCCCCTAAAAACATTTCTCAAAATCAGTGTTTCTTCGTCGAGAATTCCGAACAACTTCAAAAAATTTCCAAATTCAGTTTTTTAACTCAATTAATTTGTTTTCGGGGAGCAAGAAATGTCTAACCTCTTCAAAACATTTCCTCCACGGTTAGAACATCGCTTGTCTCCCTTCCCAAGATAAAAATCCGAGGCGGGGCACTGGGGTCATAACCTCCCTTGTCGCAGTCTGGATCTCTTTAGGCGGGGCATTAGGGTGACAAACCTCCCCTAATTGTAGCCTAGATTTTTACAAGGCATGGTGCTAGGGAAGTAACGA